>SSNP01000027.1:4549208-4587513 GCA_006937955.1 Pachypanchax playfairii
ATAAAATAAAATAAAATAAAATAAAATAAAATAAAATAAAATAAAATAAAAAATAAAATAAAACAAAATTAAATTAAACAAAAAGATAGAGAGACAACATTGAAGAAATGCATAATTCAACATCTTTTCATTTCACTGAAGGTGTCATTCAGCAACACCTGCTGTACTGAATGAATAACTAACTGAGAATAAGCAGAACATTATCAATTAAAATTAATTAACACAATATTAAAACTAGCAAAGAACAAAGGAAACAACAACAGAACACAATAGTAACATCTTAACATAACACGTGTAAGCATAAGCGCTTCTCTGCTCTAACACAGCTGAGTTGAATCAGTGGGTGATTAATGAGCTTCTGAAAAGATTTGAGGAAATACTGAAAAGGTAATTTAACAAGCGAGTCTGTTTTTTAGAAGGAAACAACTAAACATGAAGGATAGTGGCCCTCAAGACAGACACCCGTGATCTGAGAGGTTTGTTGTGCTACAACAGACTTTTACTTCATATAGAAACAAGGATCACACATAATATACATGGTGTTTGACAAAGTGATTACCATAAACTCAAAGGTTCATTTAAACTCTGAACACAACTTTGATTAAACCTTGCCTTCTCTGAAGGAATTATGTGGTTAAGCAGTTAAACCCCCGACATTTCCACACATTTTACTATAAACAGTCATTTTCACTGTTTAAAGTATAATGTTGCATTTATGAGGAACTCTTTCAAGAGTCAAGCACCATTTTCATGTCCAGTGTTTTGTTTTTCACATACTGAGTCCATCCTCTGTTTATTCCTTGGGGATTTACCAATCCAGCCCTAAAGCCCCTGAGTCAAACATAAGAGCTAGTTACAGAGAATAAGACTGCAGGATTTTTAGCATCAGCCTACGCGACAGCCAGTGTGTCTCTGTTTCGCTTGCTTTGTCTAAATATTGTGGTGCAAAGTGGCTGAGGCGTTTTGAGCCTTGGAGACATGTGGAAGAGACAGACGGAGGCACCCGGGTGAGACAGACTGAGATGAAGCTTGTGGTGAAAGGGAGTGACTCAGGTGGACCAAAACAAGGGACAAGGACTCAACAATGCTGCGGTAAAGATGGAAATTGTGGGTTAGCTGACAACTGCCTCCAACAGAGACTCAAGAGAGTTTTAATCCCTTCAAAGAAAACATCTGTAGGTTTTTCATCACTAAAGAAATAGCTGAAAAATTCTGTGGAAGGTTTATGGACAAATAATTCATATCTCTCTGAAGAATCTTAGGAGAATTAGCTCAGGTTGGATTAACAGGCACATGGTTAGCATGCACAAGACATTCAACTAACTGACAATTAGAGAGTGACAAACCCTCCCCTTATAAAAGGGCGGGGCAAGGTGCAGGTAATGACAGGCTGAAACACTCACAGGTGAGGATGATGATGGTGATGAACAGACTGAGAAACATGACAGAGTCTCAGGACTGAAAGACATAATGAAGAACCCAAGAGAGACAGACTAGGATGGAAGCCCCCAACCACCACAAGAACAACCCTCAGGACCAGGCAGGTAGTCCAAACCATTCAAGAAGCTAGGACCCATCAGTACCATAACACAAACCAGGCCTCCAGACAGTCTGCACCATGCAGAGGCAAAACCACATCCCCACAAGAGGAGCTGAAAGCCCCCTCTAGAAGACCTGGAGGCAGTACCCAGAGTAGAACCATCAGGAAGTATCTCTCTCCTTTGCTCTCTTTATGTGCGAACCATCTGTGATGCCTGACGTGGATCTCTGGGTGAACTCCCCTGACCTTAAACGGAGGTGAAAAATGTCCTGTGAAGAATCATCACATATCTGTATGTCAGGAAGGAATCACTGTGCATCTCTTCTCCTGTGGAAGACTCTCACTCTCCCAACGCCATGGATACTACAGTACACTGCTTCGGTTCATACTCACTCAGTTATCTGCTGCCTTCATCTTCATCATCCTCCTCCAACTCACCTCTCCTCTGCCTCCAGGTCAAGTCAGTCTGTCATTTTCTGAGTACAATATGTTTTTTATTTACCTTTACAGTCTTCTGGGTTTGGTCATTAAGTCAGTTTACTGAAACACTATAACAAAAGAGGCTAAAAAATACTTTTCAATATATTTTCTCTAAAGGGTTAATTGGGATTGAAACTGAACAGGTTTAGTTACTCAAATTAATCTGAATGTTTTACTTAAACTGTTTGATAGTGTTTTTGTTCTTATGTATCCACAAATCCCTCTGAAAATCTTTGCATTTACTTTATTTTGTTCATTTTCAAGATGATTTAGTTTTACTGCTGTGAATTTCTAGATTACTAAATCAATACCTGCCCACAAAATAACATGAATGCTACTGAACAGACATAATTGTGTTTGCAAAAAAATGTCATTCTTCTGACACAAACAGATAAACAATCACTCAGTCATTCAGTCTGAAATACAGAAAAATAAATCAGAGAAACAGACGGTCTAAGCCTGTTGGTTTGAAACATCTGCTCTCTTGTTAGGCACACACGCACACACACGCACACACACGCACACACACGCACACACACACGCACACACACGCAGACCCCTCCTCCGTCTCCTACAGGACCTTTTAACCTCACTAATCTGATTAGGTCTGTGTGCCTACAGAGTGAAGATGACATACTTCAGTTTGCGAGGTTGTGCTGCATCACAGTTGTTATGATAGTCTTACTGACTCTGTGTCACTTTGTCACATTCATCAGAGATGCTACTGCACAGTGTTAAACGCTTTAATATGTACACAATATAAACAGAAAAAAAGATATAATTTACAAAAACAAAGAAAATGACAGATTTTTTTTCTAAATACTGTTTTATCTTTTTAGTTGACATAATTTGTACTGTAGTGTGTGAAAATACTTGCATTCTGGATTTCTGCCTTTAGAAACACTTTAAAAAGTCCCTTCCTTTAGAAACAGTTTTTCTGAGGTTTCTGTTGAATATTTTAGCTCCACAGGTGTTCTTACCTTCATAGTGGGTGTGAAAACAGGTCAACAACTTCTCTTTCAGTTTTAATCTCTCAAACTACGCAGGTGGTGATAAAACCCGAGTTCTCCCGAGTTCTAACGTCCTGTATCTGTTTCATCACAACTCCTTTGTTTGTTAGTATTCATCAGCTCCTGCAGCTGAAACCACACCTAGCATGCTGCTGGCTGAAAGCTGTTAGCATAAGACGTAGCAAACAGGAAGACACGACGTCTGGTGTTGCCATGCACAGCGGGGCAGGAAAAAGTATACCTTGCTCTCATAGGCTAGTTTGTTAGCCAATCAGAGTCCAGCAAATTCGCATAATGAATATTAATGTGTTGCTGCTCAATGCCTGACGAAGCCAGCTGAATTTTAAAGCAGACAGACTGAAAGGTCTGTTAATCAGTGTTTCCTGACGTTTTTAAGATGTAAAATGTTTCATATTACTGGTTAATACTTAAAGAAATAACCACAATGTCCTGAAATCTGTGTGAAAATGCCTCTTTAAACCATGTGCGATAGCTACTACACCAATAAAAATATTTCAGGTACTTGTGACATGCAAGTCTGACCACTGCAGTTCCACTTTTACTGGGTGTCCAAACAGTCTCTTAAAATCCTCCAGTTAATTCAAGAGTTCTGACAGGAGCAAGTCTGATTTGTTTTCTCTTTGGGGGGTTGGGTTACTCACTTTTGCACTATTTCAAATTTTTGCACCATAAGTCAAAGCATTTAATCATGACATAGCTTTGTTTGTATATTTTCAACTGAAGTCAAGTAATGTGAAGGATGCAGCAAGACAGGATTTCTTTCTAAGAGGCTGAATACATCAAATTAAAATGCAAACTTTCCTTTACAGACCTTCTGACTCTTTAGTGACTCTGGTCAAAAAGAGGGTCACATGCAGGAAGCTTTTGTTGTCATCAGTGCCTGACATGCTTCTTCTGATCTTTGTCACATGCTGCATGTCACAAAAATGTTGTTTTAGTAAAACAGAATTAGCCGGAGGGAGGAATGCAAACAGACTGATCTTAACAGAAGATCCAACTAAACTCTATTAACTAATGCTGAAAGTCAAAAGCAGTTTAAACTGTAGTTCTATAAATGATATCACTCCAGTGGGACTCCTTGAGGGGAATTTCTCTGCAGTTGTCTTAAAGTTTTGGTTTAAGAGGCCATATCACAAAGATTTCATGACTTTGTGGTTATTTCTTAAGTATTAACCTGTAACTTGAAACATTTCATATCTAAAAAACGTCAGGAAACACTGATTAACAGACCTTTCAATCTGTCTTTGTCAAAATTTGGCTGGTTCCGACTTTCTTATTCATTATTCAAATTTGCTGGACTCAGATTGGCTAACAAACTAGCCTATGAGAGCAAGGTATACTGTTTCCTTCCCCGCTGTGCATGGTAACTTCAGACGTCGTGTCTTCCTGTTTGCTACGTCTTATGCTAACAGCTTTTAGCCAGCAGCATGCTAGGTGTGGTTTCAACTGCAGGAGCTGATGAATACTAACGAACAAAGGAGTTGTGATGAAACAGATACAGGCCGTTAGAACTCGGGAGAACTCGGGTTTTATCACCACCTGCGTAGTTTGAGAGATTAAAACTGAAAGAGAAGTTGTTGACCTGTTTTCACCCACTATGAAGGTAAGAACACCTGTGGAGCTAAAATATTCAACAGAAACCTCAGAAACACTGTTTTTAATGGAAGGGACTCTTTAAACTAGTTTAATGTTAATGCAGCTGGTTAGTGCTGTTGAAGGTCTTGGATTGGACTCCTGCACGAGTCCTTTCCGCATGGAGTCTTTATGTTCAGCCCCTTTCTCTTGACCAGGTTGACTAGGTTAGCTTAGCCACGTTAAGTTAGTTAGGTGTGAGTGTGTGTTTCTGTGTGGCTCTGTGTTGCACTGGTGACTTGTTCAGGGTGTAAAACCACCTGTCACCCAATAACTGATGAAGCTGAAGATAACCAAAGATTAAAGGGTTTGTGCTGGAGTCAGCAGGTTCTGGGGATCGGTTATTTTGCTTGTTTGTTTTTTATCTTTTTCAAATTAATGTTTTCAGAAAAAGAAGTCCAGTTGCCTCTGTGGATGAACAAATGTCCTGTTTTAGGTTCATCATTACACTTTATCTAGTCTGTTAGTCAGATTTCCTCCTAACATCATCACAAGGCAATAACTAACCAAAGAAAAAACTTAAATATATGTTTATATCCAATCAAACATCTAAACCCTCTGAGTGAGTGAGAATTTAAACCTGTGACCCTGTTAACCCTTCCAGCTTAAAAAATATTACATGCCTTTGCTGTCATCGAGGCCCTTTGTTGATTCAGAACAGATGTTTTTAGTTAATAAGTGATTTCTGGAGAAATTCTTGTGAAAGTTTGAATGTTTTACTGCTGCAAAAAGATAATCATCACAATGTTCATTTTCCCGATGCATCAAAGAGTGACAATTAAATTAAAAGTAAAAGGCTCTTCACCAGCATTTATACACGATGAGCTGTGGTGTAATCAGGAGGGGAGGGGCCAGCGGCCACCCCTATAAATTTACTGGCTTCTGCAGCCCACCCAAAAACCAGATAGTTTAAAAAAAGTAATTATTTCTCCAGGATTTTGAAAGAATCTTAAAATGGCGCTGATCACAGACAAATACGCTGATACTGTTGATTAAAACAGGTGGTTTTCTGTATTTTATAGCACAAAAAGGTAGTTCTACACGTCTGTGCCACGATGGTCTATTTGTCTTATTCAGTGAATGTTTTCAGTTTTGACGTGATGCAGAATCCTGCAGTCAGCTGCACTGATCTGACTGACTGAAAATCCGTCACACTGACAAACTGATACACAGAGACAGAGAGAGACGCAGCATCAGCTGATCAGCTGGAACTTCGGCGCTCTGGCTGAGAAACATATCAGTCAAACAAAAGAAGTCAACGGGATTCTTCATTTATTTGACAATGAACCGCCTCTGATTAACCTAAAAATTCACGCAGCTCAGCCAAACCAATGTTAAGTACGCAACGCGTGTTGCAACTTTTCATCTGGTGCGCATTTTATATTTTGACAGTGTGTGCGGACCTGCGGACCACTAATGTGCACCCCTGTATATAAACAAGTAAAAAGAGCTAAAAGTCTTTCGAAATTCCACAAAATATTGTAAAAGAAAAAAAAAAAGGTTACTAAAGTAGAAAAAAGATTCACTTCTGGCAAAACAAACAACGATGAAGCAAACCCACCATCTTTATTATGTTTTTGAAAATTATTTGGCCATAAAATAAAACATCTGAAAACCACATTGATAAACAATCTGATAAAAGCTTTTATTTTGACAAGATGAAGAAGTTGTTTGACTGCTTGTGTGGTGCCTCAGGAGAAACACTGATTGGATGGTGAAGCTCACTTTTAATTTGTCCCTCAGTGGCTTCACTCAATCTGCAAAAACAGGCAAAGCTCAGTCTGGATTTTATTAAAAAACAGAGACATGTGTGTGGTTGAGCGTGCATGTCGGGATGATGGGAGTAGATGATGTTTCTTGGCCAAATAAACTAGAATTTGGATGTTGAATTTGTTCTATTTTCTGGACATAATTAGTTGACCTTATTTCATGAACAAATACACAAACTCTGTGTTGAGATACACAAAACCTGCTCTTACATGTGTGAGTTGTGTACTCACAAAAGTTTTTTTTTTCCTTGTTCTACTTCAGGGAAGGCCTGTTAATATTTTAACACAGGCTATTTTTGCAGCAGGCAGAGCTAAAACCTTTTTTTATTTAGTTATGTGCTTTGTCAGAACTAAGTTTCAGGGAAACGGGCAGCTGAGTTGATAACCGAACGTACATACTGTAGGACGTCTGGCCCAATGCCTTGAAATACAACAATCCTGCTGTGTCAACATCTGGGAGAATGTTTGAAAATGTAGAATGTTTTACTGTGTATGACTTATATCTGCCCTCATTGATGATAAGCTCTCCTCACTCCCCTCGTGTTAATGTCCAAACAGCAGAGATTCCTTTGACCATAAACTTTTTGTTTTCAACATCGGTGCTCCATCAAAAGTATCAGGACTTGAACAAATGTACATCTTGCAGTTTGTGATTAAAAAAGCCAGAAGTCTTCGATCATCAGTGTATTCCTTAAGAAGGGGACATGCTCTAAAAAGTTGGAGGTAACAATCAATGAAATTTCGCCTACTTCACCAAAGATAAAATAATCTACCTGTGTAGAATCATCTTTCTGAGAGAAGCTTGTTGTGACTTCCTGAAAAGCTGAACTCTAACCTCTGTGAAGGAATCCTGACTTCAGTCTGGTTTTTGTGCCATACAGGTAAATACCTGTGATGAGAAACAAGATATTCTCGTCACAAGCCTCTGTGGACTTCCTGTAAAAATAAAGTTAAGTACAAACTATAAAACTCACCTTCTCAATCTGCCCAGTCTCCTCCATTCACCTGAACTCACCTGAGCTCAACTCCTCTACTACCTTCTTGCTCCAGCTCTACTGCAGTACAAGCTTTCCAAGCTGCATGTGTCCAACTCCACCTGCAGGTGGATTACAGACTTCCTCACCAACAGGAAGCAGCACGTGAAGCTGGGAAAACTGGTTTCAGACCCCTGGACCATCAGCACTGGATCCCCTCAAGGCTGCGTCCTTTCTCCTTTTCTTGTCTCCCTGCACACCAACAGCTGCACCTCCAGTCGTCAGTCTGTCAAGCTCCTGAAGTTTGACGAATCAACCACCCTCATCAGTCTCATCTCTGATGGTGCGTTCACACCGGCCACTTTGTCAACGTCAAGCAACGTTCATAACGCTCCAAGTTTGACGTTTGAAAGTTGAAGCTCATAACGCCTGCCAGTCAGAGCGCATAGGCATTAAAGCTCATAACTCTGGACCGTTAAAAAGAGCGCGTAGGCGGGGCTTCCTTTGTTATCGGATGTTCGGAGCTATGGCGGATCATGTAGAGAGAGTGGCTTGGCTTTATTTACTCCGTTTGTGGATACACCCCATTCTTCAGATGCGTCTGAGTTTGAGGAGTTAAACCATTTGCTCCAGGAGCTACAAATGGATGAGGTTAGCTTCCAGCGCTACTTCCGTCTGTCCCGCGTCCTGTTTGAAGACTTCCTGCTTCATTCAGGTACGTCACTACGATGAGACGCTCTGATTGGTTGATATGCCGCTTCAAGAGCGTTATGAGCGTCAAAAGTTCAGCTTGCTGAACTTTCTGCATTTCGAGCTTTTCAAGCGTTTCAAGCGTCAACACCTGAAACGCCCGAAAAGCTTGAAAAGTTGCCGCTCATAACGCTCACAAAGCGAGGCAGAGCCGTTGACGTCTGTCTGATGCCCGTCCACCATAGACTTTACATGTAAACTTGCCGCTTCTGACGTTGACGGTTGGGCCAGTGTGAACGCACCTTGAGGGTGATGAGTCCACCTA
Organism: Pachypanchax playfairii; assembly: GCA_006937955.1. Taxonomy (NCBI): domain Eukaryota; kingdom Metazoa; phylum Chordata; class Actinopteri; order Cyprinodontiformes; family Aplocheilidae; genus Pachypanchax; species Pachypanchax playfairii. Next base: position 4,557,650 of record SSNP01000027.1, read on the forward strand.
CGGGTGTGACACTGACCATCTGGTGTCCTGGTGTGAGCTCAACAACTTGGAGGTCAGTGCAGCTAACAGTGGAGATGGTTGTGAACTCACCACTCCCTGCCTCTATCACTCTCAGAGCCCAGTGGACATAGTAGAGTCCTTCCACTTCCTGGGTACCATCATCTCTCAGGACCTCAAATAGGAGATAAACATCAGCTCTCTCACCAGAGGATGGACTTCCTGAGACAACTGAGGAAGTCCAACCTCCTGACATTGACACTCATGCATTTCTACACCTCCATCATCGAGCCCATCCTCACCTCCTCCATCTGATTCTCATCCTGGACATAAAATCTTTCAAACTCTCCCTTCGGTCCATCAGGACCAGGTCCTCCCACCACAGGAACAGGTTCTTTCGGTTCTTCCCTCCCCCTTCACTCCACTGTCTCACTGATTCATTTGCACCTCACCGTTTTTTTAAGAAAAGCACAGACATTTGGATTATTGTATGAATGCTTTGGTCACGTAAATATTTTTGGTTCTTGTGTTTTTTATTACTTTAATTTATTCTCTCTTCACCTTCACCAAATACAAATTCCTTGTATTGTGCAAATAAAACTTGGCAATAAACTGATTATGATTCAGACAATCTTACATTTAAAATACATATATATATATATATTACTTAAATTTAAAATGTTTTTGCTTGGGTTTCAGCATTTTGGGTCATGTTCCCCATTCAAGTGTAACAATCTCAGCTATCATGAGCAGTTGGATGAAGCCACTGAATTAATGTTTTCTTGCTTTTAACAGCACAGATTGTCCTGATTTTTTTTTAAAGTTATAATTAAAAATAGTTAATAATTTAAATATATTGTTATTGCAGTACTAATCTATTTCCATTTCTTGTGTGTATAGAAGTTAGTAATGCACTACTTCATTTTTCTCGCTCAAGACCAAACAATAAAAACCTACCAGGTGGTAAATATTACAGAAAATGAAAAAAAGTCTGTCATTGTTGTGTATTTAACCCACTTGTGAAGCCAAAGAATTTAATGATCATTTTTTATGAGAAGCTGACTGATCTTGTCTCAGTCAAACACATAGTTGGCTTGAGTGTACGAGTTTTTGTTAAAGTTTAATAAGTCAAGAAACTTTCCTGCCCAGTTTCCTGTTGGTCCTTCATGAGCGGCTAGAGCCACCCTGACACTCTGAAACTTGGGTTGTTTTTAAGTTGTGTTTTGGTATTTGGCCCCAAACAAGAGGCATGGGTTATAATTCAGCTCCATCTTGCTCTGATTTGGTTGTTTGGACAGAGAAATTTGCTCCAGCACACAGAATACATGAACTGTGCACATTTTTCTTGAGTCAGTGTTACAAGTTGTTCTTGGGAAATTTATTGTCTTTCTTCCACACCTTAACAGGCCCTTTCCATTTGCATCACCTGCTTCCAATCACTGTCAGATTAATAAGGACTCTAATGTGTTAAATGTCTCTGAGAACAGCTTTGCAGCTTGAAAAGTCTCAATAAACATCTTCTCTGTAACAAAGTTTTTTCTTTTGAATACTGATGTTTTCAACATGTCTGTAGGGAGAATAAAGGACTAAATTATTTATTCAAAATAACCATTAAAAGAAAATTACTATTTAATTTTTGGCAAAGTGCCATAAAAGGGCAAAGGGCTGCACATACACACCCATAACATACATATATTTAGAGGCAAATGTAAACATGTAAGCAAAAAGGTCATTGAAGTATATGTTGCCATAGCAGAGCTCCATCTACCTTGAACTAGAGACAAAGGTATTTCATAATGAGTCTTGAGCTAAATTTAGCTCTGAGCATGTTGTTGTTCTCTGTTTCCATTTGTCTCTGTTTGGTGTCATGTCTTGTGGAGGATCTTTTAATGAAAAAAGCTGTAAAAAATAAAAAGCTCAGACGTGCATGAGGTATGATGTGGGCATGAACGCAGGAGAATCTGACAAAGAACTGAGAACCAGAGAGTTAGATATAGTTGAAAGAGGCTGTTGACTTGAGAAAAGGAAGATTATTAGCATCTTTGGGTGGTTCAATAGCTGGATAAGAAACTATTTGTCTAAATCTAGAATTACATAGAAACATACAATAAAATGCAACTAGATGAATTGCATTTCCTGCAGAAATGCAGTGTGAATATTGGAAGCTGAAACAAATGAGTTAAATGCAGCTGAAAAAGTTGCATGAAGTTTCTAAGTTGAAAAGAGCTAAAGTAGTTGGAAAAGTTGAAAAATTTGAATGTATTACATTGGAGCTAAAAAGGGGTTCATAAACTTAAATACTTTTTAAAGTTAAAGGTCTGTCAATAGCTAAAGGTCGAGTTTTCAAGTGGAAGAGAACTGAAGTAGTTAAAAAAGTTTAAAGAGTTAAAAAGTTGAAGAGTTGAAAGATTTGAATGTATTTCAATGGAACTAAAAAGGTTCACAAACTTATATACTTTTCAAAGTTGAAGATATTTCAATATCCATAGGTGGAATCTCCAAGTTAAAGAGAGCTGAAGTAGTTAAAAAAGTGGAAAGAGTTAAAAAGTTGAAAAGTTTAAGAAAGTTTAATGATTTGAAAATATCTCAATGTATTTCAATGGGGCCAAAAAGGGCGCGAAAAGTTTAATAACTTTAAAAGTTGAAGAGATATCAAAAACAAAAGTCATAGCAGGAACAGTTTGATATATGCATTTTTGAAATCAGTTAAAAATTGCGGAACGAGTTAGATGACGAAAACCGTACGGAGATATAATAAAAAAATAAAGAGAAACAGAAAGAAACTCTATGACTATGAAAAGCTGTAAGTCAGTATGTACACATGACACAAGGTTTTAATGACTATTATAAATACTGAGACCAAGAAAAGTAAACATAAGAAGACATGAACTAAGATCAAAACTGCAAAAACAAACAATAAAAGTCAAGCCAGGTAAATGTTTAGCTGGTTTGTAAAACTAAAACAAAATTTACAAGAACCCTGGCCTCCTAATTCACAAAAACAAATTAAAATATAAACAAAACACACAATAAACATTTAATAACCCTGATGTACATGAATGTCAGAGTTTCTGCACATTTGCAGCACATCTGTTCACAAAATCTAAATGTGCTCTTGCTTTTCCTGTCAGTCGAACAATTAACCACAAGATTTATCTGCAGCAGCCAATTCTCACTATTCTATCTATTGCATCACTGTCTCTACAGCCATGAGTCTCATTTTGATTAGAGTGGTTGAGATAAGGAATTTATCTGTCTCATAGAAAATGTCTGTCAGACAAGATTGGCCAAGCGATGTACGTCTGGTTTATCAAACTAGACTGAAGCTTTGAAACAGGAAGCTGCAGAAAATACATGATGCTTGTCTTCATACTGCAATCTGCTGAAGTTTCAAGAGTTTTAACCTAAATTAAACCCTTTGATATTTGCAGTCTGGATGACTCAAACATATAGATGGGCAAATAAAACTTGTAGTCACCTTTTAGGAAATAAACCAGACCACTTACCAAACTGTCTAGTTAATTAAAGGTTAGATATTAAGACACCACACAACAAAGTCTTCCACTCGTCATACAGAAGCAGAAAACTCTTCAGAGATCATTCAACAGTTCACTTCAACTCTACCAGCTATAAAAACGATTTTCCAGCAGCATCAACTTTCCTGCATGTAGTGAAACATATTTTGTTCCAAGACTCTCTTATTTTATACCTCATTTGTTCCTCTATAACTTTTCTAAATATTTTTCTATCCAACAAGTCCTCCAACTCATACGCCCATAGTTGACGTTTGTCCATGCACTCGAATACGACCCCATTGAGCGTTTTCTATGGTTTTACCACCCTCAGCGCCCCCTTTCGGTAAAATGGGAACAGATACTTTTACAGAACAACAGAAAACTTTCTTTCCGCCCTTAATGAGCTGACAAAGGGTTAGGGTTAGGTCGAGCTGGGTTGCTGCTTGATTCTTTTCTTCCGGCCCGTTGTTCCACCGGCATCCCTAGCAACAACCTAGTAACCACTCAAACCTGAGAAAATGTACGTTGAAGCGAAAAAACTATGTACCGTTTCCATAAACCAAACAAATATTATGAAAATAAAGTTTATATTTCTCGCTAGAAATGTTATCAAAACAAGTCTAAAGCCACTGTCTATTTTGAAATAGAACAATTTCTGCCGAAAATTGAGGGGAAGGCCGCCATGTTTCTCTCATTTTGCCAGCGAGAAACTGCAGTCAGCATAACCACCGCCAGAGGTCGCTTTAAATACGTCACCCTTGGTCGTAATTTGATGACTGGACATACGACCGTTTGCTTTGGAGGACAGTCTGTTTCTATCCTATATTATGTTATTATTGACAAATGATCCTCTTTTTATTCTCTTTTTGTTCTTCTTTTTGTCTGTTTTATCTGTCACAACAGACATTTCATCTGCACCTCTCTAATGTTATGAATACATGTCATGTTTGTAAACCAATGAAAATAAGTCTTGAAATAGCCTGAAACTCAAAAGGGAAAACCCAAACTAATAACAAAAAGACTGTAAAAAAACTCAACATGAACATGTCATTAACACATTTACACATACAGACAATAAAAGTCCGATTCCTTCATTGAATATCATCTGCTTCACAGGAGAGCTGGTAACAGATCTGCAGTTGTGCGTGATGATGTCATCAAAACGCAATGAGACACACTTCGTTTTCAGTTTTCCCTCCAGAACACTTTGAATATTCTTTTCAATGAAATGGGTTCAAGAAAGATGTATAACAGATTTCCAGGGCATAAGTCATAATTTATCACTCGCAGCAATTTAGTCATAAGAACATGACTAGCAGGTTTCAACAACAGCACAGTCTGGTTAAGTTTATAGCAGTATACATCAGTATATAATGCATGACACGACAGTCTGAAACAGAAACAATGAGCAACGATATATGCAATCAAATTATGAATGCTAAAGTACATGGCTGTGTCAGGGTCTGCATACTTCGAAGGACCCGGTCTACCCGGGCGACGTGGGCCGCGTACTTCATCAGCCGGGTAGACCGGATGTTAACGGCTGTGAATTGGGACAGGTCTAGCCTTCAGATGAACTCCCGCCCCCACCCCCACGAATGTGCTGTCACCTGGCAACCGTGAAGACTCTGGCCGGAACAGTTATAGCTGTTTAAAAAATGTTTGAATAAATAAATATGTGAACTGTTATTTTGTTTTTCTTTTTTATGAGAAAAATAAGGCTCTTCTGCCTTCTGTAGTTTTATTTTTCATGTTTACCTTGAATATTTGTTCATAGCTCAGAAATTAATGTAGCAGGTTTTTATATGTTTAACAAAAAGTTGTAAATATAGGTGTTAAAGTGAATTTGTGACAATTACTTTTTGATTTTACACATTTATTTTTGACAATGTACAACTTTTTCTTCTTTTTGGGCTGAATAGGGGTCCATGCTACAGCAACCGAACACTTTACACCAGTAAAGAGGTGATCCATCTCAGCCATGAGCTTTATAAAAACCGGTGTCTTTTCTTTTGGCCCGAAAAGATATAAAACTCCGGTTGCAATAGAAAAAATGAACGGACAATCCTGGCATACGAGCCGAGACCACAATACAAACACTTTTACCGTAACATTTCAGACTAAAATAACTTTAGAATATTTTATATACATGACTAAATCCCTAAATCTAACCATTTTAAGCTTATAAATACAATAATGTCTGGGAGCTGCTCTCACTTCACTGTCCACCATTGTTCATAAAAAAATCTCCTGTTTGACCCGCAATGCATGCTGGGATATGTTGGCCAGCAAAGGATACACCTGACCCAGCCTTCAAATCGGGGAAAAAATCAGCTGCATTTGAAGGAGTCTTAAACTGGAACAGAACTAGTCGCGGCGCTGTGACGTAACCGGCAGATGAATCCAGCCTTCGAAGTATGCAGACCCTGAATTTGGACACAGCCATGTTCCCAAATTTGTTGATACCTTATAGTTCATTGGAACAATGCTTCATTCCTTCTCAAAAGTGATTGAATTAAAAGCATTTACCTAATACGGTTAACTCCAACCTCCAGGGCAGCTGACCAATCCAGAGTCATTCGATACCGGGCCAAAAAAAGAATAATTAACACTTATTATTTCCATTTTATTCATTATCTGAATCTGAAAGGTGTTTTATTTTGAAAAAAGACCAGATTCTTTCTGTTACATCCATCTATGACTCAGTCTTGATTCATGACTCGGTCATGTGTTGCGTTAGATAAACTCACAGTCTCGCAAAACCTGTAAAAACACACGTATCTTCTGGGAAGTTTCATTGTGAACAATGTGCTTTAATCTATAACTCATTTCTGATTCAGATTTTTGACATGAAGGAGTCTCTGGTTAACGATCAGGCTGGAGTTTGCTGGATTGCACATTTACAAGCCTCAAAAGTCTAAGGATGAGACAAAACTGGAACTTTTGAGGTGTTGTGTATTTGTGTTTACTGTGGAAGGGAACCAGTAAATTTGGCTGTCTGTATTTATTCCTTGGTCTAGTATTTCCCTTCTTCATCAGATTCTACGGTTCACCTTGTCAATCTTTTATAAATTAAAGATCTTTGCGTTTCACCTCTGCTTCTTAGTCTGTTATTGATTGCATTGCCTCTGTTTTATGTTTACAATATTATTTATTTAGTGTATTTTTATACTAGTTATCATTCACAAGTGTGTTGTGTATTGCTGTACAACTAAAACCCTGTGATTTCATTGGAGGACATCTGGTAAAACAACGGTCAGTCCAAAGATTTCAACAGTTCTCAGTGTATTTAAGGATGTGGCAGCAGATGGAGCCACCTTTCACACTAAAGTTCTAAAAGATTTTGGAGGGGCAGTGGGTACCTGCCAAATCCAATCTAATCATAAGCTTTCTTTTCCTCGTATCATTCCTCTGTTCTTTTTCTTTCTGTCCCAACCACCCAGCACTTTTCTGTTTCCCCACTCTCCAGCTTGGGAATGCAGGATGAATGAGATATAATCCCTCCCCTTTACAGCCAATAAAATACCTCCTGCTGTCACAGGGACGTCTTGGACTTCCCAATCTACCATGTCATGACAACTGTGTGAAGCAACCTGACATTGAATCCTTTGACCTGGCTGTCTAGATGACATGTGAAGGAGGCTTCACCGAGGGCCCTCATGACACAGGAAAACCCAGTAATTCCTGTTACAAAATGGATCAAATCTCAAATTATACACAGTTCTTAGAGAAAACAGCAGCTAAATTTCCACCAACTACAGAGAAAGAACAACAAGGTTTTAATTATTTAAGAAAAAGTCAGTTATTACATAAAACTGAGTCACTGACTCCAAAGTCCCAAAAGACAGATCTAAGTCAACACACGCCACAAACAACTTGTTAGTCTCTTTAAGGAAATAACAGGTAAATCTTAAAGGTACAATATGGAATATTTTCATAAAAAGCTATATTTTTAACAAAATAATGCCTCCACGGGGTGTTTAGAGGGTTGTAGAATGAAAATACAGCATTTTCTTTAGAAATTATATTGGAAGTAAACTATAATAAAATATGTATTCTGATGGGCACGACATTGACATTATGTTTACATCTACCAGCTAATAGCTGGCGGAGTAGCGGGCATCATTGTGGGTTGCATAACACGGTAAATACTGCAGCACAGTGAAGCTGGTACTGTGGAGTCTGCAGGTCGAGCAGCTGGAAGCACCGGGGACATGTGGTGATTATATACCTTATTTGCTTGACATAGGGGGTTTCCCCGACATGTAACTTAGCAGGGTCGTGTGAAAAAGTCTTTATTAGCAGCTTATGCTAACACAGCGCTGCAGGTGGTTGAAGTGTGGGATCTGGGCTGCAGGTTCAGCTGGAGGACACACCTCAGAGGATTTTGTGGCTGGGTGGAGATGTGAGGCGTGCAGGATGATGTGAGGAGGAAAGAGGATCTTGCAGGAAGTTTTGGGTTCCTCGAGAAGAGCCGGGGCAGCTACATGAGCTCTGTGCCACAGACTGAATCGATGACTGAGCTACAGGTAGGAGTCTTTATTTATCAGAGTCAGTGTGTAATCAGCTGGGCTGAAGAGCATGATTAATGAGCTGAACTCATGATATTTTGTTGTCGAGCAGTTGTCGAGTTTGGTGAGGAATATTAGTTGACCTCAGCATCGGAGCGCGCACGCAGGGGGTTTACGAGCCTGATGCCCAGAGGCTTTGCTCTGTTGTTTGTTGTTCATGTTCCATATTCCACCTTTAAGTCTTGGAAATAACAAATCAACATTCAATTCTATCATCTTTAAAAGCAAGTCTGCAGCTAAAGTAAGCCTCATATCTGATCAGCTGAAACTTTTGTCAAGTCTCCAAGAGCCAAATGAAAGTCACCTGCAAGGTCTGCCTGATGTGTTCATATTTATTATTGCTTGCATTTTAAGGTCAGATTTTAACATTAGAATGTTTTTGCAACACTCGGGTTTCAAGTCTTTAGAGAATCAAGTCCTCAGCAGGTTCTGTCTTACAGCTTTCAAGTGCAGCTCAGGTCTCAGGAGTTCAGTTTTTTGTCTCTTAAAACTCTTCAGTTTGCACCATACGAGGCACAGCTCAAGCTGTGTCCACACAGAAGACGGTTTCAGCTGCCCATCTCACACAAACAGTATGTCAGACCAGTAGATCTGGCTGTCAACAAGATCTAAAGGATCATTTTTTAATAGTTTTTGACATAAAAAGGACAAACACTTCATGAATTTATTGTTTTTATCTAGTTTTATCTGTTTTTATACTGTTGTTTTAAAGTGAAGCATAATTAAAGTTTTACTTACTTACTAAAAACAGAACATCAAATAAATTCTCACTTTTCTGTGTTTTTCCACCAAACTTTTACTCTAAAATCCGATTGTCTCACTTTACAAGAATGTAAGATGGTTTTTAGCTTTTCATTGTGTTTGGTCTCTAGAGGATTTGAATGGGATTGGTTCACAAACACGAACACACTGAGAAGATGAAGCTCTAAATCCCCTGAGTATTTCATGCTCACACATCTTCACTTCAGTCTTTGTCAGTACCGGTGCTGAAACAATTTATTTTTTCCCCTTTCACACTCAAAAACTACCTGAAGAATTAAACTACGCATGAATAAAACAAAAGTATGGCTTCTATGTTCAGGCTTCACCTTGAACTTCCTTTCTAAAACAAGTTTTGGGAAAAAACAAACATAAATATAATTTATTTGCAACAATGGCCTCATTACAAGGTCTGAAACTCAAATTTGACCTCAAAGATAAAAGTAAACTCATGCATTTAATGGGTCACATGAGAACAACTGCATACTTTCATGCAGCATGACTGCTAACCCCCCTGAACTCTCTCACACTCACTCTCAGGCCTGAATATGTGCACAGGCACAATACATTCCTCAGTGAACATACAGTACATTGGTATGACCAGATTTGTTATGACTTGGGACACAGTAATGATATACTTGCAGGATCCTGGAGATAACTTTAATTATACACTTGGCTTTATGACTTGAGATTCACAGACTGTGCGTGAATTTGTTTGCGTTGAGTCCACATGGTGACGGTTGTATAATAAATACAGAAGCAGCAGAGAAGTCATGACTCATCTGTCGGATGCTGGGATGGATGGATGGATGGATGGATGGATGGATGGATGGATGGATGGATGGATGGATGGATGGATGGATGGATGGATGGATGGATGGATGGATGGATGGATGGATGGATGAATGGATGGATGGATGGATGTTTGAACAAAGAGCAAGTGGCCTCTAAAACAATATAATAACATTCAATCTGCCCAGACTTTTCCCACGTGACACCACCTGACTGTGTATACAGATAAAATGAATGCATACATTTTTATTGTTCCCTTCTTTATGCATGTAGTACCACATAGAGCCAGCTGAGATATTTCATGTCCTTTACTCTGACAGTCATTTGTTTCATGTTGTTCCTGTTTGATATATCTACAATAATCTGTAATAAACTAATAAGACTGGTTGTCTATATTAGACTGTAATAAAAATGTAGCTGAATAAACCTGATTATGTGAATGGACACAGTCAAACAGGTGTAAGTCAACACAATGAATGTGTGTACATCATTATTCATCTCTTAAAATGCTTACGAGCCACTCTAATCACATGACAGTGAAAAACAAATTGAGATAAACAACAGCTAGAGATGGTTTAACAGAGGCTTTAGAATATAAACTGACAGAAATACAAAGTTTTTATTTTATTCTCAGATAAACGTGCCTCAAACGCCTCGAGTAAACCAAGTACTACATTATTCCTACAGAACAGTAATATGAGGGTGAACTACCATAACACCATTTATTAGTGATATTCTGGTATATTTCTGGTGAACTCTTCTGTTATCTGGCTTTTCATCAATAACTTCACCTAAATAAATTCTCTTTACTTACTTTTTCAAAAATCAAGTTCTCAGTGTTGAATTCACTAAACAGAAAGATGATGTTCCTCATACCAACACAACAAACCACAGAAAAGAACCGTGATGTAAGCTGGTGTTGTTCAGTTAATGTTACATCTCATTTTTACCAAAAGCAAAGACTGTGGTAAAATGTTGAGGTAATTAAAACAAAAGCCGAGCTGAACAAACTGTTTCAAACAGTTGTGATAACAACATCTATACACTTACTTCAGTGTATAAACCTTAAACCCAAAAAGGGCAACATTGTGGCACAAATCACTTTTTTAATCAGTTTTTCACAAAAAAAATAAAGTTTTGTGTTTTAGTTTTATTTCTTCAGTTTTTTTGCAAAGTACTGTATGTTGAATATTTGGGGAAAAAACTGAGATACATAAGTTTTCCTGCTTGGCAATGAATACTGTAATTGTTGAAAATTTTAGCAAAATATTTACAATGTAAACATCGAAAGAAAAACTAAGCTAGAAAAAATTAAGCTAGTCTACACTCCTAAATACAAAATCATACCTAAATACTGTTATTGGAATCATCAGAAAAAATGGATTTCAAGACCTAGAGTTAAACAAAATGTTTGATTTCTAGTGGAGTGAAAACAGACGGCTTGATTTGCTCATTTGTTTTTAGATTAGAGCATGTCACTACCACATTTCATTATACCAGAAGTACTTGTTGATTATCTTTGACCTTGTCAGCAATACCAAGTATTACAGAGCTGTTTGAATGTAACAAGTGTTAAAACACATTCTGGTGTATTTCTGGAACATAAAATCAGATTTCTCTCATCAGATCTTTTCAAACGAAGCGTGACTTACTCTGAGACTGTGAAACTCCACACAGCTCCCAGCTCTCCTCCTGGCACTGTCCACATGCTCATCCTTCATCCCGACTAACATCTCCAGGTCAGAAAACCTCCGTCCTCTTGTTGGCATCATGGATTTCTGTTGACAGCTTGAGCCATTGATATTGACATCTGCTTAATCTAATACTCCTGCGCTTCCCTCCCTCCTACTTTTGAATCTTAGTCGTCCTTCTTATTTTTGTCCTCTTCTTCCGCTGCTGTTCTTATGTTTACAAACCTCTTTCGCCACCTGTCCTGATTAACGTCCACGAAGAAGAACCAACAAGCAGATTAGCTTCATTCACAAGAAATTCATAGGTAAACAATGACAGATAGATTTTCCTAATCCAAATCTCAGTTTAGGTTCCCTCAGATAGTCTGCTTTTGTCTGTCTGGCTGGTTGAATGTTTGGTCCAGTCCATTTGGTCATCCCCCCTCCCCTCCCATTCCCCATTCATTCCATACCCAGACAAGGCTGTCTGGTCCTATTGGCTGGTCAGGTGGAAGAGGCAAACAGGGGGGAGGGGCTAAGAGGACAAGCAGGAGGAGGAGGTGATGGAAATGTGGATGAGAGGCCATAAGGAGAACTGACAGCCTCCTCAAAGCTGTCGCAGGAATAAGAACATGTTAATCTGTGAGAGAAGGGAAGAATTATCTGTTTCTCTCTGTTTCCTATAATAAATACAAATATAGAAAAGTTTCTTTTTCATGTTGTATCAGAAGGATTAAAGTTCAAGGCAGAGAAGAGAAAACAGCAACTGCTATTCCATAGATTATTACCGGAAATATGAAGGAACTCAAACGGATGAGCTTGTCACATCAATAAAGACCCAGAGGAGATACTGGAGTGTCTGTGTTTCATGGAGATGTGGCTTCACTTGTGAAGCTGCAGAATGAGAGGTTAGACTTTTATAACACCTTAACTCAACTTACCAACCAAACTTTACCACCTTGGGAATTTCAACTGAGGAATTGTTTATTCACAATTTTTAATTTAATGTTTTCATGAACCTCAAAAGGCCCTTAGGTTCATTTAGTTTAGGAAGAGTTTTTGTTCCCTTCCACACACACACACACACACACACACACAAAAACTGATAAAAGTTTAACACAATAAAATACTTTTGGATTTAAATGAAGATGCAGCTTAGACTTACAAGGCAGTGACGATGAGTGTCCATCTCATGCATCACCAGGTCACCTCATGTAAAAAAACACAAATCCAAAGATTAAAAACAAAATGCACATCTCACATGGGGAGGAGATGCTCCCACCTGAGGGGACCAACCATCACATCCTCTGGAAGCTCTTAGTCACCAAGAAAAAAAATCAATCTTGTGATCAACTTACACCGTGGTACAACACACAACAACCAAGTTCATAAGTAACCTGAAGGTGAATTCTTTACTAATTAATGACTACCTTAATTTAAAAACGTTCTAATAATTCAAACTTGGCATGTGGCATAAAAATATTTAACCAACATACCAGAATTAATTTGGCAGATAAGCAGGAGGAGACCCACAACAGAAGAATTATAAATATTAATTAGTTTGTTCAGCCACTTTACATCACCTGATCTGATGCTCCGCCCCCGACAGGTGACTGCAGATGTGATCACACTCTCCACAACAGATTTATAAAAGATCTTCAACATCTACAAACATGGCTGCTGGTGGATGCACGTATAAAAGCAGATATTTAATCTGTTTTAGGACTAGAGACGATTTCTTATTGAAAAATGATCAAAGGTAAGAACTTTGTGTATTTCTTGATGGTAAAGATGTGTTTTTCTTTTCTTAGTGGTAATGATGTGTGTGTTTTTCTCCCGAAAGGATTTGCAAGAGCTTGATTTACTGTGATTGGCTAAAGACAAATCATCAAAGGCAGACACTTGCTGGCTCGTCCCCTCCCCTTTATAGACAGTTTCAAATGGAGCAGTTCCAGATGTATGTGCGTCCCCGAATCGACAAGAGGTGGGGCTACACATAGATCTGGCAGAGCCAGGTCACCAGTTTCCTCCCACAGACCAAAATATGCTTGAGATTAGTTGGTAATTTTAAATTGTCCCTCAGTGTGTGAGTGGTTGTCTGTCTATGTTTGGCCTTGTGATGGACCTGTCCAGGTGTAGCCCCGCCTCTCACCCCATGACTGCTGGAGATACACACCAGCTCCCCGTGATCCAGAACAGGAGTAGGTGTGTGAAAATAATGACTGGCAATAATTTGTCAAAAATCCTTCATCAATTTAAAACACAGTTTGAAGTTAAAACTTTGTTTGAAGGTCAAAATAACGTTTAAATTAAATAACATTTACTACAACAACTGTTCAATAACGTCCAGATGAAAATAAATACATTTAGGTCAGTTATTTTAATTTGTTATAAATATAACGGAAATGGTTACCAATTTTTTTTTCTTCTTAAAACCACTTTTTTGTGTTGCTTTCAGAAGACATTATGCTACAGCGTGAGTCTCCTGTGCTTTGGCTGTGCAGCAGCAACATGACATGATTAAACCAGTTTAATGTCATATTAAACAAGAACTATCTATAAATAGAACATTCTAAGTTAGATTTTTACAAAGTTGTCTGTGTTTCATTATTAAACAAAACAGAATCTCCATCAATGACATCATCATAGTTTAATAACACACAAAGAGATTTTGGTGCATGAAGCCACAAACAATGTGACAGATAAACAAAAACGTTTACATATTTTCTTGCTGCTGAGAACATGATTTGATGTTGGAGACAAAGAGACAACTGTGATGGTTTGAGTAACTTCATCCAAGTGTGAGGGGCAAAAATCACTGCAGGCAAACAAAAGATAGGATGAATAACAGAACAGAGTGTAACAGCTGTAGATTTCAGACCAGGTGAGGGATTATAGAGCTTCAGTTAGAGTTTGGTGTTTATAAGGCTTTCATCCTTCTCTCATGACTTCAACACGCCTGAAGCAGAGTTTACTCATTGTGCTGATGACCTCAGCCAGAAACTGGAAAGCATCTTAATTTCTAAAAGACTTTAATGCAATTTGGCGAAATTCTGACTTCATTTGGTGGAAAAAATCTGATCGATGACATGATGCTTACTAAAAGTGGAGGTCTATTTCCAGGAGCTTAATAGAAACAACAAAAGTCTTTTTAAACACCCATTTTTAAACATGTAGTTTTAACTAAAACAGAAGGTTTTCAGTTCTGATGTTAAATGTCATGTAAACACAATGTTTCTAAAAAATGTAATCAGATCAGTCATGGAAAATATGTTTTAAATATATGTTTATAAAGGAAATCCTTAGAGAGCTTAACTGTAACTTTAAAAAGGCCATTTCACACAAATTTCATGACTTTGTGGTTATTTCTTAAGTATTAACCAGTAATATGAAACATTTTATATTTAAAAACGTTAGGAAACACTGATTAACAGACCTTTCAACCTATCTGCATCAAAATTCGTCTGGTTTCGTCAGGCTTTCAGGCTGCAACTCATTAATAGTCATTACTTGAATTTGCTGGACTCTGATTGGCTAACAAACTAGCCTATGAGAGTAAGGAATATTGCTCCCTGCCCCACTGCGCGTGGCAACANTCAGACGTTCTCCCTTCCTGTTTGCTACATCTTATGCTAACAGCTTTTAGCTAGCAGCATGCTAGGTGTGGTTTCAACTGCAGGAGCTGATGAATACTAACGAACAAAGGAGTTGTGATGAAACAGATACAGGCCGTTAGAACTCGGGAGAACTCGGGTTTTATCACCACCTGCGTAGTTTGAGAGATTAAAACTAAAAGAGAAGTTGTTGACCTGTTTTCACCCACTATGAAGGTAAGAACACCTGTGGAGCTAAAATATTCAACAGAAACCTCAGAAAAACAGTTTTTAATGGAAGGAACTCTTTAAGGTAAAAAAAATAGACAGTTTGTCAGATAGTTTCAACCAAAAAGCTTTTGTTTTGTATAATTGTTATTGTTTCAGTTCTATAACAATACTTTTTATATACATGACAAGCATCTTGAAAATACTGCAAAAACATGTTGTTTTAAAGGCCCGCCTTAACAAGCTCTGAACAAGATCTGAAGAATAAGGTCCAGAAACATAATTATCAGTTTTGAGCTTATTTTTGTTTACTTGCTTGTTTTCTCTTCCTATATAATGTATTTTATAAAGATATAAATGTTTACATGGCTGGTTTATCCAGTCAGATCACTCAGGACTTCCTGTATAATTCAAACTGAGACTGTGAAGGCTTAAAGCAGTACTGAATAACCTTTCTGCAGCCGTGTCTCAGACAGCCGTTGCTCGAACAGGTGTTCTGCAGAAATATGCTACCTGTTGAGATGTGCTACACACATGCCGTTCTACAGTCTTGACTTCAATAAACAGATTTATCTTTTATTTTTTATTTCTATATTTTTCCATAAATACATTTTACCTATCAAATTCTCCCAGGACAGGAACACTAAATGTTATTTTTACTTTCTTTACATTGTCAGAGCGACAGGCAAATGTTTGGACACACCCAGAGGAGAAGGACCCAACAATGGCCGATAAGGACCCAGAGGGCTTTTATATAGAAAATATCAGAGAAGGATCATAAAAATATGTTTAAATAATTAACAGGACACACTCACCATAAACAAGAATACTGTATAAACTTTCATTATGAAAAAAATTGTCATTTCGTACTATGGCAGCATTTTTCTTCAGGGCAGCATAAATCACCAGAACACCACTTCCGGCTTACACCCGAAGTACGGAGGTTATTTACTCTATTGTAAAGCCATCGGAGGGTCGAGAGTGTCTGATATGAAGCTGAACGTGTTTTTAGTGAGTATCTACTTAGACACGTTTCAAAATTGTAGCTTAAAGTTTTATAAGTTATTCAGTACTGCTTTAAGCAATAGTCTAAAACTGGCACCTCACAGGAAGAAGAAGAAGAAACATTTATGATTTTGTGGTGTCTAAAGAAAAAATATATGAGTGAAAGTAAATACTAAAAGTCAAAGCTGAGTCACGCATTAAAAACCTAATATAATGAAGAGCTGAACAACAGCCGGGGTAAGAGGTTCATCCTTTTAGTTGTTGAAGTATAGCTCTGCATGTTCCTGCTGACTGTCACAGTTACTGTTCTAAGTTAATCTTTGGAGGTTTTATGATGTAAAACCTAATTTCTAAGCTTTATTTCACTACACCTTTGGGTATATTAGAAAACATTACAAGCTTGTGGTTAGCAGGATTAAGCATAAGAAAATAAATTGAAATTGTATGGAATGTAGTTTTTATTTGTGCAGACTGCAAACAACCGCAGCAACCACATTGTTATTGCAGTTCCAGTCGCTGATTACTGCACCACATCTGGAGAGATCAGTGCTGAGAACAGCTGATCCTAGCTGTTTGGAAAATAAACACCCCCCTTAACGTCTGAGCTTTACACTGTTGAAATTGCCAGTAAGTTATTTGTGCAACCTGTTGCATTTAATATGTGCAATAGTTGTTCAAATGCTAAAAGGTCACAGAATATCTGTCAAGTATGAAATATCTTAATTATAGTCTTAGAGTCGATGTGTAAATGTTACAAACACAATGGAAAGTCTCTCAATTTATCAGATTAAATTCCTGTTCACTCTGTTGTTTTTGCTTCTGGCATTTCTTTCTACTTAGCTGGCACAAGAAAACGCTAAATACTTTGCATTCTTTGAAACTGGAACGTTTTTTTGGCTGTCTCCAAGTAACCTCTGTCGAGTCCTTCAGCTTTTACAGTCAGAGGAGGGGAGTGCCGATCGATAAGGTAAATTCAGTTTACTAATGACCCAAAATTGATGCAATTTCCTGTTACTTTTAATAGTACCTTGTACAATAGCACAGTTACTATTGGCCTCCTCGTCTGCAGCCAGGTCCCCTTAGAATACAGGTCTGGTGCTGGTTGCAAACTTCACTGTAGTCACGGGAGAGACGTTAACAACATAAGCTCTTTTATAATCCAGTTTTATTCTAGATAAATGGTTTTATTAATCCCCTGAGGGAGATTACATGCACGCTGAACATTACTTTGGCAGAACTAATTAGAAGCCAGGCCTTTTTTTAAGGAATGAATATCAACCGTCACCTACAATGGCAGAGTTTTAAACTAAGATGATCAAATGATTGAGTTGTTGCCAAATTGGTTAGATCTGCATAGAGTCAGTCAAGATTTCCTGATCTGTTAGGACTTAGAGCATGTGATATGAATCGGTCTCTATCGCATGAAATTTTAGCTCAATATTTGTAAAACTAGCAGAGCCACATAAGGTTGATTAGCTATGGTGTCTGTTTTGAAAGAGTTAATCAGTTAAAAAAGTTTATCCAATCATCATTTTTTTAGAATTTTATGAAAACTGTTTGAGGTATTTTCCAAACCGTACAAACATATATGTTCCTGCTTTTTCTGCCTGATCCTGTCATGCAGTTATTAAGTTAATCATGTTCATGCCGCTCACCTGTCAGTCAATAATCACCTCATCTGTGTTACCTGTGTCCCCAGTATGAGTCTGTGGCTGTGTCCAAATTCAGGGTCTGCATTCTTTCAAGGTCCTATTTTAAGGATGTTACGTCACACTGCTGCAAGGAAGGGTGTCCAAATTCCAAGGATTGTTCAAATACTTCCTCAAAATGCGTACTATTTTTCCCTGATTTTAAGGATTGGTCTGATGGATCCTTTCACGTTCTACATATCCCACAATTCCTTTAGGCAATTCGGCAGAGACTTTAAACCAATGACGGAAGAAGCGAGCGGTAGCGCAGAGGGAGAGGAGTTTGTATCTGTATCTGTTTCATCACAACTCCTTTGTTCGTTAGTATTCATCAGCTCTCGCAGTTGAAACCACACCTAGCATGCTGCTGGCTAAAAGCTGTTAGCATAACATGTAACAAACAGGAACAGAGAACGTCTGCTGTTGCCATGCACAGCGGGGCAGGAAACACTATGCCTTGCTCTCATAGGCTAGTTTGTTAGCCAATCTGAGTCCAGCAAATTCACATAATGAGTATTAATGAGTTGCAGCCCGAAGCTGGACGAATCTTGATGCAGACAGATTAAAAGGTCTGTTAATCAGTGTTTCCTGATGTTTTTTAGATATAGAGTGTTTCATATTACAGGTACATACATAAGAAATAATCACAAAGTCCTGAAATTTGTGTGAAAGGGCCTTTTTAAACTGGACAGGTATGCAGCAGTACACAGTACCAGCAAATTTTATTCCTTGAGCATACCGAGACATTTTTAGATTGTGGCGCATTTCCCCAGTAGTGAATTCCAGGCATGGACAAGTTGTAAAAGTAAAAAGATAACTAATGTCATTGTTTTGGGTTTAGATGAGTACAGGAAAATGACCCTCATGAGCGCTTGACAAGGTCAACAACAAAAAAGGGAGAAAGAAATGAGGAAATGCAGGATGAAGAATTTGTTTCTATTATCATGGGAAAGTAATTGATCCTTCAACTTGAGGCCCATCATGTCTTAAACAACTGCAGCCAAAGTTATGATTAGTATCACTGCACTGAAGGAGAAAATGATCCAGAACCAGGATCCTCATGAAACAACAGACTACACACGGCTCATCCCACCACGTAACCTCAAACTCTCACTGTGTAAACAGCTGGTTCATCCACTTGACTGACACACCTCTTGTAAAAATGTTGACACAGTGATGACTGGCATGAAATAAAACAACTCTTATCAGCATGTGATCACATTTTTTTGTATGCTGGAAGTTTAGTGCTGCTATTGCAAGACAAGGTTTTTCTTTTAAAGGAGTGTTTTAGCCATCTTAAAGAAAAAGTTATAAATAATTTAAAACTTATCAATAGATTGTAGATAGAACACAAAGTGGATAAAGTGGATTACTGAAATCATAAAGCATTTCTATTCTTCTAAAGATTCCCAGCTGTTCATGTACAAACCATTGATTTAGTTTACTGTAGCTAGTTATTTACCGTATATATTTAATTGAAAAGCATATACAGAATATTACCAGCAGCAGCATCCAAGATCCACTTCTGTAATTCACTATTTCTGTCAAATTAAAATGAAAACCATAGTGGCAATTTTAAGACTGTATTTCAATCCATAATAATTTATATCACTAACATTCCTGCACATGTTGAAAATCTGTACCTGAACACAAAATCTACATGTGCGCTGTCCCCAAAACCTACATCTCATCCCAAAGGATATGATAAAAAGGTGAATTCCCTCTCAGGAGAGCTTTAAAATTAACAGGAACTTTTACAGACTTTGACCAACATGAAACATGAAATGAAGGTTCAAATTATCCAGTTGACACAATTTGTCTATCATTAATTAATTTATACTGATTTCGAGAAATCAAAATTGTCATTCTTATTTATCTGTTCTGTATATAAAAAAATCTTTCCTTAATTAATTTTAAAAAATGTAATTAATTGAATTTTTATTGGTTTTGGAGGTTCACAAAAAACGGATTTTGTTTAAGTATAATTGTAATGAGATAATGATGTGAGTGTGATAGATGATTGTACCAGCTGAGGCCACCACTCATCGGGAAGCGTCATTTGGATTTGTGTAGACCAGCTGTGCAGAGACACTATCACATTATTAGTGATAATATTATATAATATTATTAGTTTCTAAAGCATGAAAGAAATGTTTGCAAATTCTGTTTAAACCGTATAAGAATAAAATAGACAACATAAAGATGTGAGTTTGCAGCAGTAGATCACTATATAAATGTAGAGAGAGATGGTGATGCTGCTTTCTAGTTCAAGCGTTTGAATTTTAAACTCATTAACATTAGAATGACTAACAGGAATTAAGTTCTGAATCGTTGCTTTGTGACTTGTTTCCTCCGAACATGCTGTTTGAATTGTTGGTCGTTCAGTTTTACTTCTGGTGGTGTGAGAAACAACCAGCAGGTTGTTGGTTGTGGATGCTGCGCTGTTGTTTGGCCTCGTTCTTCTGTCTCCATAAAGGAAATGTGAATTTTGTTCAGAGTTAGCTGCTGTCTGAAAAGAGCCTTTCATTTCTTATAAAGTTGCCAGCTTCCAAATATCCAAATATCAATTTTTACTTCAGTTATGCCTTGTAATGATTCCATTCCCTTCTTTCATCTTAGTGCACTTTGTTTTGTAGTTTCACCTGAATTTACTTACACAAAAAATATTAAGGCAGAATTTATTAACTGTTAAATTTAAATGATTTTATTTACACACATCCTATAGAACAGTTTCACACCGGATGCCGCTTTGTTATTGTTGTATACAGTCACAACGTTATGCCTTCAGGACTCTATGACAGAGCTGCTAGATGATGGAGAGTCTCATTAATCTAATTTATTATGGCCATCATCACTGTGAAAATAAACTTTGTCTCTGGCAGCGGGCCTATTAGCTGGTTTTCTGGTTCATTGCCAGCAGAGTATTAGAGCTTTGGATTAACACCGAGCGCTAATGAGGCCCATTTTTCTGCATGGAAGAGAAACCACATATTCATTATACAGCACTAGCAGCTAAATGTTGTGAGATCTGGAAGGTAAGTAGGAGAAAAAATAACTCAACATTAAATAAATAAAAACCAGAGATGAAAAGTTTGGGATCAAAAAGATACAAATGAGAATAAATGTCTTCTGAAAAACATCAAACATGTTGATATAAATACTGTTTTATGAATCTTTACACTACCATCAGTTTTGAATGACACAGTTAGTCTGATGATAATTGTTGTGTAAAGTCAACACCCTGAACCAGAGGTGCTGCAGCTAGCTGCTGCTGCTACATGCTCCTTCTTTCAAATGCCACATAAATTTATGTAAATAGTTGTTGTATAAAATCTAACAGGAATATAAAGATTTACAAACTAGTGTTTGCGTGAACTGAGATTAGAATAAATGAACAAAGAAGAAGCCAAAGATGCAAAACATTAAAATAAAAAAGATAAAACTTGTGAGACATTCTTTTAAACACGTACATCAAAAGATTGTTGTGATGGGTCACATTTTATTAATTTTTAATTTTAATTCTCAGAGAATTGTAAAGAATGAAGGAAAATGTGCTTTCAAAGTACAGATGAGAGACACAGTGAGTTGCTTATTATTATCAGCAATTATCATACAAAGAATTTTAATATACTTATCTTAACAGTAAAATTAGGGAATGAAGTAAAAGGACATTTGAAACAAACTGAAAGGTAATCTGCAGGTAATCAGTTCTTTAAAATATGGCTGGAATATAAAAACACTGCAGCTCATGAGGTATTTTACTGCTGAAAAACAATGCTGCTGTTCGTCATCCAGCACACATTTTACAAACAGTTATGTGTTCAGATTCAGACCAGGGAAGCCCTTCTTTGTATTACTAATACAAATTCAAAAAGAAGTTTGCTTGAAAGCTAAATGTGGATAAAGATTGTTTAAATGATCACACCTGAAATATCTTGAGATAAATTAGATTTTTATGCTTGTGAGTATATTAAAGAGTCCATTTCACACAAATTTCAGGACTTTGTGGTTATTTCTTGAGTATTAACCAGTAATATGAAACATTTTATATCTAAAAAACATCAGGAAGCACTGATTAACAGACCTTTCAATCTGTCTGCATTAAAATTCGGCTCATTCCGTCAGGCTGCTTCAGGCATCAGCTCGTTCATATTCATTATTTGAATTTGCTAGACTCTGATTGGCTAACAAACTAGCCTATGAGAGCAAGGTATACTGTTTCCTGCCCCGCTGTGCATGGTAACAGCACACGTAGTCTCTTCCTGTTTGTTACGTCTTAAGCTAACAGCTTTCAGCCAGCAGCATGCTAGGTGTGGTTTCAACTGATGAATACTAACAAACAAAGGAGTTGTAATGAAACAGATACAGGCTGTTAGAACTCGGGAGAACTCGGATTTTATCACCACCTGCGTAGTTTGAGAGATTAAAACTGAAAGAGAAGTTGTTGACCTGTTTTCACCCACTATGAAGGTAAGAACACCTGTGGAGCTAAAATATTCAACAGAAACCTCAGAACAACTGTTTTTAATGGAAGGGCCTCTTTAAATAGGTCATGTAGTAAAGTTCTAACCCCAGCTGTACAGTTAGTACTTCAATTTGAAAAAGTACAAATTCTGATAGTACTCATAAATGAATGACAAGTCTATCTGTGCCTGACTGTACTGATGTCATCTTGAAACAACCCCAGTCTTTAAAACTTCACAGCTGTTTAAGCAAACTCTGTTTTATCAACTTTCAGACCAACATGTAGTTTGAAATATTTTAAAAATCTTACAGCTGTAAATCCTTCCTGTTAGTTTTCTTTGTAATAGTAATACTGTTTTCTTCTGACACTGAAAGTTGGTTGGATTCAACAGGAAATATGACATAGACACTGACTTCATTCTTCATACCTGGATATTAGTTTGATTCCAGCTGACAAGGGTTGTGTTTTTACATGCAAGCGATGATGTAAGCGTGTATGTGCGTTACCAGAATGTTGATTTCAGTGGCAGTGAGATGAGAAAGCGATGATTCAGCTATAACCGTCAATAACCGCTTTGTCACTATATTTACCTCCTTCTGTCTCATCTCCCTGTTCATTTTCACTGATGCATGTCACATGTTTTCTTTTATTTTGAAATATGTGTAAAATGCAAACTTGGTCTTCAGTGTAACTTTGTTATTTACACTTGTACGTTTCATACAAACATGTCTTTGCTTCAGTTCTCTGGAAAATGAACATGATTTTTTAAAATATTGATCATCAACTAAACAGGAAGTGTTTACACACAAGATACTGCAAAAGCAATGGAAACATGTGGAACTCAGTTACTACACTTACAAATCATACCTCCACTGTTAATGATTTATTGTAATCAGTGCATTTCAAACTCCTTATTTATACTTACATATTTTACAGAGGAAGAGCTACTCTCTCATTTGTGTCAGACTTTTAATTAAAATAAATTAAATAAGAAGGTTAGCAGAAATCAATGATAACAAGTGATGGAAGTACAGTGGTGTGAAAAACTATTTGCCCCCTTCCTGATTTCTTATTCTTTTGCATGTTTGTCACACAAAATGTTTCTGATCATCAAACACATTTAACCATTAGTCAAAGATATTGTAAAAATAAATCTGATTTGAAATTCACATGAATTTGTTTTCATGCTGAAGAAGGTAGTAACAGCAACTCCACAAGCCTTCAAATCGTGTAAAACTAAAAAATAGGTAATTTTGGACTAATCAGGCACAGATTGCACATTTTCTGTGTTCTGTAATATTGAACAACACTTCCACACAAAAAACTGACATCTAAAGATATCTCTGTATTTGTTTGTTTTCACAGACAAGAAAATAAGAGCAGGTCATTTCTGTGATTCTCAGGTCTCCAACGCAAATTAAGTATCACATTGTGATCGATTGTAAAGGCTGTGACTCCTCTTAGGTTTTCTGCTGTGACAACACACAAAGAAAAGCATTTTATTGCCCTGCCCAAAGATGGAGATGCATCCACATGTAGTCAGCTAAAATACCAGTGCAAGTTGTGCCCCTGTTGTAACTCAACTACAGAACAAAACTATGAGAATTATGTGTGAAGTCATTGTGGCGACGATGTGTTTTTGTATTTGAATAAACAGCTTACAAGAATTTCCTCAAATGGACTTTGTCCATGATCTGAGTCATGTTAAGTTTTAAAGGTTATAAAATAATTGACAACTATATATTTTATACAAGAGACTGTAGATTAATGAGACATTTATGAGAAGTAGTTCAGATGACACAAAGAATGTTTCTACAGAGTGAATCAGAGGTGAAGAAAATCACCGGCTGCAGAACTCGGTGCTCTTAAACAAACGGTACTGGATTCATGGTCACCTTTACAGGAAATCCCAGCCTTGTACTTTTTTCTCTGTACTGAGCAGTAATGTTTGTAAATTCAGGATGTTTTATGACATAAATTCAAACACGTTTTATGGATGAAAAAGCAGAAAAACACCTTTATCAAGTGCCGGAGCAACCTGTGGGGAGGAGGTGCAAGAATAAATGTTGGATAAATGTCACACAAATTTCATGACTTTGTGGTTATTTCTTAAGTATTAACCTGTAATATGAAACATTTTATATCTAAAAAACATCAGGAAACACCGATTAACAGACCTTTTATTCTGTTTGTGTCAGAATTCGGCTGGATTCGAGTTGCAACTCATTAATATTCATTATTCGAATTTGCTGGACTCTGATTGGCTAACAAACTAGCCTATCAGAGCAAGGTATACTATTTCCTGCCCCACTGCGCATGGCAACATCAGATGTTGTGTCTTCCTCTTTGCTACGTCTTATGCTAACAGCTTTTAGCCAGCAGCATACTAGGCGTGGTTTCAACTGCAGGAGCTGCCGAAAACTAACGAACAAAGGAGTTGTGATGAAACAGATACAGGCCGTTCGGACTCGGGAGAACTTGGGTTTTATCACTACCTGCGTAGTTTGAGAGATTAAAACTGAAAGAGAAGTTGTTGACCTGTTTTCACCCACTATGAAGGTAAGAACACCTGTGGAGCTAAAATATTCAACAGAAACCTTAGAAAAACTGTTTTTAATGGAAGCATGCTGCTGGCTAAAAGCTTTTAGCATAAGACGTATCAAACTGCAAGAGAGAACGTCTAACGTTGCCATGTGCAGCAGGGCAGGAAACAGTATACCTTGCTGTCATAGTCTGGTTATTAACATTTCTTTTAAATGTAAGGTTTTTATTCAGTGATTTGTAAGCTAAACCACATCCAAAAAATCTAAAAAGTAATAGATAATTGTTCAATCCCGTTTTAAAATAAAAGCACATAGCAAATACTATGCTTGTGTTACAACAGAAAGTAAACTAAAAACAGACAAACCAGGGTTACCACTTGTCTCCAACACTGTCTGCTCACAGAGATTCTCCCTTTTGGAACAAATTTTGTTAATTACCCCAAAAGCTGAGAAAAAGCTGTCGGTTAAAGTATTAAAACATCATGTCATGTTAAAACAATTAGATGTTATCTCATATATTATTCTGTTTTTGCACTATGATGATTTATACCTTAGTAATTCGTGTTAGGTTTTTCTCTGTTTTCTCTTTCTTCTCTTTTCTTTATCCTCTCCGTCCTTCTCCGTTTGTCTTTTGTGACTTTAACAAACCTACTCAGGATTTTCTGCCAACAAAAACTTGAAATTTATCTTGAACTCTCAACTCATGATCAGAACTGGAGAATCCTTTTGAATGAAAGTTGAAACATGTTCAAGAAACTGAAAAAGGAGTTGCCTTTAGAAAATCCCCATAGGACTGCCAGGCCAATTCTGTCCTGCTAAAGTAAGTTAAATCAGCCTTTTATTAGCTCAATATATCAACATGTGTTTGCTGAAAGTCTTTATGTACTGTTACTATACAAATAATTAGGGATGTCCCGATCAAGTTTTTTTGCCCTCGAGTCCGAGTCTGAGTCATTTGATTTTGAGTATCTGCAGATACCGAGTCCCAATCCGATCTATAATACATAAAAAAAGAATAAAAAGGAGCAAATAAACAGATTTAGGATGTTCCTTATTTTGAATTTAATTCACCCTATTTTAATATTTACCTGCAGGGACAGGACAGCCAGCAGTCCTGGGACCAGGACAGCCGGTTGCGGCCACTCCAGCACGTCCTGAGGTTTCCCTTGGGCTTCTTCACGGTGGGGAGTCATGAAGTTGTTACTAGTGTGTAAAAACGAACATGACGAGAGCGCATTCCTGTACTGTGAGCACGCAAACAGTCCGAACGCACACAAATTGGTGGACGGACAATATGTTATAAACGTTATGTAATTAAATAAGCTGATCAGAACGACAGACACTGCAGAAAGAGTCACATGATCATGGACTGTCTTCTGCATGCAGTAAGTGATCAACTCCACTTCAGGAACAAGTTTAAGATAATATCATAGGGATTTAATATGACTATAAACCAACACCGGAACTCATGCTAACGCTGCTAGCAAAGCTAGTGGCGCTAACGTGGAAACATTCAACACATCATCCACCGAGCCAATTAAAAAAAGCTTATCTCGAAGAAAATATACGCATCAAGGCTTTTATAAGTCATCATCTTCTTCACTGTTGTGTAGACTACAGGACTGTTAACATTCACATTTTCACACACACGTTGTGGTCGGTCGTCATGGAAACGCGTCCCCTCTTAAAATGGCAGCTGTGGGTTGCGTGGGAAAGTGTCCCGGATACTGACGTCACGCAAAAAGTTGTGAAGTTGTATAGATGCGTTAAAGACTAATGAGATGTCCGATTCTGATCGAGTCTGAAACTACGTGATTGGGCCCGATTTTTGATCATGTGATCGGATGTGGACATACCTACAAGTATTTAGTACTAAAGTCACATCAGCTCTATTGTTTTAATTCAAGGCTTTTGTTGAACAGTGACCAGGAGCGTATCTGCTGGTATTTCTCTGAAGTCCAGTCCATCATGTTGTTTCAGTCAGAATTCTTAGCAAATGTTATCAAAGATAAACCTCTAAGAACTGGATGTCTTACAATCTACACCAAAAAGCATTTTTATCGCAAAGCCATCAGGACATTCAATTGAAACTACATACCAACACCCACAACACAACTAGTACTTTACAGTGCATTAGACACCAACATGTGCAATTTTATCTTTATGTGCAATTCACTTGTTTTTTTATAAACGACTGTCTAACAGTTTTTTATTCTGTGTTCACATTGACACGTTTTATTGCTTTTATTTCTTTTGCATTGTGTATAATTTCTCCTTCCTCTTATTTACTAACCTGCAAGTACTGAACCTAATTTCATTGTAGTTGTTACAATCACAAGATATTTTGATTCTGATATAAAGAGGCATCGGGACCAGGTTTCCTCTCATGCCCCATTCATATCACAGTTATATAAACCTTGTGCCCTGCAACTAACCCCTCTACAGCTGGATGAGCAGAGCTCGCACCAAGAGGTTCATCCTTTCGGTGCTATTATACAACCATGTTGTTTGCCAAGATCAGCTGAGTGAAACCCATGGTGAGACTCAAACACATCCAAATATTCTACTGTTTTATTATATCTATCATTCTACTGAGCCTGAGACTCAGCAGGCTGAAGCTAGCTAAGTTCCTAAACATCCCAGAGTCAGATCTTATTGCATCTTATCACCACTAAAACTTACTTGGCAAAATGTTGTTGGACTTTTCTTATATGCTAAAGAAAAAGACAAATTATCTATGCAATCATCACTTTTTTCCATTTGTTTTAAATTGGATATGAGTTTTGTAGCCATTTCTAATAAAAACGTTTCCTCATTCTGGAGATCTTTCCATTTTAGAGTGTTTTCATCCAAGTTTTCTGACAGTGTTGGTGTTTAATCATTAAAATTGAGATTAAGACATGCAGAGATTTTGTACTTGATGCAAAAATATAAAAAATATTCAGTCAGTTTAATGAGAATGATGTTAATAGATTATTTGCTGGTGTGGGAGAAAAGGGAGAACGACTTGCAGTCCTGCAGATTCCACATGGTGGTAATTTTGAAAAACACCAATCATTGATGATGATTTCAGGCTGTGAAAATATTGCATATTAAGAAATTTTGCACAGCGTAAAGCATGAGTAAAACTCCAGATTTTCAT
This sequence comes from Pachypanchax playfairii, assembly GCA_006937955.1. Taxonomy (NCBI): domain Eukaryota; kingdom Metazoa; phylum Chordata; class Actinopteri; order Cyprinodontiformes; family Aplocheilidae; genus Pachypanchax; species Pachypanchax playfairii. The sequence continues at coordinate 4,585,618 of SSNP01000027.1, forward strand.
CTTGGTTACTTTACTTTATTATTTTTGTCAGACTTTTTAACATTTCTGTTTTAATGTAGTGTAATGTAAAGCTAAACCAGATGCAAAAAAGAGCAAAAAACATTAATTGTTTAAACCCTTTTTAAAATAAAAAGCATAACAGAATCCTTGTATTACAACAGAAAGTAAAATAAAAACAGACAAACCAAGGTTACCACTTGGCGCCGTCTGCTCAGAAACATTCTGATCTTTGCAAAAAAATTTCCTAATTACCCCTGTAGATCAAAAGCTGGGGAAAGCTGCCTAGTAAATTATTAAAACAGTGCATTATGGTAAAATGTCATATTGTTTCATGGATTTTTGTTTTTGTGTTTTTAGTTGTGGTGGTATAAACTTTATACCTTAGTACATACTAGAATTTTGAGTCCTTGTCTTGTCAGATTCAAAATCCAACAAATCTGCACATTTATACTTTTAGAAATCATGCAAATGGGTAAATTTATAACAAACAATTTAAAGTTTCTACTGTGTCATTTACAGGGTGTGATTTGGTGGGGGGGATGGGGGGGGGGCGCTTTTGATGTCCCCTCCTCTGGTCTTTTTTATCCCTTACGCTATTACTGTGGACTGTTATTTCGTCAATGTACTGTATGTAGTCTAAGTATGTGCGACCAACCAATCCCCCCCACCGCAGTTCTTTTGGACCTTTGGAAATTCAAAAAAAATAAAATTAAAAAATCCCCCCCTCTTCATTTTTTACAAATCTCACATTGGTCATTTATACACAGAAATGTTAAATCGCTCCATGTTTTAACTTATTTTCTCACAAAACCTCTGAACTGCAGAACTGGACATTGTCAGGTGTCAATTCTGCTGGTGTTTGTGTGAGTGTTCTCACCTGCGTTTCAGGGGCGTGGCAGACATTTACCGGCAGGTGGATCCTGTTACCATCATCAGCTGCTGAGCTTAAGAGAGGAGTGGTGGCAGAGAGCAGGTGTCAGATCGTTCCACTCTGTTTGTGGACTCTCCCAGCTGGACCTTCCTCGTGCCCCGGTTTCCACACCGTGGTCCTCCCTGGGTCCAGCCTCTGTTCCTGGCAGCTCCCAGGCTGCTTTCGTTCCCATCCCGGACCTCCTCGGCGGTTCCCACACCGCCTCCGTCCAGGATCGCTCAGAGACGGTTTCCACACCGGTCTCCACCCTGCCTCTCGCTCCACGTCTTCTGGCCTGCCTCCACACCATTCCTCCATCTCCCGGGATCCACCTGTTCACCTCTGAGTCAGTCTGTCCGCCCTCTACCAGCACTCACACGCCCGTCTCAGCAGACTGGCACCTGCATGCTCCTGCAGGACTCCTGTAACTCATCGCCACAACCAGGCCGTTCCTGTCAGCGGCTGCTGACCCGCTCCTGCTGCACCCGCAGAGGCATATTTAGTTTATGTATCTGATTCTGTTTTCACTTGTGCTAGAGTTATTAAACTCTCACCTCCTGTTTGCTGGTCTGGAGTCTGTTGCTTGATTTAGAGTCCATTATAAAAACTGCGTAATCATGACAGACATGAATAATGTAGCTTTTCCCAACAAAACTCTCTATTCTGGTTATAGTTTAGATGTTTATGGATCCATTATTCTTTACAGACTCAGTTATACCTTGATGGTGGTCTGACAGATGCAGAACTGCCCTCTGACCACTGCCAAACATTCATAAATAGGCAAGATGGTTGAAATGTTTTACTCATAGACACAATGGTCAAATGACTCAGATGGAACTGGTTCAATCCACAAACCATTAGATTATTGGGCAACCCATTCAACCTCCACTTGTTGTGCTTTCCTGCTGGCTGAACCTTAGAAAACAAATATGTGGAACTGATTCTTTTAGCTTAGACAAATATATAAGGTGGTTCTTATTTTTTTT
>SSNP01000027.1:4587523-4863741 GCA_006937955.1 Pachypanchax playfairii
GAAACTACATACCAACACCCACAACACAACTAGTACTTTACAGTGCATTAGACACCAACATGTGCAATTTTATCTTTATGTGCAATTCACTTGTTTTTTTATAAACGACTGTCTAACAGTTTTTTATTCTGTGTTCACATTGACACGTTTTATTGCTTTTATTTCTTTTGCATTGTGTATAATTTCTCCTTCCTCTTATTTACTAACCTGCAAGTACTGAACCTAATTTCATTGTAGTTGTTACAATCACAAGATATTTTGATTCTGATATAAAGAGGCATCGGGACCAGGTTTCCTCTCATGCCCCATTCATATCACAGTTATATAAACCTTGTGCCCTGCAACTAACCCCTCTACAGCTGGATGAGCAGAGCTCGCACCAAGAGGTTCATCCTTTCGGTGCTATTATACAACCATGTTGTTTGCCAAGATCAGCTGAGTGAAACCCATGGTGAGACTCAAACACATCCAAATATTCTACTGTTTTATTATATCTATCATTCTACTGAGCCTGAGACTCAGCAGGCTGAAGCTAGCTAAGTTCCTAAACATCCCAGAGTCAGATCTTATTGCATCTTATCACCACTAAAACTTACTTGGCAAAATGTTGTTGGACTTTTCTTATATGCTAAAGAAAAAGACAAATTATCTATGCAATCATCACTTTTTTCCATTTGTTTTAAATTGGATATGAGTTTTGTAGCCATTTCTAATAAAAACGTTTCCTCATTCTGGAGATCTTTCCATTTTAGAGTGTTTTCATCCAAGTTTTCTGACAGTGTTGGTGTTTAATCATTAAAATTGAGATTAAGACATGCAGAGATTTTGTACTTGATGCAAAAATATAAAAAATATTCAGTCAGTTTAATGAGAATGATGTTAATAGATTATTTGCTGGTGTGGGAGAAAAGGGAGAACGACTTGCAGTCCTGCAGATTCCACATGGTGGTAATTTTGAAAAACACCAATCATTGATGATGATTTCAGGCTGTGAAAATATTGCATATTAAGAAATTTTGCACAGCGTAAAGCATGAGTAAAACTCCAGATTTTCATCTTGGTTACTTTACTTTATTATTTTTGTCAGACTTTTTAACATTTCTGTTTTAATGTAGTGTAATGTAAAGCTAAACCAGATGCAAAAAAGAGCAAAAAACATTAATTGTTTAAACCCTTTTTAAAATAAAAAGCATAACAGAATCCTTGTATTACAACAGAAAGTAAAATAAAAACAGACAAACCAAGGTTACCACTTGGCGCCGTCTGCTCAGAAACATTCTGATCTTTGCAAAAAAATTTCCTAATTACCCCTGTAGATCAAAAGCTGGGGAAAGCTGCCTAGTAAATTATTAAAACAGTGCATTATGGTAAAATGTCATATTGTTTCATGGATTTTTGTTTTTGTGTTTTTAGTTGTGGTGGTATAAACTTTATACCTTAGTACATACTAGAATTTTGAGTCCTTGTCTTGTCAGATTCAAAATCCAACAAATCTGCACATTTATACTTTTAGAAATCATGCAAATGGGTAAATTTATAACAAACAATTTAAAGTTTCTACTGTGTCATTTACAGGGTGTGATTTGGTGGGGGGGATGGGGGGGGGGCGCTTTTGATGTCCCCTCCTCTGGTCTTTTTTATCCCTTACGCTATTACTGTGGACTGTTATTTCGTCAATGTACTGTATGTAGTCTAAGTATGTGCGACCAACCAATCCCCCCCACCGCAGTTCTTTTGGACCTTTGGAAATTCAAAAAAAATAAAATTAAAAAATCCCCCCCTCTTCATTTTTTACAAATCTCACATTGGTCATTTATACACAGAAATGTTAAATCGCTCCATGTTTTAACTTATTTTCTCACAAAACCTCTGAACTGCAGAACTGGACATTGTCAGGTGTCAATTCTGCTGGTGTTTGTGTGAGTGTTCTCACCTGCGTTTCAGGGGCGTGGCAGACATTTACCGGCAGGTGGATCCTGTTACCATCATCAGCTGCTGAGCTTAAGAGAGGAGTGGTGGCAGAGAGCAGGTGTCAGATCGTTCCACTCTGTTTGTGGACTCTCCCAGCTGGACCTTCCTCGTGCCCCGGTTTCCACACCGTGGTCCTCCCTGGGTCCAGCCTCTGTTCCTGGCAGCTCCCAGGCTGCTTTCGTTCCCATCCCGGACCTCCTCGGCGGTTCCCACACCGCCTCCGTCCAGGATCGCTCAGAGACGGTTTCCACACCGGTCTCCACCCTGCCTCTCGCTCCACGTCTTCTGGCCTGCCTCCACACCATTCCTCCATCTCCCGGGATCCACCTGTTCACCTCTGAGTCAGTCTGTCCGCCCTCTACCAGCACTCACACGCCCGTCTCAGCAGACTGGCACCTGCATGCTCCTGCAGGACTCCTGTAACTCATCGCCACAACCAGGCCGTTCCTGTCAGCGGCTGCTGACCCGCTCCTGCTGCACCCGCAGAGGCATATTTAGTTTATGTATCTGATTCTGTTTTCACTTGTGCTAGAGTTATTAAACTCTCACCTCCTGTTTGCTGGTCTGGAGTCTGTTGCTTGATTTAGAGTCCATTATAAAAACTGCGTAATCATGACAGACATGAATAATGTAGCTTTTCCCAACAAAACTCTCTATTCTGGTTATAGTTTAGATGTTTATGGATCCATTATTCTTTACAGACTCAGTTATACCTTGATGGTGGTCTGACAGATGCAGAACTGCCCTCTGACCACTGCCAAACATTCATAAATAGGCAAGATGGTTGAAATGTTTTACTCATAGACACAATGGTCAAATGACTCAGATGGAACTGGTTCAATCCACAAACCATTAGATTATTGGGCAACCCATTCAACCTCCACTTGTTGTGCTTTCCTGCTGGCTGAACCTTAGAAAACAAATATGTGGAACTGATTCTTTTAGCTTAGACAAATATATAAGGTGGTTCTTATTTTTTTTACTTTCTCCCGACATGTTTCGGTTGCGTCTGCAGCCTTCATCAGGGGTTGTCATCTGGATGTTGTAGATGACGTGTCTTTTAAAGCCTCCTTCACATGGGAGTGGCTGACACCGCAGGTTTACTGTGTTTACATGATGTTCGCAGGTCCCTGGAGGATGGAGTCCCAGGTGTGTGGGAGCAGGTAGGCTCCCTCGTTCCTGTTCATGGTGCTATGACCTGCGAACATCAGGGGGAGTGGCCGACACCATAAACCTGCGGTGTCGGCCACTCCCCCTGATGTTCGCAGGTCCCTGGAGGATGGAGTCCCAGGTGTGTGGGAGCAGGTAGGCTCCCTCGTCCCTGTTGATGGTGCTATGGCCCCTCCTCCTGATCTCTATGGACTCCTTGATCCACCGTTTGTAACTGTCGTTTTCTGTCCCGATGATCCTCGTGTTGCCCCAATCCATGACGTGGTTATTTCTTTTGCAATGATCTGATATGGCTGATTTTAGATTTTCCTGGTCTGCTAGATTTAGATTTTTACAACAATCGATCAGGAGGAGGAGCCATAGCACCATCAACAGGGACGAGGGAGTCTACCTGCTCCAACACACCTGGGACTCCATCCTCCAGGGACCTGCGACCATCAGGGGGAGTGGCCAACACCGTAAACCTGCGGTGTCGGCCACTCCCATGTGAAGGAGGCTTTAACCCTTCAGGGTCCAACCCTTCAGGTACTAACGCTTCAGGATTTAGATCCAGAAGGGTTGGGTTGGACCCTGAAGGATTAAAAGACATGTGATTTACAACATCCAGATGACAACCCCTGATAAAGGCTGCAGACGCAACCGAAACATGTCGGGAGAAAGTAAAAAAAAATAAGAACCACCTTATATATTTGTCTAAGCTAAAAGAATCAGTTCCAAATATATGTAAAATACGTACAAAATGAACCTCTTAAAACTACTTAGAAAACAAAACAAATCTTTATCAAGTTGAAAGCAGTTCATTATCTTATCTAAACGTTGGCTAAAAGTCAGTAAAGGTTAATTTATGTTTTAGCATAACAACTGCATTCTGTATTATAATCAAAATGTTTTATGATCTAGACTGAACAAAAAAATTGCATCTCACATCTCCTTTAGTGCCATTAAATTATTAACGTTCTTAATTAAACTCTGCTGGACTCATCATGTCTCTAAACCTCTTCCATAATAGGACATCATGCTTATTTCAAAATAGTTTACTATTGCTTAAGCTCTGACTAGAGGTATCTCACTGGGCTGTGACTGTTTGTAAATGGCATTTGAGGGGGTGGGGTTTCCAGGAATCCTAATTTCCTCATGTGAGTTGCAAGGTCTCACTAGTGTGAGCTGTGTAATAGAACTGTTCAAAAATGTAAAGTTTGTGTGAAAACCAGAACCCAAATGCAATAGACAAATGGTAATGGCAGGTTTAAACAGTTTATTGAAAGTAATGGTGGGCTGAGCTAGCGTTGCAACTGCAACATTAACTGCTGGACAAACTGAGCTGTAGGTCCGACAGTCTGCGTTCTATCAGCAGGTTCCACGCAGACAATTCCAAAACCCAATCCATGAGACAAAATAAAAGGTGGGTAATTTACAGTTTGTTGAAAAGACTGACATACTAAATGGGGCTGAGGTGAAGACCAGGAAGTACACACAAACAGGCTCAATGTCCAAATTAGCCGAAAACAAATGAAGCCCAAGGGAGCAGGAAAAAGACACAGTCCAAAAACGTTTCAGGTCATAAAATAAAAAAACTCACCAACAGACTGACAAACAGGAAATGGCGTTGGTAAGGAAGCATAAACCATTCAACTAACTGGCAAATCCTGTCTGCTCCTCCACAGCAGACAGGTGAGACTAGCCAGGACTGACTGAGATAATTAGGAGTGTGCGGCAGGACAGAGAGGAGTGCAAACAACGGCATGTGAGCAGAAAACAAACCGGAACAAAATCATGAAAAGGGAGAAATTTTGTTTTGAAAGAGTTAGAGAGGAGTTAATAGAAAGTGTTGTGTATGCACGACGTCAGGGTGATGCTAGCTTAACCTCCATCTCAGACAATATAAGACGAAGATGAGTACCTTAGAATAGAAACAGTATTAACAGTCTTTACATGCAAAGTACAAAAAGTGTGTATTGACTCTGAACTATTTGGACGAGTCAGCTGTTCTTTGTCCTACTGTGGTGACATCATCATAACCACCAGTGGGATCTGTCTCAGATAAGCACTTATCTGTTCAAGCAGTCAGAAAACAAAATCCTCATGAATTTTTGAAGTTTCAGCCTGATCAATGCAATCAGTTCTTTTCTTCTCATCAAAACGTATTAGTTCAAACATGCGCAAGAGAGGTGACTAAACTTTTCATTAGGTGTAAATACACATTTCTTTTCACTAATCCCAGTTCTTTTCTGTTTAGATCTACCATGACAGCATTTACAAAACTAAAGGAATGAAAGTAAACTGATCCTCTTTTTCTTTTTTGTTTTATGAGTCTGTTCCCAGATGGGGGATGAGACAGACATTTGAGTCACTGGTATTTCATAACTTCTCCAAGTTCTATGAGAAAAAAGATGGATGGAAAGAGCCTCGACTCTACTCACTCATGCAACTTGAGTTATCAGTGTGTTTGCATGTGCGAAGGTATGTGATGTCCAGGCAAGGGCATCCCACTGCTGACTGGCAACAGAGTTCCATAGCTGCTCCGCCTGACTCTACATGTCTATAATAAAAGTACAATTAAGGGACCGGACTGGTCAGAGTGGGTGGACATCATGATCCCCCACCCCCAGTGAAGAGGTGTGTTGATAAGGATGCTGCTTGTATAAAATACATAAGCGTAACGGCTAATTTGAATAGAAAAAAATGTCTTATTACTTCTGTTTTGAGATTCAAAGCTATATAGAAAACATCTGGGCTGCAGTTCCAAATGCAGTTTCATGATAATTAAATAACTTATCCTAACAAACATTTCCTTACACATTAGGGTAACTGTGTAGGGGGGCACAATTTGCTCAGAAAGAGGGTGCTAAATGATCAAAAGTGTGTAGGAAGTGGTTAAATAAACCTGTAGCAGACAATGTGCACAATGAACAGGGGGACAAATTAACTGAAAAAGTCTTATAGAGGGACAAATTGACCTGATAAGCTTTTAGTTTTGAACGATTTTTGTTTTGGAAGTATAGACACTACAGTCTACTGTGGGGACGGTAAATTATTAATACTTATTCTGTCAGATAAAGAAAAACAGAAAAGTCCAAAGAATATCTTAATCATGCTTCCAAATCCCAAATTTCTATTCACCAGGAAGTCATGCAGGTTTTCTTATGTAACAACCACAGCAGGAAGTGTATGAGAATCAGAACAGTCCTGTCACAAAACAAACATGCTTATCTGACCTCTCATTACAGCAGTCATGAGATGCTCACTCACCTCAGCAGGACTCTCATGACTCTTATATAACTAATAATTTACAGTAGCCCGGTAACAGTTAACCTTTGCTTTTAGACTCTGTGCTAAACTTTATGGACCCAACCTGCCGAGAAAGCAATAAAGACTGATTTCAAACATGTCAAAGCATCGCTTGAACTGCTTTTCAAACTGCAGTCTTAGTTTAGTGAGACCCACTGTGCTTCTACTACCACATAATAAGATCTACCTAGAAACTTACTGCTGCCTAGCATGTTGGTCCGTGTTCTCCGGTTTTCCTTTACGGAGGCCCTGAGAGGCAAAGTATAAAATTATCTAAGCCTAACCAACTCTTTTTAATTCCTTCTGACTTTTTGCCCTGATGAGTACGGAGCCCTTTAGGGGACATGGAGAAAAAGAAATTTGGGGTTTTTCGTACGCACCACTTAGTATCTCGTGCACACCAGTTAGTAAAGTATTTGGTGAGCACGAGAAAGTATCTTGTGCGCACGAGATACTAACTGGTGCACACGAGATACTAAGTAGTGCGTACAAGATACTAACTGGTGCAAACGAGATACTAAGTAGTGTGTATGAGATACTAAGTGGTGCGGACGAGATACTAGCTGGTGCACACGAGATACTAAGTAGTGTGTACGAGATACTAAGTGGTGCGGACGAGATACTAGCTGGTGCACACGAGATACTAAGTAGTGCGCACGAGATACTAACTGGTGCGGACGAGATACTAGCTGGTGCACACAAGATACTAAGTAGTGCGCACGAGATACTAAGTGGTGCGGACGAGATACTAGCTGGTGCACACGAGATACTAAGTAGTGCGTACGAGATACTAACTGGTGCACACGAGATACTAAGTAGTGCGCACACGAGATCCTAAGTAGTGCGCACGAGATACTAACTGGTGCGGACGAGATACTAGCTGGTGCAAACGAGATACTAAGTAGTGCGCACACGAGATCCTAAGTAGTGCGCACGAGATACTAACTGGTGCGGACGAGATACTAGCTGGTGCACACGAGATACTAAATGGTGTGCACGAGATACTAACTGGTGCGGACGAGATACTAGCTGGTGCACACGAGATACTAAGTAGTGCGCACAAGACACTAACTGGTGCAGACAAGATACTAGCTGGTGCACACAAGATACTAAGTAGTGCGCACAAGATACTAACTGGTGCGGACGAGATACTAGCTGGTGCACACGAGATACTAAGTAGTGCGCACGAGATACTAAGTGGTGCGGACGAGATACTAGCTGGTGCACACGAGATACTAAGTAGTGCGCACGAGATACTAACTGGTGCGGACGAGATACTAGCTGGTGCACACGAGATACTAAGTGGTGTGCACGAGATACTAACTGGTGCGGACGAGATACTAGCTGGTGCACACGAGATACTAAGTAGTGTGTACGAGATACTAACTGGTGCAGAAGAGATACTAGCTGGTGCACATGAGATACTAAGTAGTGCGTACGAGATACTAACTGGTGCACACGAGATACTAAGTAGTGCGCACACGAGATCCTAAGTAGTGCGCACGAGATACTAACTGGTGCGGACGAGATACTAACTGGTGCACACGAGATACTAGCTGGTGCACACGAGATACTAAGTAGTGTGTACGAGATACTAACTGGTGCGGACGAGATACTAGCTGGTGCACACGAGATACTAAGTAGTGCGTACGAGATACTAACTGGTGCACACGAGATACTAAGTAGTGCGCACGAGATACTAAGTGGTGCGGACGAGATACTAGCTGGTGCACACGAGATACTAAGTAGTGCGCACGAGATACAAACTGGTGCGGACGAGATACTAAGTAGTGTGTACGAGATACTAAGTTGTGCGGACGAGATACTAGCTGGTGCACACGAGATACTAAGTAGTGTGTACGAGATACTAAGTTGTGCGGACGAGATACTAGCTGGTGCACACGAGATACTAACTGGTGCGGACGAGATACTAACTGGTGCACACGAGATACTAGCTGGTGCACACGAGATACTAAGTAGTGTGTACGAGATACTAACTGGTGCGGACGAGATACTAGCTGGTGCACACGAGATACTAAGTAGTGTGCACGAGATACTAACTGGTGCGGACGAGATACTAAGTGGTGCGCACGAGATACTAAGTGGTGCGGACGAGATACTAGCTGGTGCACACGAGATACTAAGTAGTGCGCACGAGATACTAACTGGTGCGGACGAGATACTAGCTGGTGCACACGAGATACTAAGTAGTGCGCACGAGATACTAAGTGGTGCGGACGAGATACTAGCTGGTGCACACGAGATACTAAGTAGTGCGCACGAGATACTAAGTGGTGCGAACGAGATACTAGCTGGTGCACACGAGATACTAAGTAGTGCGCACACGAGACCTAAGTAGTGCGCACGAGATACTAACTGGTGCGGACGAGATACTAGCTGGTGCACACGAGATACTAAGTAGTGTGTACGAGATACTAACTGGTGCGGATGAGATACTAGCTGGTGCACACGAGATACTAAGTAGTGCGCACACGAGATCCTAAGTAGTGCGCACGAGATACTAACTGGTGCGGACGAGATACTAGCTGGTGCACACGAGATACTAAGTAGTGCGCACGAGATACTAACTGGTGCAGACGAGATACTAGCTGGTGCACACAAGATACTAAGTAGTGCGCACGAGATACTAACTGGTGCGGACGAGATACTAGCTGGTGCACACGAGATACTAAGTAGTGTGTACGAGATACTAAGTGGTGCGGACGAGATACTAGCTGGTGCACACGAGATACTAAGTAGTGCGCACGAGATACTAACTGGTGCAGACAAGATACTAGCTGGTGCACACAAGATACTAAGTAGTGCGCACAAGATACTAACTGGTGCGGACGAGATACTAGCTGGTGCACACGAGATACTAAGTAGTGTGTACGAGATACTAACTGGTGCGGACGAGATACTAGCTGGTGCACACGAGATACTAAGTAGTGTGTACGAGATACTAACTGGTGCGGATGAGATACTAGCTGGTGCACACGAGATACTAAGTAGTGCGCACGAGATACTAACTGGTGCGGACAAGATACTAGCTGGTGCACACGAGATACTAAGTAGTGTGTACGAGATACTAACTGGTGCAGACGAGATACTAGCTGGTGCACACGAGATACTAAGTAGTGCGTACGAGATACTAACTGGTGCACACGAGATACTAAGTAGTGCGCACGAGATACTAAGTGGTGCGGACGAGATACTAGCTGGTGCACACGAGATACTAAGTAGTGCGCACACGAGATCCTAAGTAGTGCGCACGAGATACTAAGTGGTGCGGACGAGATACTAGCTGGTGCACACGAGATACTAAGTAGTGTGTACGAGATACTAACTGGTGCGGACGAGATACTAGCTGGTGCACACGAGATACTAAGTAGTGTGTACGAGATACTAACTGGTGCACACGAGATACTAAGTAGTGTGCACACGAGATACTAAGTAGTGCGCACGAGATACTAACTGGTGCGGATGAGATACTAGCTGGTGCACACGAGATACTAAGTAGTGCGCACGAGATACTAACTGGTGCGGACAAGATACTAGCTGGTGCACACGAGATACTAAGTAGTGTGTACGAGATACAAACTGGTGCGGACGAGATACTAAGTAGTGTGTACGAGATACTAAGTTGTGCGGACGAGATACTAGCTGGTGCACACGAGATACTAAGTAGTGCGCACGAGATACTAACTGGTGCGGACGAGATACTAGCTGGTGCACACGAGATACTAACTGGTTCGCACAAGAAAACAACGTTCTTTTTTTTTTCAGCCATGTCCTCTAAAAGGCTCTGTAGTTTTCCAGGTGGGAAAAAAAGCTGTCTACGTTCAGACTGCAGGCTGAAGAGACCCAAATCAGATTTTTTTTGCCCTTTTGACCTCAGATTTTTTATATCAGTCTGAACGACACAGATCTGTTTTTTTTAAATGCGACCCAGGCCACTTCAGCATGTGGTCCTACATCCAATATGTATCTGATCTTTTTGCATGCGACTTGAGTCTGAACCACCAAGTCACTTCCATCAGACCTGTATGTCATCAATATTCTGTGTCAAGGAGGCGGAAGTGAAAAGAAAACAATAATAATGGCAGACGACATGGAGAACAAGAAATGGCAAGAAACCGAGGCGTCCAAGTTAATTAATATTTGGGGAGGCCGCTCTGTTCAGGCCAAACTCAAGGGGTGTTATCGGAACCGCACGGTTTTTAAAAACATTTCCAAAGAAATGGCAGAGCGCTCCAACGCCAAATAAAAAGTATCTGAGCTAAATATGAGTGTGGTGTCACTGTTCCCTCTACTGCACATTCGAGAGACATTCAAGACGCATTCTGTTCAGACAGCAAGTCACACTCAGGTCGCATTTCACTGGCGATATAAATGACCTTGCAAAAAGATCGGAATTCAGCATTAAGACCTTCAGTTTCAACGTAGTCTTAGATAATGGGACATCCTAAAAATCGTTTTTTTTCCTCGCCTATCTGCATGTTGTTTTTGGAGGTTACTTTAGTACATTCCTTTTTTTTCATCAACCTTTCTCATACCTCACTTTATATCACTTCTGATACATCTAGACGAAGTATTACTCAGATCTGTCTTCAAATTACTTCATGTGCTCCTTTTTACTGTAACACACACCTCAAAATAGGTCAAAATTGACAAGAAGAGAACTTGGAGACTCTCAGATTAATAAATGAAGCTTTTTTTCCCGTTAACTGACATGTTTGAAGTTAATAACAGGGATACATTTCATAGTTTCACCAAATTTCAGTGGTACATTGCGAGGCTTCATTTCACGTGTGACCCAGATGTTTTTAGGTAATTATAGGTGTGTATTTCCTAGTTTGACCTAAATACTGCCGTTAATTACAGGGATACATTTCGTAATTTGCTTTAACAAACAAGATATCCTGTCAGTGGTGTTTAAATGTAGCCTGAGTATACAAGTTCCAACTTTTATAAGAAAAGGAAAAAAACCACAAAAGTTTTACTGTAAAGCAACAGAGGGGTGAAAACAGAAAAAAACACTGCTTTGACCTTGACCCTTACAGAAGAGTTCAGATGTTTGGAAGTGATTTCTGACTGAATCAAGCCAAGTTTAGTCATAATTGGGCCATTTTAACAATTAATCACCACCACTCAGCAGTTATTTCCATGGAAATCATTGTTAATTGCATCATAAATTAAGAAACAATAACACTTCTTGTTAGAATTTCACAATATTTTTGCCAGAGTAATTGAGTAAATCAAAAATAAACTCATCAATGTAAAAATTTATAGAATAGTAACTATATACTACTATCTTCATGCTCTCTTCACTCACCCTCTAGGTGTTTCTTATCCTGTTCCTTTTTCTGGCTGGTATGTCAGGAGGCGGGTCTTGCTCTCTGCTGTCTCCGCCCCTACAGAGTTTGGGCTACGTTCTCCAGCAGTCACACCTGAATTCACTTCGCATCAAGAAATGTTTGGTATTTCTACCTGGTCTTTCCCATAACTGTTGATTTTGGCCTCTAGTGTATTTTTTTTTTTTGCAGTTGGCTCAAGTCTTCATCTTTATCATTCTTTCTAGAGAAATTTCTTCTGGATGTTCATCTGAATGATTACTCACCCTCTGGATCTGAAGCCTGTCCCTGGTGATGTGACTGCTGGAACCATTCTTTAGAGAACAAAATATATTTCCATATCCATCATTCACGTATGCCTCCTGGATACACCTGCACCGTGTTCATCTGTGCTATGAACAAGATCTAGTTACTCTCCATGCATCATTAACATCAAGCACTTAACTCAACCAGCTCCCAACTAGTCTCGCCTGCCTTCTTCAGACTCCTGAGATCAACCTGCAGTAAATGTTGTTCATTGTAAATGTTTGTAAATAAAGTTTTTAGCCTTTTCCATGTTTGGGTCTGGCCTTTGAGCAATCATTACAGACACACTGCAGTACAATGTGGTGGTTTATCAGCAAATAAACCAAAAAAATACCTTCACATGTACAAGAAAAAGAAGTTTCCACTGTCGTGACCATATGCATGAAAGAGTTATAGAGTTCACCAGATTTCTGATTCATGCACAGCCAACCCATTTCTGTTTAACTTTTTGTCTGCACAAAAGATAAAAGATGACATGGAGGTGTTGCACATCTTTTTCCAATCAGCTCATCAAAACACAGAAAAAGCTGGACCAATAACTGTAGAAGAGCTGACTGAAGAATGAAGAGGGTTTCAAACAGAACATTTGATTTTGGAAAACAGGAATGAAAGTTCTCATAAAAGGATGGAAAGACGTGAAACTGCTGGACTCTGCATCTGTGTGGATTTTCTTGGTGGTGTTAATGAGAGCAGGGATTCTGATTGTGTGTAGAATTAGTAAGCACAGTTAAAAATAATATAGTTAGTCAGGGAAAAATTTGCAACCTAACATGTCATATTGCTTGTAATGAGATCATCTGCAGTAAAATTATTGTTTGTGCTGCTTTCTCACTGGAAGATAGCCATTAAATATGAAGACAACCCTTTCAGTTAGAACTTATTCACCTAAAACTAAACATCATTACTTCCCACTAACCTTAAACTGTATTAAACTACTAAACATGCATACAGTTTAAGAAATGTGTAATGATGAAGACATGTTTACATTAATGGATGGATGGATGGATGGATGGATGGATGGATGGATGGATGGATGGATGGATGAATAGATGGATGGATGGATGGATGGATGGATGGATGGATGGATGGATGGATGGATGGATGGATGTTGGATGGATGGATGGATGGATGGACGGACGGACGGATGGATGGACGGACGGATGGCTGGACAGACGATTGATGGACAGACAGATAGACGGACAGACTATGGACTGACAGATGGATAAACACATGATGGATGGACGGACAGACGATGGACAGACAGATGGATGGATAGATGCTGGAAGGACAGACGATGGATGGACAGACAATTGATGGACAGACAGACGATGGACAGATGATGGATGGACAGACAGATGGATGAACAGACGATGGATGAACAGATGATGGATGGACGGACAGACGATGGACAGACAGATGGATGGATAGATGCTGGAAGGACAGACGATGGATGGACAGACAATTGATGGACAGACAGACGATGGACAGATGATGGATGGACAGACAGATGGATGAACAGACGATGGATGGACAGATGATGGATGAACAGACGATGGATGGACAGACAGATGGACAGACGATGGATGGACAGACAATTGATGGACAGACAGATGATGGACAGATGATGGATGAACAGATGATGGATGGACAGACAGATGGATGGACAGACAGATGGATGGACAGACAGATGGATGGTACTATTTGAATTAATAAGGGGCATTTTTTTAGAAATTATTCATTTTGTTCATGCATTGTAGGCAGGTCATAGGAACACAGGTTTAGAGAACCATCACAATTAACTGACTGATTGATACTTTTATTGATCCTCCTGGGAAAATTATTTCTCTGCATTTGACCCATCCATGAGGAGCAGCCATTTTGTACGGCGCCTGCGGGACAGTTTGGAGGTTTAGTATTTTGACTTACTTTGAGACCTGGGCTCCTGGGACCCTGCCTGGACCCAAGATCAAACCCTGACCGCCCAATCAGAAGATGATTTCCTTCCCCATTACGCTAAATAAAATTTAAACCAAATGTTGATCATAGAATTTTGCTTTGACAGGTTTGGTTAAAAATAAGTTTTGAGCAACAGCTGTTGCTTTGATCTAGGTTTGAAGAAACAGGAAGAAGGCCTCTTGGATAGAGAAAGAGAAGCTTGTGCTAATCTGGAAGGAGAGAAAGAAGGACAAAGTAAACAGAGCAGCTTGAGAGCTGAAAGAAAAGAGGAAAGGAACTTGAAGCGATACGGTGGTCAAGCTCTATTTATGACAAAACCTGACATTAGCTCAGATCCAGCTGGGACCAGTCAGCCCCTGTTAATCGTTATCCGTCTGGACACTGGCACCCACAAAGCCCCGGAAGTAATCTTTGCTGGTCCACTGATCTGTCCACCCATCACTTCCCACCTTCAAGACAGGGAGCAATGTGAGCAGAGTCATACATGTTCTTAATCTGCTCTAATCGCTATACCTTTCATTCACCTCAACGCCACCACGTTCTGTAGCTCCAGCAGACATAGGCACTAGCAAACGGATCTATAAGTTAATTATTAAATGTACTTGAGTCTCAGCTCAGGAATGCACATTGAAGTCCTGTCAATCAAGTATGTTGTAATCACATACAGTCAAAAGGTCTCATTGTTTGTTTATCCAACCAAAGTCAACTCCATTTGTGTGTAAAATTCCTGAGTTTGCAACACACATTGATCACTGCAGTACATGCATAACAAAGATTCCTCAAACAATGGATAGTAAAAGTGTCAATAACTATTCTGTCGTTATTTTGAAAGGTGTGTAAAATATTCTTGGCATGCACAAGTGAATTATGGTTCCTGGTTTTATGGTCCTCTGGTTGTTGAAACATGACGTTACAAAATGTTCTAGTGTTGAAAAATGTGGTTACACCGGAGCCGAGTAGAACAAAGTGGTAGTAACACACGGTGACACTGATTTACAACCAGATATACCAAGACGTGACAGTATGTTACACGTGCAGTATTCTCATCAGAGTCCTATTTTTTCCCAGCAAAGACTAAAAGAAAACATGAGTTGCGCAAATATTTACAAGCTGAGATTTTATGATAAGAGCTACACATTGTTTTTCAAAGGTTATTTTTGTTTTTCCCCGTATGGTAATCGCTCGATAAGCAGCCTAAGCCAATTCAATAATCTTGCAGTGCCAGTTTGACAGAAATAAGCTTATCCAGCTTCAATACACAATATTATCCAAAGCTTATTAAATGTCTCTGTAAACCATTTTTCTGGCACAAGTACTACAATATCTGCCATGCATTACATCCTGATACCATAGCCAAGAAAAACACCATGATTTTATTTCTAAATGGAATTCACGTGTGGACACTGACGTAATATTTACAAACCACTTCTAGCTCCATAAACTCACTTCTAAGTGATAGGACACTTATAATTAACTCCTGCTTCTACTTAAAATGTGGACAACAGCAGCTGTTGCCTTAGTAACAGAATGTTTTACAGGATGATGTTTAGCACACAGTGAATTAGTTTCATGTGTGGAAGGAAGGCTGGAGCGAGGAGCAAGTCATTAGTGTTAGTGTAAACAGGCCGAGTGCTGCCGGATCTGATTGGCTCATGTTAATGCTCAAACTAATAGAAAGTGAAGGAAGGCTTTGGAGAAATAATTAGGACAAATTCACAGAGGATTAACTAATACATGAAATCCAGCTGATTCTGTATTATGTGCTAAAATAATCCAAAAATACTGTATGCTCACTTTAAATTAAGCAGCATTTGTAAATATTATATTACATGAACAGCAAATAAGTGAACTTGAGGAACAAACTGGGGGGTGAAGTAATGCATCTACCTTCTTGCAGTGTTTACCACAGTAAAAGTTTAAATATTATAAAATAAAAATAAATATTCTGAGTCTACTCTTCCTCAATATGGATGACTGTACTTTCACTTTAAAGAGTCCCTTCCATTAAAAACAGTTTTTCTGAGGTTTCTGTTGAATATTTTAGCTCCACAGGTGTTCTTACCTTCATAGTGGGTGAAAACAGGTCAACAACTTCTCTTTCAGTTTTAATCTCTCAAACTACGCAGGTGGTGATAAAACCCGAGTTCTCCCGAGTTCTAACGGCCTGTATCTGTTTCATCACAACTCCTTTGTTCGTTAGTATTCATCAGTTGAGACCACACCTAGCATGCTGCTAGCTAAAAGCTGTTAGCATAAGACGTAGCAAACAGGAAGCGAGAATGTCTGATGTTACCATGTGCAGCGGGGCAGGAAACAGTATACCTTGCTCTCATAGGCTAGTTTGTTAGCCAATCAGAGTCCAGCAAATTTGAATAATGAATATGAACGAGCTGCTGCTCGAGGCCTGACGGAAGGAGCCGGAACCACCTGAATTTTAACGCAGACAGACTGAAAGGTCTGTTAAAGGAGAACGCCCGTTTTTTGCAATTGGGGCCTTATTTATTCTGTGAGATGTGTTTTATTCGTCATCAGTGGTACTTTTTTGCGATTCGGATTCGTCTCGGAGATTTTTGATTCACACGGCAAACACCTAAACACCAATAAACGAGAGTCGGTTGGGCCTGCGTTCGCCGACCCTAAATCGGTTTAAAATCAGTTCAAATCCATTATTTTTTTAATCTGGCCATTAGGATACTCTATTGTTTTTTCCGTTCCAGTGCCATTTTGAATCCTGCGCTCATAGAAATGATATTTTTTAGGAAGCTAAGCCACTGCACCAATAGAATGAGCGCGCCGAGAGATGACGTCACTCTCCCGTCACTGTAAAAAATATCATTTCTATGAGCGCAGGATTCAAGATGGCACTGGAACGGAATAAACAATAGAGTATCTAAATGGCCAGATTAAAAAAATAACGGATTTGAACTGATTTTAAACCGATTTAGGGTTGGCGAACGCAGGCCCAACCGACTCTCGTTTACTGGCGTTTAGGTGTTTGCCATGTGAATCAAAAATCTCCGAGACGAATCCGAATCGCAAAAAAGTACCACTGATGACGAGTAAAACACATCTCACAGAATAAATAAGGCCCCAATTGCAAAAAACGGGCGTTCTCCTTTAATCAGTGTTTCGTGACGTTTTTGAGATATAAAATGTTTCATATTACTGGTTAATACTTAATATTCACAAAGTCCTGAAATGTGTGTGTGACATTTATCCAACATTTATTCTTGTACCTCCACCCCACAGGTTGCTACGGCACTTGATAAAGGTGTTTTTCTGCTTTTTTATCCATAAAACATGTTTGAAAAATCTTAAATCACTAACAAGAAATTATCTGTGTGTAAATACTTACACAGGAGGTACGAACGGGAACGTTTTTAGAGATATAAATATGCAATAAAAACATGATTAACACTAAAACCAAAGCCCTAATTAGACCACCGCTGTAAGAATTGACTTTTTCTACTGCTAGTTTACATCTGAATCCAAACTCCTCTCCCTCTGTGCTACCGCTCGCTTCGTCCATCATTGGTTTAAAGTCTCGGCCGAATTGCCCAAAAGAATTGTGGGATATGTAGAACATGAAAGGATCCATCAGACCCATCCTTAATATTCAGGGAAAAGCAGGACATATTTCTAGAAATTATTTGAAGAATCTTTGGAATTTGGACAGTTTTTGTTGTGGGGCTGTAACGTAATATCCTTCAAATGAGACCTTAGAAGAGTGCAGACCCTGAAATTGGACACAGCCACAGACTCATAGACAGTACCAACCTATGTTATGACTCCTGAACTCGTTTCTGTCTGACACCCTGTATTTTTGGATTTCTGGTTATTAGATTATTGCTGACTCTGTTTATTTTCACCAACTATGTCCCAACCTGCTCTACGCTGGTCCTGAAAGTCTGTTAACTTTTGAATTTATTTGAACTGATGAACTGACCCATGCCTGTTTTTGGACACTAAGAATTTGGACTATTCTGCTCTTATTAACAACTTAAAGTACTAAAAACAACAATTTTTTTATGCATAGTGTTGATCATAATCTGCTAAACATTACCACGACAACATGTTAGTTGAATGAATGAACAATCCTTGATTTTAAAAATGACTGTTTGGTTGTTGCTTTTTGACTGAAGAATATTAAAACTTTCCTGCGTAAATAACATATATCACTGGCCGGGAGAACAGTCTCAGGTGCTGCTGATAATTGTTGCGTGATGCTTGAAATGATAAACATTCCTTTACAACTGAAGTGAACAGCTTTTATTTCATCCAGATTTACCTGCTGTTAAGCCCTTGAGGGTGAGGAGCAGAAAAAACCCTAAAGATATTGTGCGCACCCACATTAATATTTCAGGAAGTCCATCTCCCTCTCATTTCCTCGAGCGTTCCCAGATTACAGGGCATTATGTACATTCAGTGGCATGGCGCCACACATCACAACTCATGTTAGCCTTTCGTCACGTCGGAGACATTCACCCAGGTGTTTTTTATTGCCGTCGCTGTCACTCTTTATTGTGGCTCTGACTGACAGGAGGGCGGTCTTTCCCTGTTAAAGCTGTAATTATGGCTCTGTGTTTCCAGCTGATGGCATTGTTGTCAGTGTCTGCTGAAACTGACTCACACAGAATCAGAAGTAAAGAAGGTGAGTTATGAATGAAGTTCACTTGTGTGCAAGAGTTTGGATTTCTTGTTTCTATCAAAACATATTCTACTGACAAAAATGGTTTGTGAGAGCTGCAAATTATTTCATTGTTACACAGTACTCCACTTTTTTTTTTAATTGGGGATGTAGAAGAAAAGTAGAAGAGATTTAAATCAGTACTTAATAACTTTTCTGCAGCCGTGTCTCAGACAGCCGTTACTGGAACCAGTGTTCTGCAGAAATATGCTACCTGTTGAGATGTGCTACACATGTGCCGTTCTACAGTCTTGACTTCAATAAACAGATTTATCTTTTATTTTTATTTCTATATTTTTCCATAAATACATTTTACCTATCAAATAAATTCTCCCAGGACAGAAACACTAAATATGATGTTATTTTTACTTTCTTTGCATCGTCAGAGTGACAGGCAAATGTTTGGACACACCCAGAGGAGAAGGACCCTTCAATGGCTGATAAGGACCCAGAGGGCTTTTATATAAAAAATATCAGGGAAGGATCATAAAAATATGTTTAAATAATTAACAGGACACACTCACCATAAACAAGAATACTGTATAAACTTCTAATAACATCTTGTTATGAAGTAAGTTGTTAATTTGTACTATGGAGGCATTTTTCATCAGGGCAGCATAAATCACCAGAACACCACTTCCTGCTGCGACCTGAATTACGGAGGTTATTTAGTCTATTGTTGGGCCATCGGAAGGTTGAGAGTGTCTAATATGAAGCTGAACGTGTTTTTGGTGAGTATCCACTTAGACATGTTTAAAAATTGTAGCTTAAAGTTTTAAAGATTATTCAGTACTGCTTTAAACAAGAATAAAATGGATACATAAGTTTTTTATGGTGAGGGTTCAGTCACAAAAAATCAATTTTCAAAAATGTGACTAAGTGTTGCTTCCTGTAATGCAAACTAAGATACCTGCAGTCAGTTAATGTTATTATTGTGCCCTTCCTGTTTTGATTAAATATGGTATCTAAAAAAGGATAAACATGGTTACAGAATGAGGTCAGCAGCTTCTGCGGGGATGGTGTCTAAGATGATTTGTTTTCTGCTGAGCTGACTGAAATGTTGGGGTGGAGCTTAAAAAAGGAACATTTACACCTGCACATAAAATATGTACTTTGTGTTTGTAAAGTCATTTGTTTCATCCATTTGTCCATCTATTTACTTGTTTCTGGCAGGGTTGCAGCGGGCAGGTGCAAATCTATTGGTCACTATGTTACACCTTGGACAGGTGTACTTTAGTTCATGTTTTAGATCAATGGTGATGAAAAAAAAAAGATTAACTCTATGAAAGTCCTAATTTAACATTTATTATTTCAAATGTCAAATTATGTGAACAAACTTTCACATAATGATATCAGTCAGCATTTGGTTCTACATGAAAGAACAAGGTGTGAGGTTTTGCCTTTAAATCTTGTGATAAATTCAATTAGGCAACAAAGTGCTTTTTGTCCAACCCGTTCACCTCTTCTGTCGCCCACCCAGAAAGACCAAAGTTCTCACAGCCTCTATTCCTCCAGGGCAGCTAACAGCAACTCACATGCACGACTGCAACTATTATTGCTCTTTTTTACAGACGTGGTCAACAGCATCTCTTTTTCAGGAAGACACGCTGCATCATAGATCCATAGTGTCTGTGCCAACCCCTGGATTGCCCTGAAAATGTGTCATATCCGTGCTGAGAAGCAGGGCAGGCATTCTTTAAGTGCAGCAAAGTGAGATAATTGCACAGACCACTCGCCCCCACCACCACTCTCATATCACCCAGTCTCCTCCACCCCTTTAGACCCAACCCTTCATCATATACAGCATTCATAACAAGTTGTTATCCTAAAGCCAGTGGTCTCTGGTGCCAAAGGCTGAGTGCCAGTGGTGGGCTTATTGTGTTTGAGATCGATGGGTCATGAAATCCTCAGTGACAGATCAATTAGTAAGTTGGGTTGATGACTGATCTTTCACCTTCTTTCCCTTGATGTAGATCTGTGTGATTTCAGTGGGTTTTAGGTCACAGAGGGAACATGACCAGTCTTTTTAAGTTCCAACGACTGTTCCCTAATATGGACCAACTCCTCCCCTCCTAACTACAGTATACTTTTGAATATGTGAGACAGGAAGTTGGGTATGCAAAGAAGCACAGCCAAGCAGGTGAATGAGTGGAAGGTATTGTGCATGTATGTGTTGTTATGGGTAGATATGAGAGAGTAGAGGAGGCAGTGGGAGGGTGGAAGGGGGACTGAGGGTACTTAATGTTCCCTTAATTAGAGCTGATTAAAATGTGAGCTTATTGGAAAGGTCATGACCTGTTGCCCTCTTTTGTGGTGGTTTGTGCCCACCAGTTGTGTTTAAGAACTCATGCCACATATTTTGATAAACCATAAACTGAACAGTGGCTAACTAGCTATTAGCTTATCAACCGAAACGTAAACAATCTGTTATTGAAAGAGCTGCAGACACTACAGCTCACTGAAACTATGCTCCGTTTCTCAGGTGATCCAAGGAAAAGTATTATTTAAATCAACTTGTGCATCCCTTTAGTAGGTGACAGGGTAAAATGTGTAATTTGTTGTGAATTCAACAAATGGAGTTTTTAAATAGTATAAACAAATTCATCTATCTCGTCAATCTGTGTTGCATTTTAAATTAAGTGTTTAAATAAAATCAGCATCTCAGGTCCCTTCAAGCTTTTTGTCATCCATCCAGACTGATTGAAGGAAACAAAGAGGATCTTTGGTAGTTTGGTATCATGCGTGAACCAAACTGAATATGGACCAGATAAAGCAAAGACCAGATCTGAGGAGCTCAGAGAGAAGATCTTACATCTCCATGACCATCTCCAAGCAGCTTCATGTTCCTGATGCTATCATTAAAGATGTCATTTCATACAAATTTCAGTATATTAATGTAATTGAGCAGACCATCTCTCCAAGATAAATAAACTTCTAGCTTAGTGGAACGCCATTTCCTTTCTACAAAATAATTTGTTACCTGGAGTTGATGTTCCCTCTCACGTCCTGCCTCAGAAGCATATGGAGTAAGCATTGGGTTACATCATGCTGCATTCAATGTTATCAGGAAAAGTGGCTTCACTCTTAATGTCAAATTTTAGGTAACCATTTCTTGAATTCTGAGCTCCTGACTGGGGCGGCAGCAGGGGTGATAAGGCCGCCCAAGTAGATCCACCCGTGGACAGAACCGAGCAGAATAAAGGGATTAAATGATACATGAACAGGTGAGTGGCAATCAGCAACCAGGAGGAAACTAGACAACAGATGAACAGGACAGAAACAAGCTAGTGTCTCAAGGGACAAACATTTTCAGAAGACATTCAACTTTGTGTTAAACACTGATTTTATTCAAACCTTTAAGTTTTATACGCAGCCGAGTCACGTATAAGAAAAATGTGTAGCATAGACAGTCATGTGACATTCAACCAAAACTTGGTCACAATTTAGTCTCAAAAGTGTCCCATTATTTTTGAAGTTTCCCCTCATTGTGCTTCTGACTCCTGGAAACTGGTTGAAGATGTTTTAGATGCGACACAGAGACTCACATGATGGAACTGGTTTAACTATTTTTAATCTTTGTTTAGACAGACATGAAACAGGCAAAAAACTGCTAATGACCAGCTTTTATTAATGCAGTTTATTTATCAGATTAGACATGTCCGCTTGTCCTTGAGGAGACATCAAGGCTGGATGTCCTGTTGTCACGACCAAACAGACCTTCACTGGTTTTTAACACAGACAAAAGACAGATGGCGGGTGCAGTCGTCATCATTGACATAATCTTCTCCTACCAAAAAAAAAAAAAAAAAAAAAAAAAAAGTGAATGAGTTAATCATTTAACTAATTGAGTCATGAAAAACCTGCTACTCTGCAGGTACTTGGTACCTCCGAGGTTAATGTCCATGCAGTGCTCGTTTCCACCCATGTTGTTTGGTTCTCCTGGGCCCCAGGAAGTGAAGGTAAACTGGGAGCCATCAGTCCACATCCACAAATCATCCTGAGAGAACAAGTCAGATTACTTTGTGCTGACGGTGAAGCAGTGCTGCACCAAACAAGCAACATCTTTACGATTCACTTCAACCTTCTGGGAATTTCTAAATAATTAGCAATAACTCTTTGTAGTGTCAGTAAAACTAACACTCACTGCATTGGTGCCTCCAACCCAAGATTGTCTGTTATATTCTGCAGCTCTGAAGATCAGATCCCTGATGAACTTGTAATGATCATCATCTTTGATGGAGGTTAGATGTCCATCAAAGGAATTGCAGAATTGCTGAGGAGGAGATGAGACACAAGCATCACGGGAGTGTGTCCCTCAGCAGATCTTAAGCCAACAGTCTGTAGGTTGTACCTCAGCATCAGCCCAGTCCTTTTCAGTTCCCTCAAACCGGTAACAGGATCCTTGGTACTTAGTCCAGCCGCGAGGACACCGCCTACAGGACGCTGGAGTACAAGCTGCACAAAAAGGAATCAATAGGTTGAGCTGCTGAAATCAGTGAACAGAAGGAGCGTCTCAACTCAGTCTCAAACTTCCATCTGAATGTAAGATTCTGTGTTGAGTTGAATGTTTAAACACAGTAAGCTGTCCTGTTGTTGTTTTAACATAATGACTGAGTTTTTCTAAAAACCACCAACCTCGAGCAGCTGCTTCACAGAGTATCTGGAGGTTAAAAAAAAAAAAAAAAAAAAAAAGGTCAGAAATAAACTTCACAGCAACAGTCTGTGTGGTCTGCACAACCAGAACTCGCAGCTCTGTCGTGTCTCATTTCTTTCCCTCTTCTGTAACATCCAACCTGTATAATCACGAGGATCTCAGCAGGTGATGAGTTGTTTTTTTTTTTTTTTTTAAAAGCATGATTTACTGTGAAAATATGAAGTCTAATGAGATTCTGTGTATTCATTTTTAAACATGTTTCACTGGTGTCTTTTTCTCCACTGGTCATAAAAAGTAATAAATCCAATTAAGTAATATGATCTTTATATTAAAAAAAATAAATAAAAGTCAACTTACATTTCCTCCAAACCCCAAACTACAGAAGAACAAGAGAAGACCTGGTTTCATCTGTGTGAGGATCAGTTATTTTATTAATCAAAGAAAATGTATACACCTGGATCACAACGAAACACATCAGAAAAACTACAATCAAGACTAGATTTAAGTGTTTTTTACCTTGACATGAAGATAAATCCACAACAGCAGCAACACTTGATTGATGACTGCTGACTGTGTCCACCTATTTAACATCTGCTCTGTTTTGTGTAGGTGTTGGTTCATCAGCTGCTGATTTGGAACACCTGGGCCCAATTTTCCTGGTCTATGATGCTGGGCTGTTCTTAAAGAGGCCATTTCATACAAATTTCAGGACTTTGTGGTTATTTATTAAGTATTAACAAGTAATATGAAACATTTTATATTTAAAAAAACATCAGGAAACACTGATTAACAGACCTTTCAATCTATCTGCATTAAAATTTGGGTGGTTCCAGCTCCTTCCGTCAGGCCTCGAGCAGCAGCTCGTTCATATTCATTATTCAAATTTGCTGGACTCTGATTGGCTAACAAACTAGCCTATGAGAGCAAAGTATACTGTTTCCTGCTGCGCATGGTAATGTCAGACATTGTGTCTTCCTGTTTGCTACATCTTATGCTAACAGCTTTTAGCCAGCAGCATGCTAGGTGTGTTTTCCACTGCAGGAGCTGATGAATACTAACGAACAAATGAGTTGTAACGAAACAGATACAGGCTGTTAGAACTCGGGTTTAATCGCCACCTGCGTAGTTTGAGAGATTAAAACTGAAAGAGAAGTTGTTGACCTGTTTTCACACCCACTATGAAGGTAAGAACACCTGTGGAGCTAAAATATTCAACATAAACCTCAGAAAAACTGTTTTTAATGGAAGGGACTCTTTAATCAGTATAATTGATGTGACTGTAGCAGGATGACGTCCAGGACATGGACCCAAGAGGAGACACAAGCCCAGGTGGATCCGATGGAGAGACAGAGGAGGGTCAAACAGAGTCAATGAAACCCTCCAAAAATATTCAAAGTACTCAACTTTCTGATTACATTTAGAAACAAAATGGGTTTCGTGGAAATGAACTGATTTAGCTGAATTAAAAAGAGGAACCGAAAACTTAAATTAAATGTATCACAACAAGAAGAAGTTGAACACACCAAAATACCAAGAGGCAGCTCTTAAGGCAGTAAATTGGAAATATTTAACTATCATCATTACCATTGTGATTTTTGTGAATTAATACAGTCACTACACACAAAAACATTGTTTCTTTTCACGTCACTTGACCTGGATGGAATGTTTTTCAGCCAAATCTGCACAAAATCTAAAGTCAGAGACACAAAGTTGATAAATATGTGAAAAAATCCATATCAAATTAAAAGAATAAGAATTCAGTGTCTTGCATTTGTTTCATTGTGTCAGGATTACTTGTTGTTGAGTCTTTGCAGACAAAGAGATTGGAGAAGGTATAAAGTGATCAAGTGCCTGTAGGGGCCCGATCAAGTCAACCTGAGTCTTCTCTGCCTTGCATGTTTGTTGTTTTTTTTTTGCTGTGGTCAGAATTTGGTGTGAAAAGTTGGAGGTCGATATCTCGACATCAAGATCAGTAAGTTTTTGGTTCTGTGGAGTAAATTCTAAGTTTTAAAGAAAGAAAATACCAGAAAAATGCATCATAGGTTTCTATTCTTTTGTAATTTAGGTTTATTTTATTTTATTTTTATTGTTCGTCCGTCAAAATTTTCTGAAAATGTTTGACTTGAAGAGGGGATTGGGACTTTTCAACAGTCCTTGTCCTCTGGTTCTGGTGTCTTCAGACAGGACAGAAAGAGGTTGGGGTGGGACTGTTTATCCAACATGACCTTTAAGGTACAAAAGCTTCATATAGACGTCAAATGAAATGACTAACGATAGGTGATGTTGGAAATATAATAATAGTGCAGTGCTTGATGCTTGTTCCGAGCCTGAGAGCCAATGAGATGCACAGTTTAATTAAAAGCATCATTAATGAGCAAACTGTTTGATAAGGTTTTTGGGGGTGTAGCTGGGTTGTTGTTTCTGTAGAGACATGGGGAAAATCACCCGAGGACAGGAAGTGACCCACATTCAGGAGGAGGAATAATGATGGGGGGCATGCTTAGTCCCTTTTTGCTGGCATCCCCACATCCCCCATGAGTGGCAAGCTGATTGGTTCATTACCCACAGTGAACACACAACCCCCCACCTTGGGACACACACACACACAAAAAGCCATCCCTGGCCCCTCCCAGTCTGTTTGTAATAATGTCTACTGTACAAATTCCTTCAGTCAACCAAGACACAACTGGATTCTCTGTGAATCTGATGGATCTCTGAACACCTGGCTGGTGAAAGCAATTATTTCATTTCAAAAACAGTGTGAAGTCAAAAGCAAACATCTTTTTTTCTGATTTAAAATGAAAACTGAAAGGAAATGATCAGCTAGTTTTTTTCCATCTGTCCTATCGTTTCACCCAGAACCCAATCATACAGATTAACCTAATCCTAAAAGTAGGAATTTTAATACAAATTAAGATTTACAGGTTCTTGGCTTCAGTTTCTGTGGAAATTGGTTAAATGTATTGTTACAATCTGTGAAATGAATAAACTGAGAGGAAAAACAATAGGAGAAAGTGTGTTTTACTGGTAATATTTCTGTTGTAATGTTTAGATGTTTATTCACTGTCTGTTGTAATTTAATGTTTGTTTTGTTTGTTTGTTGTCCTTCAGCTGATGCTGGTTTTTCCCTCTGAAATACATCTTTTTCCCCTGAAGGCATTTTGATGCCTCACAGCAGGGTGTTCCTCTTTCACTTCATATTAAGGAGAGAAGATGTAATCAGGTGGACACATGTGGAGTTTTGGGGGAGTGGCACAGATGCACATATTTAAGCAGATCTTTCAGGTTGAATCCTGTCCACTCTGATTGGAAAGTCCCTGTTGATATGCTGCGACTTCACCCCTCCAGGGATCTGGATGAACATGTTCTGTGTTTAGAGTTCTGTTCAGCCCATTTTACTTTTCCTCTCTTGTATTTTCTTCCGTTAGTTCTCTTCCCTCACCCTGGTGGTTTTTATTTCTCCTGTTTCCTCTCCCTGCAGGTATGATGGGAGGCAGATCCAGCTCTCTACTGCCCCCATCTCTGGGTGGAGTTTTGGGACTGGTCTCTACCAGTCACACCTTTGTTTATTTCTAGTCATCAAGAAATGTTTGACATTTATGCTTGGCCTGGAATGTTGTTCCACACATGAGAGAAATCTATTGGATGTTCATCTGGATGATAGTCCTCTCCTGGAAAACTGTTCCTGGTGATGCAGAAGCTCCATCCTCCTGAGAACAAAGGATCTGACAGAAGAAAAACCCCGCCTACAAATCCTGTCAGCTCACACTCTACCTCTCTTGTCCTCTCCAGGTTTCAGCGTCTTTCAATTAACCTGCAGCAAACGCTTGTTAATTCATCCTGTTTATATCTGTAAATGTTTTAACATTTTTCACAGCTTTTTGCTCTGTCCTTCCAGTGATCATGACACTAAAAGTCAAAGTTTGGGCAGCATCACGTACAAGATAATTTGCTTTAACCATCAGATGTTTGCACTTGTTTGTTCTCCAATGGTTGTCACACTCTGTTACAGTTACTTGGCTGATGGCTGCCTATTGTCTTTAGGTGATGGTGCTGCACTCAGACAGAACAAAGGACCACGAGCTGCTCGACCGTCTGCCTTGAAGCTTTGCAATTGGTCCAAAAGACAACAAAATAATACTGAATATCTTGCAACAGAACATACTGTAACAATAAAAGAGATGCATGAATATGAAAATAACAGAGTTAAAGTTAGAATACTGCAAAATGCATTGTAAACATTTAGACATATAAAAATCTTTTATAATAAATAAGCTTTTTATCTACAGAACATCCACAAATCTTCTTCCACTTCACTCTAATGTACAAACAGGGATGGGAAAGGGGATATTTTCAGCAAAAGATGAAATTCTAAAAGACAAACTGCAGTTCTAGTTTTCTCAAGGTGTTAAAAAATAATATTTGCACACTTGAAGAGCTATTATTAATAAAACTTTCTACCTTTTTGATCTTGTCTCAAAGGCTGTGTGTCTGCTTTAGACTCTACTGCCCCCAAGTGTGAACAGAAAATAACAGCATCATTCAAACATTATTTTCAACAGTTCATGCTTACAAAAAACATGTTTAAGCTTATAATGTTTTACTTTACATAGTTGTGTAAATATACAAAACTCACAAAAAGTTTGGGATACTGAACCCAAACTGTACTTTAACCTTGACAGGTGAACTTAATGTAACCTTCTCTAAACTTTTAAACGCACCTGTGTAACTCTTTAAAGAGTCTCTTCCATTAAAAACAGTTTTTCTGAGGTTTCTGTTGAATATTTTAGCTCCACAGGTGTTCTTACCTTCATAGTGGGTGAAAACAGGTCAACAACTTCTCTTTCAGTTTTAATCTCTCAAACTACGCAGGTGGTGATAAAACCCGAGTTCTAACAGCCTGTATCTGTTTCGTTACAACTCATTTGTTCGTTAGTATTCATCAGATCGTCTGATGTTACCATGAGCAGCGGGGCAGGAAACAGTATACTTTGCTCTCATAGGCTAGTTTGTTAGCCAATCAGAGTCCAGCAAATTTGAATAATGAATATGAACGAGCTGCTGCTCGAGGCCTGACGGAAGGAGCCGGAACCACCCGAATTTTAATGCAGATAGATTGAAAGGTCTGTTAATCAGTGTTTCCTGATGTTTTTTAAATATAAAATGTTTCATATTACTTGTTAATACTTAATAAATAACCACAAAGTCCTGAAATTTGTATGAAATGGCCTCTTTAAGAACAGCCCAGCATCATAGACCAGGAAAATTGGGCCCAGGTGTTCCAAATCAGCAGCTGATGAACCAACACCTACACAAAACAGAGCAGATGTTAAATAGGTGGACACAGTCAGCAGTCATCAATCAAGTGTTGCTGCTGTTGTGGATTTATCTTCATGTCAAGGTAAAAAACACTTAAATCTAGTCTTGATTGTAGTTTTTCTGATGTGTTTTGTTGTGATCCAGGTGTATACATTTTCTTTGATTAATAAAATAACTGATCCTCACACAGATGAAACCAGGTCTTCTCTTGTTCTTCTGTGGTTTGGGGTTTGGAGGAAATGTAAGTTGACTTTTATTTTTTTATTATTTTTTTTAATATAAAGATCATATTACTTAATTGGATTTATTACTTTTTATGACAGTGGAGAAAAAGACACCAGTGAAACATGTTTAAAAATGAACACACAGACTCTCATTAGACTTCAAATTTTCACAGTAAATCATGTGTTTAAAAAAAAAAAACTCATCACCTGCTGAGATCCTCGTGATTCTACAGGTTGGACGTTACAGAAGAGGGAAAGAAATGAGACACGACAGAGCTGCAAGTTCTAGTTCTGGTTGTGCAGACCACATGGGTAGACTGTTGCTGTGAAGTTTATTTCTGACTTTTTTTTTTTTATTTTACCTCCAGATACTCTGTGAAGAAGCTGCTCGAGGTTGGTGGTTTTTAGAAAAACTCAGTCATTATGTTAAAACAACAACAGGACAGCTTACTGTGTTTAAACATTCAACTCAACACAGAATCTTACATTCAGATGGAAGTTTGAGACTGAGTTGAGACGCTCCTTCTGTTCACTGATTTCAGCAGCTCAACCTATTGATTCCTTTTTGTGCAGCTTGTACTCCAGAGTCCTGTAGGCGGTGTCCTCGCGGCTGGACTAAGTACCAAGGATCCTGTTACCGGTTTGAGGGAACTGAAAAGGACTGGGCTGATGCTGAGGTACAACCTACAGACTGTTGGCTTAAGATCTGCTGAGGGACACACTCCCGTGATGCTTGTGTCTCATCTCCTCCTCAGCAATTCTGCAATTCCTTTGATGGACATCTAACCTCCATCAAAGATGATGATCATTACAAGTTCATCAGGGATCTGATCTTCAGAGCTGCAGAATATAACAGACAATCTTGGGTTGGAGGCACCAATGCAGTGAGGGTTAGTTTTACTGACACTACAAAGAGTTATTGCTAATTATTTAGAAATTCCCAGAAGGTTGAAGTGAATCGTAAAGATGTTGCTTGTTTGGTGCAGCACTGCTTCACCGTCAGCACAAAGTAATCTGACTTGTTCTCTCAGGATGATTTGTGGATGTGGACTGATGGCTCCCAGTTTACCTTCACTTCCTGGGGCCCAGGAGAACCAAACAACATGGGTGGAAACGAGCACTGCATGGACATTAACCTCGGAGGTACCAAGTACCTGCAGAGTAGCAGGTTTTTCATGACTCGATTAGTTAAATGATTAACTCGTTCACTTTTTTTTTTTTTTTTTTTTTTTTTTTTGTAGGAAAAGATTATGTCAATGATGACGACTGCACCCGCCATCTGTCTTTTGTCTGTGTTAAAAACCAGTGAAGGTCTGTTTGTAACAACAGGACATCCAGCCTTGATGTCTCCTCAAGGACACGCGGACATGTCTGATCTGATAAATAAACTGCATTAATAAAAGCTGGTCATTAGCAGTTTTTTGCCTGTTTCATGTCTGTCTAAACCAGGGGTCTCAAACTCCAGGCCTCAAGGGCCACTATCCTGCATGTTTTAGATGTTTCCCTGTTTCAACACACCTGATTCAAATCCTCTGTATTTCAACAAGTCCTGCAGAAGCCTGTTAACGACTTGTTCATTTGAATCAGGTGTGTTGAAGCAGGGACACATCTAAAACATGCAGGATAGAGGCCCTCGAGGCCTGGAGTTTGAGACCCCTGGTCTAAACAAAGATTAAAAAAGACATCGCTGCAGAACAGTTAAACCAGTTCCATCATGTGAGTCTGTCGCATCTAAAACATCTTCAACCAGTTTCCAGGAGTCAGAAGCACAATGAGGGGAAACTTCAAAAATAATGGGACACTTTTGAGACTAAATTGTGACCAAGTTTTGGTTGAATGTCACATGACTGTCTATGCTACACATTTTTCTTATACGTGACTCGGCTGCGTATAAAACTTAAAGGTTTGAATAAAATCAGTGTTTAACACAAAGTTGAATGTCTTCTGAAAATGTTTGTCCCTTGAGACACTAGCTTGTTTCTGTCCTGTTCATCTGTTGTCTAGTTTCCTCCTGGTTGCTGATTGCCACTCACCTGTTCATGTATCATTTAATTCCGGAATAGCGCTACAACTGGTGGCAGCTTGTTGGAGTAGCTCTGTGACTTAGCTAGCACTTGCTAGCATTTTTTTGTTCTTTTTAAGTATTTCTTGCTAGTTTTTTCTTCTGGAAATATTTTCTAAATACTTTCCTTCTGATTTGGGTGCTGTGCTGATTGAGTTTTTTGCTTGACTTGTCACTTTTTTGCCACTTGTTATGATGCGTAACCATGGCAACAAAAGACTTGTTTACAAGAAAGAGCAGCTAACTGACATTTCTAAGGCTGAAATAATCCTCAAATTGAAACTCTGGATCCCTGATAAGCTCAAAAGAAGAAGACGTGGATGCAGAGCAGGAACACAGTGAAGTGAGAGAGGAAGTTTAAACCTTCACTTCCATCAGTCATATTGACAAATGTGAGATCTCTTTGCTAACAAAATGGATGCACTTGAATCTCTGTTGAAATGCAGCATCATGTGTTTCACTGAGACATGGCTAAAGGGACATATCCTGAACTCCAGTGTGTCTCTGTCTGGATTTCAAACAATATGAGCAGACAGAGATTTGAAGAGGAGCAGCAAAAGAAGAGGAGTTTGTCAGCTGATCACAGATCTGCAGTCACCTGTTGGGGGCGGAGCATCAGAGCAAGTGACATGAAGAGGCTGAACAGATGGATAAGGAGGACTGATTCTGTCCTGGAGACTGAACTGGAGTCTCTTGAGTTGATTGTCCAAAGGAGGATGAAGAACATGATGGAAAACCATCATCATCCTCTTCAGAACACAGTAACTCAACAACAGAGTGTCTTCAGTCAGAAGATTCTTCATAATCCGCTGCAGCACAGACCGTTACAGGAGATCCTTCCTGTCCACACCTAGAACCCTCTACAGGAGATCCTTCCTGTCCACACCTAGAACCCTCTATGGCTCCCTGAAAAGAACTCAGCTACAACAACACTTGAATTTCCCTTCGGGGATTAATAAAGTATTTTTGATTGATTGATTTGATTTGATTAATCCCTTTATTCTGCTCGGTTCTGTCCACGGGTGGATCTACTGGGGCGGCCTTATCACCCCTGCTGCCGCCCCAGTCAGGAGCTCAGAATTCAAGAAATGGTTACCTAAAATTTGACGTTAAGAGTGAAGCCACTTTTCCTGATAACATTGAATGCAGCATGATGTAACCCAATACTTACTCCAGATGCTTCTGAGGCAGGACGTGAGAGGGAACATCAACTCTTGGTAACAAATTATTTTTAATCAGATTTTTATCACAAAACCTGTAAATAAAACCATTAGATGTGGTTTATTGAATATTAGATCTCTTTCATCTAAATCTGTTAATGATTTGATAATCATCATATTGATCTATTTTGTCTTACAGAAACCTGGCTGCAGCAGGAGGATCATGTTAGTATTAATGAATCAACTCCTAACTACCTTAATCTTCATGTTCCTCCAGCAACAGGTCGAGGAGGAGGAGTAGCAGCTATTTTCCAGTCAGGTCTATTGATTAGCTCTAGACCAGTTATTAGTTATAATTCTTTTGAATTTATGACCCTCAGTATTTCTCACCCAAATTGGAAATCAGAGGAACCTATTTTACTTGTTGTTGTATATCGTCCACCAGGTGCTTATTCTGAGTTCTTGTCTGAATTTTCAGTCTTTTTATCAGAACTATTATTGAAATCTGATCAAGTCATTATAGTGGGAGATTTCAATATTCATGTTGATATTGAAAGTGATAGTTTGAATATAGCTTTTAATTTTCTTTTGGATTCAGTTGGTTTCTCTCAGAATGTAAACAGACCAACTCACTACTGTCATCATACTCTTGATCTTGTTCTGACTTATGGTGTAGAGATTGAACAGCTGATAGTGTTTCCTCACAACCCTGTCTTGTCTGATCATTTTTTAATAACCTTTGAATTTACAATGATGGACCTCACCGCTCCAGATAGAAACTTTAACTACCGTAGATGTTTATCAGAAAACGCTGTAACTAAATTCCCATCTTCATTTCAAAAGAATAATATAACAGAGTAGCTGCAAAGATTTTGCAGACTGGTGAATTGATGATTTTACTGATAATTTTACAGCTTCAATGCACACGTCATTAGATAAAGTTGCTCCTCTGAAAATGAAGGTAATCAGCCAGAGGAGGCGTGCTCCTTGGTTTAATTTAGAGCTGCGTATGCTAAAAAGAACTTCAAGAAAGTTAGAAAGGAAATGGCGTTCCTCTAAGCTAGAAGATGTTTATTTATCTTGGAGAGATAGTCTGCTCATATACAAAAGAGCCCTTCGCAGGGTTAGAACTGAGTATTACTCGTCCCTCATAGAGGAGAACAAGAACAATCCCAGGTTTCTGTTTAGTAATGTAGCCAAATTAATAAAAAACCCAACTTCTGTTGAACCGTGTATCCCTGTAACCCTCAGTAGTGATGCCTTCATGGAATTCTTTACTAATAAAATAGATTCAATCAGAGAAAAAATCTATAATGTCCTTCCCACTGTTGTCTCTGGTTCGTTGTCCAGTGAAGCAGCTTTAGAATCTGAATCATGTTTAGACAGTTTCTGTCCAGCTGATCTTAATGAGCTAACACAAATTGTAGCTTCTTCTAAACCATCTACATGTATGTTGGATCCTGTTCCAACCAGACTTTTAAAGATGTCTTTCCATTGATTAACACATGGATATTGGACATGATCAATTTGTCTTTAATGAATGGATATGTGCCTAAGGCCTTTAAGGTTGCTGTTATTAAACCTGATCTTGATCCAGGATCTCCAGGTAATTATCGACCTATATCCAGTTTACCCTTCATCTCAAAAATTCTAGAAAAGAAAAGTAACAAAACAATCATGTGATCATTTCCACAGTAATAATTTGTGGTGTTTCAGTCAGGATTTAGATCATGAGAGCACTAAAACAGCACTGGAGAAAGTTTCTAATGGTTTTCTCATGTCCTCACAGTGGACTTATGTCTGTTTGTTATGATTCTGAACTGGTTTTAAATAAAAAAAAACTGAATTGAATATTTACATTAATAATGTGTAGCTAACATTAATTTCTCCCTTCAAACGTTGAGCTGATTTACTTTTTAATTTATACACGTTTCCAGTCGTTTTTGCTTGTGTTTAGCTCTGATCTAACTAAAGTCAGACTTTTGTGTTTGAGCTCACTGTGTTTTTTGTATAAACATCATTGTTCTCTGGAAAAATCTACAACCTGATTTTTGTTGTTTCTTAAAGTACTGCTAGTCTCCAGACCTCGGGAACATTAAAGCTAATCAAATTAATTTCATGCAAAATGTGTTCTACAAAAATAAATATTTAATATTTTTACAAATCAAATAAACAAAAAACTCTTTACACATTTTAAATTAATGCAGAGTTACATAAATCTGTTTTCTATAAATAAAAAGCACCAAATTCCAGCCAGATCTCTGAGAAAGATTCGGCTGTTTGTTGAAAAATGGCTGCAGTGTTTTTATGTCCGGTTGTCCAGGATCACGTTGCCGTCTCTGTCTTTGATCCTGATCCGGCCGGTCGGGTAGCGGGTTTCCTGCCTGCCGTCGGTGTAGACCGTCTTCACCGTGCCATCTGGATATTCCCGTCTTTTGTAGTCCGCGGTGTGGATCTCCTTCTGACCCGTGTTGAAATGGATCTCCTTGGTGCCATCCCTAAAATTTACAGCACGAAAACTCAAGTGAAGGAACATTCAAACTAATAAAAAACTGAACTGGAGGCTTTTTTTAATTCCTTAATTAGAAACTTCTGCCAGTTTTCTACCTTGAATGTCTGTGAATTCAGTATAATAAAAAAAAACTGGCAGATTAAACACTAAAATGAATCGTGAAGCAGGAAAGACACGTTCTCCTGTTATCTAAGCTGGAACTTGTTTCAGTGACTGAATTTAAACTTTTAATCTTGTTGGTGGAGATCTGACAGGAAGTTTGGAACCACTGAGACGAACGACCGCAGCAGCAGCTGGACCGTGACGTTTACGTACGGGTTGATCTGTATGACGGTTCCGTCAGTCAGAACACTTTCCTCTCTGCCGTCAGGGAACAAGTTCTTCACGGTTTGATCCGGGAACGTGATTTCCTTATGACCATCAGGAAAATGTTTCTCTGGAACAATCACAAAAAAGTAAAATATTTTACACTGTAATTAAAAAGTTTCTGCTCCCTTTACCAAATAAATTCAATCCACAAGTTAAACTCAAAATACAATTTAGTCATTCTTTTACATTATCTTACAGCCTTTTTTGCACATTTTGAAAACAATATGTTTAATTCTACATCAACAATTCATCTGGAGCTGCGTTTAAAATATAATTTTCTCTTCATCAGATCAGGAAACAACAACCATTCAATGTTTCTTTTCCTGCTTGTGTTTGAAGTTCGATTCATGAGTGACTCCATATATAATACAAACATACACTACAATAACACTCTTTCAGTAGAGGGATGAACTCTAAAGTCTGAAACTGCAACACAAAAAGATCCTTTTTCATGTATTTCTGAAGAAATTTACATAATTTAAAGACGTCCGTCCGTCCGCCCATCTGTCCATTTTTGGGTCGCGGAGGCAGCATTCTGAGCAGAGATGCCCAGACCTCCCCATCCGCGCTCAACTGGGGGGACCCCATGGCGTTCCCAGGCCAGCCGAGAGACATAGTCCCACCAGCGCGTCCTAGGTCTTCCCAGAGACCTCCTCCCAGCGCCTGGAACACCTCCCCAGGGAGGGATCCAGGAGGCATCTGGAACAAGTCCCCTCAACGTGGAGGAGCAGCAGCTCTACTCCGAGCTCCTCACCCCATCTCTAAGGGAGCGCCCAGCCACCCTGCAGAGTAAACGCATTTCAATCGCTTGTATCTGCGATCTCGTCCTTTCGGTCATGACCCAAATCTCATGACCATTAGGTGAGGGTTGGAACGTAGATTGACCGGTAAATCGAGAGCTTCGCCTTTCAGGTCAGTTCCTTCTTCACAACAACAGTCCGATACAGCGACCGCATCACTGCAGACGCTGCACCGATCCGTCTGTCAATCTCACGCTCCACCCGCCCCTCACTCGTGAACGACACCCCGAGATGCCTCGGATTTGGAGGTTCTGATTCTCATCCCAGCCGCTTCACACTCGGCTGCAAACCGCTCCAGCACACGCTGAAGGTCCTGACTGGATGGGGCCAAAAGAACAACATCATCTGCAAACAGCAGAGATTAGATCCTGTTGTCCCCGAACCGGACCGGATTTAAAGATGTAAAACCTAAATAAGATTATTTAAAAAATCAGTTGTTAAATCCAACCACAAACAAGCTTTCCCTTCAATGTCTCTCATTTGGAATAATGCAAAACAAGGCAGCAATTTAGAAATACTGAAAACATAAAATAAACATACAAATTAGAATAACTGATGCAGCAGTTGTTCTGATAAACAGATGGCAGACCGACACCTGGTTATAACATGCTGCTAACACAACCACAAGTAGTTTCCTAACTACCGCAGGGGTACACCACACCTGCACTTCCGTCAGTTTTATTTTGAAAGGGTTGCAAAGTGGAAGCAGTGGTCTGTGAGCTACAAATTGTCCTGTAAATGTTCCTGCTCATCTCTGTTCTCACCTGTCTGGTTGTTGGGGAAGTGCAGGACTTCCATGCCATCAGGGTACGTGATGTGTGTCGTCTGGGCCTCTGCATAATAGTAGGTCTGGGAAAAAGAAGCAGAAAGATGACAGTTTATGGAACCTGATGTTATTTTAATAAATGAAAAATGACGTTACTATTTTACAGAGTTTATGATGTAAACAGAGCTGCCTCATCCCAAAAGTTCGTATATCTTTCCCTCAACATTTTCAAGTTCTTCCTGCATCTTAAAACACACTTGTAACAGACAATTTTTATTAAATCTGAATGTTGAATCATAATTAGGTCTCAAGAGGGACCAAAACTATAAATAATCTTCTGGTTTTAAAGCAAGACGTTAGATCTCACCACTCGCTGATCAGCTGTGATTTGTTTTGTGTCTCCGTTGAAGAAGGTGACCTTCACCGAGAGCCCATCAGCTGAAATCTCCTTCCTGGTCCCGTTGGGAAATACGATGAGGCGATCACCATTAGCCAGAATGTTCTCGACCTGAAAGGATGAAGATCTGGTCTCAGTAAAAACTCATGACAGATTCACGTGTTAGTATCTGGAATACCGACACAAATCCAGTCATTAATACCAATATCACAATAATAACAGTGTTGTTAAACCCTGGATGTTATTTAGTGTCATTTATTCCACTTGTTACAGAAATGATAAATCTGTAATTAACAGACAACCCAACACTTTAACCCTGATCATGTGACATAAAACATTCGACCTTCTGAGACACGACCAGAAATGGCGGCTGTCAAAAGAAACATAACTGATAAAATAATTCACAAAAAGTAGCTTTTTTCCCCTGAAGCCTGGAGGTGATGAATCCCACCTCACCTTGCCATCAGGGTGTGTGATAACCTCCTGAGGTGGTTGTGTCTCTTGGGCCTCACGGCTCTCCGGCTGGTTTGGCACTGGGTTTACATTCTGTAACAGACACATCAAGAAACACTTAACGGGCGCATGACAGGGGAGACGGTTCCTAAAGGTTCTGTACAGATAATTTGCAGCGAACAGTTGGACTCACCCCTCTTATCACAGATGAGTCCTCTGACTCCTCCTGCTTTGGTGGATTGTTCTGGTTCCTGCTGGCAGATCCTGATGCCTCCTCAGTCTTTTTACCAGATACCAAAGAAGAAGAGGAGGATGACAACAAAGCTCCCGACCCAACTGACCTCCTCAGGCTACTTTTTATCCCTGCAGACAATCACAAATCATAATACTGAAGATGAAACCTATAATCAGGGGTGCACATAATATTTTTGTCCTGGTTCTCAGAAGAGAACCTAGGGTTGTTGCTTGGTCCTCACATTTTTAAATGTGTCTCGCTGTGTCTCTTCCGAGCTCCTCTGCTTTGTTTTTGGTTTCATCAAGCTTCAAATTCAGTCTGTTTACTTTACCTGGCTCTATATTTGTTTCAATAAAAATCCTTTAATTGTTGAAAAAATCAAGAGAAACCAGTAAAATATAAAAATACTGGTAAAAAAACCCTTCAGAGTTCAGGTTGGATTGTTTACAGGTTTGATTGTTCACTTTAATCTACATTTAACAGTTTGGTGTTGAAATTTATTAGTCAGCTGTTGGAGCTTCTGTCATTTACTGTAACTGTTTTTTGTTTTGAAATGATGAGGATGTTTGTAATGTGATGCAGTCAGATAAAAAGATACACTGGACAGTAATGGGGCATTGACTGCATATCCCATAGTGCTTTGCGCGCTTTCAAAATGGCGCGGATCACAGACAAATACGCTGATACTGTTGATTAAAACAGGTGGTTTTGTGTATTTTATAGCACAAAAAGGTAGTTCTACACGTCTGTGCCACGATGGTCTATTTGTCTTATTCAGTGAATTTTTTCAGTTTTGACGCGATGCAGAATCCTGCAGTCAGCTGCACTGATCTGACTGACTGAAAATCCGTCACACTGACAAACTGATACACAGAGACAGAGAGACGCAGCATCAGCTGATCAGCTGGAACTTCGGCGCTCTGGCTGAGAAACATATCAGTCAAACAAAAGAAGTCAACGGGATTCTTCATTTATTTGACAATGAACTGCCTCTGATTAACCTAAAAATTCACGCAGCTCAGCCAAACCAATGTTAAGTACGCAAACGCGTGTTGCAACTTTTCATCTGGTGCGCGTTTTATATTTTGACAGTGTGTGCGGACCTGCGGACCACTAATGTGCACCCCTGATTATAAGGTTTCTAAACTGTACAGAGCCTGAATCAAATCAATCATCCAAACTTTTTACAAACTAAAAGTGAGAATCTCTTTATAATTACTGTTTGGGTTGATGAAACAACCGGTTTTGAAGAGTTTCCCTGATAAATATAAACGAAACATTTTTCAGACCAATTCAAATCCCGACACGTATAATTC
This sequence comes from Pachypanchax playfairii, assembly GCA_006937955.1. Taxonomy (NCBI): domain Eukaryota; kingdom Metazoa; phylum Chordata; class Actinopteri; order Cyprinodontiformes; family Aplocheilidae; genus Pachypanchax; species Pachypanchax playfairii. The sequence continues at coordinate 4,626,523 of SSNP01000027.1, forward strand.
TGATTCTGTGGATCGTTGTGTTTGAATCTGACAACGTGGCAGCAGTAGAATAAACAAAAACAGCTGTGAAAAATCAAAACAATGAAGATTAAAAACTACAAACAAACCAGGGACCAGCTTCTGAGCCTTGGAACTAGAACTAGACCTGTTTTTTGGTCTTTTTTTGGTCTTTTTTCTCCTTCAGAAGCTTGACTGATTGTTTCCATCATATCTCTGAACTATTACATTCCCTTGTTTTATATATTGAATCATATATTTTGTTGAACAGTTGATACGTGATGCAGGAGAAGTTATCTTAATCACAAAACTCAAAGACAAAACAAGAGTGAGTGTGAGAAAAACTTAAATGAAAGAAGAACCGTGAGCCAGTGATGAAACTTAACAAGCTTCTCTTCTTCGTACCTGCAGCTCCTTGACTGATGTCTTTGGAGCTTCTTCTAGTTGCACTGATCTGAGGGGGGCTGCAGCTGCTTCCTCTGGAGTCAAGAGGACTCTGGAAAAACAGTTGTCATGTTTTTAACATCTTCCAAAATAAAAGCTCGTGAATTATTTTAAAGCCGAAATGCAGATGCGTTGAGATAAAAAACATCAACAAGTGTTCTTGTATTGTCCTCGTCAAATTGATTTAAAGTATCCCACTGAGCCCTCAACAAGGATTTAAAAAATATCACCCCAGATAAATAAAACCCTCCTCACTGCGAACGTGACTCCTTTGCTCACGGATGGCACATTAGCAACCTCTGATGTTCTGGGAAGGTCTTTTGTTCCAACATCCTTCTCTGCAGAGACAGAGTTTATCTTCAAGGCACCGAGCCGTAGCTTTTCCATTATTTGGATCTATGTTAGGAAAAAAACATCAACAAAAACCAACACGTGTCAACATGTCCCCAAAGACTTATTAAAAAAACTAAATGTATCTATTTAAAAAGCCCATCTCATTAAGACAGGACTCAGGTCAGAGTTCAGGGAGAGGCTTCTCCCTCGCTGAAGTCTGATTCCAACACAAGTATCGAAAAATTAACAGTCTGAACTTTATAGCAGGGTGAAAGTAGGCGTGAAAGGCCCCGTCAGGCACCTCGTCTCGGAGTGAGCTGTTCTCCTGCCGGAGGGAATCGATCTGCTGTCGTAGCCGGCTGTGTGTCGAGGCCCAACGACTCTCCTTTCTCTTCAGCTCCTCCTGCAGGGAGCTCACCTGCTGCCTCAAAGACTGTTGCAATGAGAGTGTTTTAAACATTATTATCTTCTCCCCAGACCAGTTTAATAAAATCTGATGATAGAACTTTGTTGCTTAAAACTATGTGTGAGATGAGACCACATGATTTAAAGTGGAATCAGAGCAGATTCATGTTACCCAGCTGTAGTGTCCATGAGGTCCATGAGGTCCATGAGGTCCACTGCTGCACTTAAAGCAACTAGTAATTTCATATTTCTGAACTACAAGCAGCAAAAAATAAGATTTCTCTAACTGGAACTCAGTTAAAATTTCTGCCTTTATGTCATTCAACCATCATTAAAAAAAAACAAAACCCATTTGGCTCATGTTCCATCATCAGTCATGTGATCTTCACAGCTGTGGATGAGTGTGTATTCGTTGATTATATGAGTGTATTTTCTAAACTGATGACTTCAGGTAGAAACTATAAATAAAAACTGACTTAAATTCAAAGACTGATGGTGAACAAACCACATCTGTCCTGGTACATCTGGATATAAAACCATCTCTGATGTTCTGAGTTGACAAACGGCACTAAAATGTGAAAAGGTCATAAAAAGGCTGAGGTGAACCTGGATTTCCTCCCGTTCCTTCTTGTCGGGTATGGCTCTGGCGGCTGACGCGTGCTTCTCAAACAGTTTGCGCTCCTTCAGCAACTTCCTGTTTTCCTCCTTCTTGTATTCCTCAAATTTGACCAGTTCTTCTGTTTTTTTCTTCTCAAACTCCAAATGCTCCTTTCTGTAAAAAAAGAAAAAAAAAACATACAAAGATTAAGAAAAATCCGCTTTATATAGCTCCTGCTCTAAACAAACACTTGATGAAAACATGTAACAGGAATCTGATCAATTTTATAACATCTTAAATTATATTCTGTATGATTTATAGGATGTTGAAACACTTATACAGGAACTGCAGGACCGGATTACGGAGTTGTTTAGAGTAACATCTCACCTGAGAGCTTCCTGTTGTTTCTCATTCTCTTGTCTGAGTTGGACGAGTGCGGCGTTCTCGTTTTTAAATCTCTTGATCTCGACCTCCAGCTCAGCCAGTCGCTCTCTGAGCTGTATAGACTGAACCTGCTGACCTGTGGACGACAACAGACACACACACTTAACACTGATGATACACACCACTGGAATATTATTAAACTTTTACAACAAAGCCACCCTCATTCAAAGCCTTTCAGATTGTAACAAAATATTATTGCTGATAAAACTATAAAACAATCATCACTGTATGTAAAAGGAGTATTTGCCTAACCTGTCTCATCTTTAGGCTTTTTGGACTCGGGAGGAGGAGGAGGAGGAATAAGAGGTGCATCCTGGGTTTTTGGTTTTAATGAAGGGAACAACCTGTTCATGAGTTGAGAGGCAGGTGGAGGATCAGGATCCAGGACTGTATCCAGCTCCACTGCTTTGCTCACTGCCACTTTTCTTAACAGAATCTTCTCCTGAGGTAGAGTTTCACCAACTGTTGCCTTGGAAACTGGACTAAACTTTTTACAGTTGTTAAATTTACCATCGGGCGTGTCATCCAGATCATTCCACGTGTCGTCATCATCAAACACAACCCTCTCTTGCTCGTTGTCTCTGTCCTGTATCAGTGTGGATTCATCAGCACTACTGGGGACACCATCACTCTCCTCATCTTCCTCATGTGGCACATCTGATGCTGAATCCCTGAAGCTGTCCTCTTCCTCATAAGACCGCTTATCGTATGGAGCGCCCATCGTTACAGGGTAGAAAGCAGTGCCTTTGTCTCCAAATTCAGAGTCACATTCAGAAGATATGTCAGAGCGGTCACATCTGTCCTCTCCCTTACTGCCCATTCCATCTTCATCCTCAGTGCTCACTTTGTTTTTCAGTACATCACTTGTAATTTTCACCACAGACGCTCTTGACTCCACCGGGTTGTTTTCACGTGCAAAACCGTCACCGTGCAGAACACCGCTGCACTCCTGAGGTGCACCTCTGGGAAAAGATTTAACAGGAGTGGAGGAGAGTCGCCTCTTGTGGCGCCCCGCTGCAGCCCGCCATTTCTGCTCATCCATCTGAAGAACCTGAGAGTACAGAGAAGACATATATATATAAAAATACAGTAAACTAATCTGTTAGGACGTAAGAAAAACTCTACTGCATGTATAAACACTTTGCAGCTGATCAAACAAACATCAAGACTAACAAACAGCTTTTATCCTGACTGTTACCATGTCTCCACCCAAACTGACACCACTTCTATCCACAGTGGACACACTCGAACAACTGTACAAATATATATAACACTTCAACAACAATAAATAGGAACATAATTGCTGGCTGTGACAAGGATAACCTGTTCAAGAAAGTTCTCAATGCTCCACTGAAGTAAGTCTGGCCTCTAGAGGGCAGCAGAGACAAGCTGAGAGAACAACAATGACATCCAATCATTCTCTACAACAGCTTATTCATGTTCAGGGTCGCTGGGGTAGCAGATATCAGAGCAAAAGGTGAGGATACACTCTGAAGAGGTTGCAGAAACAAACAACCATTCTCATCCTTTAGAACCAATTTACAGTCACCAGTTAATCTGATATGTTCTTGGTCTATGGGAGGAAAATAGAGAAAACTCATGCATGCACAAGGAGAAGATGCAAACTCCATGCAGCCAGGTTTCAAACAGTGCAACAAACTGGATCACCGTACAGCCCACAACACTGACTTTTATAAAGAAAGAGATGAGTGCTATGATCAGAAACTAAACTGTAGCTGTGAAACCAACTAAAAGACCTTAAATTAATCTAAAGAATTACCTATAGGCTGACTCTTTGATGTTTTCAGGTTTACAAATAAAAATTATTTGAATATTCTTCCATATTCTTAAAAAACATGTTTTTAAAGGAATGTGTCTTGTGTTTAGGTAAAATAAAATACTATCCAGTAGAAAAACTGTTGCATCAGACAACTATGACCAGCAAAGAATATAATGCAAAGATGAAGAATGTGACACGTTTATAATTTAAGCATCCCATAATTTAACAGATATGATGTGAATTAAAGCACCTTCATCACAAAGGAGGAGTTTGATGAGAAGGACAACTCCTCGGCTGCTTGCTCCAACAGCTCAAACTCTCCCAGCTCCATGCTCTCCAGCTGCCGGTCACATTCCCAACGCTGAAGCTTCTCCTGGAACGAGATCTCAAAGGAATCCGGGGGAACTTCCTCCATCTTCCCTGAAACATTTCTTCTTTCTGCTGATTCCTTGTTTGAACCAGAACTCTTTTCTTTGGCAACATTGTTGTCAGCCTTCCCTGATCCTCCAAACGGGCCCACCTGTTTGGCAACCAGGTTTTGATGCATGTTAGGACTACAGTTCCTGAGAGTCTGAACTGACAAGCCAACTTTCCTCTCAGTCTGCTTCTTGGCTTGATTCTTGGTTTGTCTGGCCTCTGGTTCTGTGTTTTGTATTTGACGATGACCCAAAACTTTTGTTCGTGCCGCTTTACTCTCTGTTCTGAATTCCTGCAAACACAGTCCCCTCACTTGGTTTTCTTTGTTGAGTACTGCAGTTTTACGTTGGACAGGAAGCTGGGGGACACTGTGTGAACTACCTTTCTGAGTAAAGGTAGGTGCTGAGTTGCTGCGGGATATTACTCTGCCTTGGTGTTGGTGGTGATGGCCCGTCTTTGCCTCCACTTTTTGAGATGAAGTGTTTTGGTTGTTGTTGAATCTAGAAAGGCCCTCACCTCGCTTCAGAAAGGGTCTCTTGACGGGGACCTGAACAGCTTCAGCTCTGTCTTGTTTCTGTTAAGATGAGAATACAAACTAAATAAAATATGGACTTCACTTTAATTTCACCAACTCTAAAGCTTAAGCTTTTTCAAAAATATCAAAATGAGGAGGGTCAACTGGGGTTTATACGTAAAAAACCCAACAGGTCTGAATTAAGATCATCACCCACACTGTGTAATAAATACAACCCCTATTTCAAAAATGATGAGAAGATTAGTATGTAAACAACAGAAAGCAATCTGCAAACCTCATTATTTTCTATTGGAAGTTATTTAAACATCATGTCAGATGTTGAAAATGAGATATTTTACTATTCATAGAAGATATTAACTCATTCTGGAATTTGAGGCAGCAACATGTCTTAAAAAAGGGGGGAAGCGTACAAAATTGGACAATTAAAAACAGCTATAATACTTGACAACTAACCAGGTTAATTGGAGGCAACTCTGTAACATAAGTGAGTATAAAAGGAACATTTCAGAGGTTCAGCAATCTGTGACAAACTGTTTAAACTTGGGGACAATTTTAGAAAAATGTTCCCTAATGTTAAATTATGAAGAATTTAAAGATCCCAACATCTACAGTGAAGGATATAATCAAAAGATTTAGAGAACCAGAAAGAACCTCTGTACACAATAGAGAAGGTCAAAGGTCAAAACTGGAACCTAGTAATAATCTGGCCCTGAAGCGGAACTGCATTCAAAACAGGCCTGATTCTCTATTGGACATCAAAAACACCTTTCAGGTATCGCTGTCTGTCAACATACTCCACAAACACCAGTTAAAGATGGAAACTGTTCTGGGGTCAGATTTGGAGCTGCATTAGTGTTTATGGAAAGCATAAACTTTAAAACAAAAATCCCTCCAGAAAGTTCCAGGACTGTCAAGCAGCTACGATCCTGCATGAGACAACAATGGGACAACATTCCTGTCCTGCCACTGAATTCAAAATGAGCTAATATTTTCTATAAAATGTCAAAATATCTCAGTTTGAACATCTGATATGTTGTCTTTGTTCTGTTGGTGATAAAATATCGGTTTATTTACGTTCTACACAATGCCCTGAATTTTTTGGAATTGGAGTTGAATTGTAGTTACATTTCTAATTTATCACAAACTGATGACTTTTATTGATTTTTATCATTTTACTTGTTGATGCTGGGCAAATTTCAACCTCTGCTCCTCCAGTTTCAGCTGCTCCTCCAACAGCTCCTCAAATGTCTGCTTCTGACCTCCGATACCCGGCCTTATCGGTCTGAAGACGAACCACAGCAAACAAACAAACATTGAGTAACATTTCTCTATTACACCCATAAAAGACTAATGTGTGTTTTATCACCTCTCATTAACTGCTTCATGCTGTTTCTTGTTGTTGACTTCACTCCACACTACATCTTTAGGTTGTGTTGATGTGTTATTGTGCTCAGGGAAATGTTGAATATCAGCACTCTGCTGCTTCTCTTCTGTGGCGTCACATGTACCTGTAGAAAAGGAACGTGTACAAATTCATCTGCAGAAGTAATTTAAAACAAACATGCTAACGTGGTTAAAGTCAAGACGTAGTGTATAAATTCCATATTTCTCACCCTCTTCCTCCTCATCATCATCATGATCTTGAGATTTGGACAGATGCTCCTGTCTACCTGCAGCTGAAAACTTGATCTCCTGTTGGAGGTCACTGGTTCTCTGCGTAATCTCACTGCACTCCATGTCAGGAATACAGCGATCTGTTTCTTCATCCCATTCTGAGCTCTCTGTATTATGCACATAATCTATTATAACCTATGAATGGTAACATTTTACATTTTTCAGGTAACTTGTTTAGCTAACCTCCCGTGCCACGCTGGGATCCATTCACGATTCCCAGTAGCTTGTGATGCTCCTCCTGCAGACAGAAAAGCTCCTCCAACTGATGAGCTTTAAGCTGCTCGTGCATGTGCTGCTGCCATTTCTTTAACTGAAGAAATAAAAACAATATTACAGTGCAACTACAAATGATGCAAGACTCCAACAATCAGATGGTTTTAGGTGACTCAACCAGACATGTTTGATTATACCCATGACCTCATGATGCCACTAATCCAGCTCAGATTAAAAGTGTTTCCTTACTTCAACACCTCAGTTACTATTCAAGTCCTCAACAGCATAAATAGCCTTAAGTGTGCAAAACTTAAAACAGCCGAGGAAGTCAAAGGAGTTCATGTGATAGGAGGACAAGTGTATTAACCCTTTAACCTTTAGGCTATTTTCAGGGTAATTTCACTACACCTACTTGTAAGCTCTGGTCTTTCTAAAGGACCACATACAGAAAATTCAAGACCAGGTAGACCATATTAATAGATTTGATAATACCTGTGGATTTTTTACATCAGCCTTAATAACAAAGGAGGACAATTCTGCATACATGTCACTAAAATGTCTCTGTTTTATGTTCTTATACTTTGGGCTACCTGGGAGTAACCATAAGGATGTGAAGTTAACATGTACCAAAATGTGCATTTGATTTAGCAAATTAAATCTGATCTCTATGAGAAACCTCTCATAAACTAATTAAGCTTTCTTTGTGAACATGCTATTCTAAGTTTATTTTTCAATATTCAGTATATATTCAGTATAAATATTTTTAAAAAGGTGTTTAAAAACCCAACTGTGAATGTGTTATGAACATGTCTCTCTGTCACGGCTATGAGGCAGTCTGTCAGTATGAGCTGCAATGTTTACTAAATATTCTCCAATAAACGTTTTAACTATTAAACTATTATTAAAGAATATTAGTATTAAAGTTTATTTATTAATATTAAGTTACAGATTTGAATAAATGAAATTGATTTCAATCTCTGTAAAATGAATATGCAAATCAGAAACAGCAGCTTTATTTTCTTACCTGGTCAAGCTTCATTACAAGAGGTAGATCTTGGGTTTGGCTTGTCATTTCATTCAAACTGTTTCCATCTGGGCTCCTAGCTGGTCCGGGATCCGGCCTGTCATTTCCAGCCGTCCCTCCTCCAGCTGACCCGACACCTCCATCCACATCCAGGCAGCTGCTGTCTGCTGAGGCCGGGAGAGGGGCGAAGCTGGAGGAGAAGGAGTCGTCAGTCTGCAGCTGTGTGGATCCTGTGACAGAGGTAGCTCTTAAAGATCCGGCTAAATCCGCAGAAGGGTTGAGGATCACTCCGGCTCTGGTGCTGTTCGGCATCCACCGGGCCAAGAAATCAGCCTGGGAGTACTGCAGCCCGACTGGAGATGACATGTTGACCGAGGCGTTTCAGGAAGGGTTAGCTAATCCGAGATTTGAAAAACAGATTATGGTGACAGGTTAAGGGTTGATTTCATTACAAATAAGCACCTTCCAACAAGCTGTCTGTGATGCCAAGACCCGAATAAAATAAAGAAACACTGTTTAAAGTCCGTTATGCGACATTAATTTATTATTATCGTCAGATTTATTGACATTGTTACTGCATACACAGCTCAGCTAACGTCAAGCTATCAAGCTAACATCAAATTAATTTCGCTGTTCATTCAATTTAACGTGTAAGCAAAACGCCTAATGGTGAATAATACACTTTGTAAACATGACAGTAGCCCAATAATAGAACTTGAGACTCAAAGTTTTTAACAGTTGTTACCTTGGGAACAGAGAAGAAAATCACTATATTGTTGAACGTGTCAAAACAAATCAAAATTACTTGTACCACGCGGAAAAAGTAATCTTACGTGTTTAAAAACAAAAGTCACAAATATAACAGAAGTTTCGAAGCCTGCCGCCATAGCAAAACAAAGCCCGCGAGAGCCAACGATGCATCGTGGGTAATGTAGTTTTAATGTTTTCTTAAACCACAATAAAAAAAAAAGTTAAATAACTATAATAATTAATAAGATTTGATTTAAATTGTATTATTTTACAAAACGGAAAAGCAAATCCTTCAAACGTGTATTTTTAATTTAAAAACTATTTCAAGTTGTATCCGGTGTAACGGCGCCTCCTAATATTTCAGAATAATCTCGATTAATAATATCATGTTGTGCACCATTGAGTTAAATACATTATTACGCGTATAATTTTTGTCTAGTGTGACAATTGTTATAACATGCAACATTAACACAAGTATTAGGGTGAATTTTGCTATATGTAATTGTCCAAATTTGACTTTGATCTTTATACTGAAAAGTGGAAACCGGAAATTATCTTTGACTGCTGCGATTGGTCAATACAAAAACAGACTTCACAGGACACTGTTGTAACTGAAAGGCAACAGAACTACGCGAGAAACAATGGAGAAGGTATTATGTAGTGTACATGGTAAGTTCAAAAAGTTATCGACAGTTATTTGGTTTAGGTTCAAGGCTATTTATAGAGACATGTTATTTGCTATGTCTTGTCCTCCCCAGGTTCTTTGTGTATGTTAAAAACTGGCGTTAAAGATGGACCAAATAAAGGCAAGAGCTTTTACGTCTGCGTTGACAAGCAGGGCTGCGATTTCACTCAAATGGCCAGGTATACACTTTAAATGGGCCATTATTTAAATAAGCTACGTTATACTGCTTTACGCCTCAAAAGGAGACGGATAATTAACTGGTAAATTATCTATTTTGCACTGTTTCACATCGTGTTTTTAATTATAAATATTGATATTCTGTAGTATTTCACCTTCTCACTGTCTGAATCATGAAGATTCAGTGGTAGAACTTCAAGCTCTCAGCTACAATCAACAACATCAGAGCCAAAGGTGTGTCTGCAGAAGGGGTTTTCTTTATTAACCAAGAGTTTACATTTTTGATTCATATCAAGAAAAATGTATTTGCACCTCCCTTTTCCAGGTTGTACTACAGATGTACTGTTGGGAAAAAAAATGGCCAGAGATGGTGTGGAAACGTGCCATGGACTGCAGTAAGATTTAACACAGATTTTACCACAGACGCCATTATTTATTTAGATTTATAGATATTTGCTTTTCAGTTATACACCTCTTATACAGTCTAAATTTAATTTAATAGCATGTATTTGTCTTTCAAAAACTGCAGCCTGAAAAAGAAAAGAAAGCTCCTTTATCGGACACACAGCTACAACCCTCCTGCCTTCCATCTGTCCGAAACCCATTTAAAGCCCCCAGCAAGTTAGACAAAGAGTCTGAATGGAGAAATATACAGAAGGGTCAGCATGAAGGGAAAGCTGTGGGAGAACGTAGCCAGAAGGAGAACTTGGAAGCTGTAGGTGCAAGAGTAAAAGGAAATGAAGAGGAGGAAGGAAAGTTGCATAGAATTGGTACTTATCAAGGTAAACCACTTCCGCAAGGGATGAAGATAAAGAAGAGGATTTCAGATGAAGAGGGCAGCAATGCCAGAACCGACAGTGATGATACAATAACCACAAAGGAGAAGTTCGCTGAGCAGGAGGTATCAGATAGAACAAGTTCCACACCCAGCATCAAGCCTGATCCCTGCAAGAAAACAAGTAACACCTCCCCAGATCTCGAAAAAAGTCCACTGCCAACACCAGCCGGTGGGGATGTCTTACCGGTGAATCAAAGCGAGGCTGCGGTCCAAGCGAGCGCGTGTAAATCTGCACCCTGTAGAAGCAATCAGGCTTCCAGAGACTCTTCTCAGGTTGTTCTATCAGAAATAGAGTCGAAACAACCAGAAACCTGCAAAGATGAGGATGATGATGATGATGATGATGTAGTGCTGGTATCAGTTAAACCCCCAACTCTGAAAACTTCCCCTGATTCTGCTGTGCAAAAGACACTTACCAGTTTCCCCGGGTTTCAGACAGCTTCCAAAGTGGGAAATCCTAAAGTACGTAGTCTGCTCTGTGCACAGCTCAAACAAAAACAGGTGAGGGGCTGTTTATAATTAAACTATGTTGGTCATGTGACCTACTCTGTTGTAGTATTTAATTGAATTTGAGGGGAATCTTAGTGAGTTGACCAACCCATCCAACATAAATTTGTTTTTTTTGTTTCTCAAGACTTAAATTAAACACTCTTTCACACAATAATTTTAGGGGTTATGTAAGTTTTTTAGCAGATCTGTAATATCTTGGTGCAAAATTCAAACAACGATACATTTGTTTTGTAGCTAAAAGTTTCACTGCATTATTCTGCTGTTTTTGCATCATAGAAATAATGGAGTAGCTTTGAATTTGCAACAATGTCAGTGTACAAGAGCTGTTTGCAAGCTCGTGCTTTAACTTGTGTGATTCTCCTTAATATTTTTTGTTTATAATTTTTCACCTGTCTGTTCTCCTGTTGAGGCCATTCTGTCTTCGGTGAACATAGCAGCTCTGCCAGATAAAGGGGAGCGGTTGAGGACGCAGGTTAAAGATCTGGAAGATGCTCTGGAGTCTCTGAGTCTCAGTGCTGATTCTGAGCCTGGTGAGTTACAATAAATAACATAAATAACATGTTTGTTTTCCCCAAATTTTCTCTACCAATTTATCGGGTTTCTAAAGCTTCTTAGCTGTTTTGTCAAGTTATTCACTTTGGCCTCTAATTAATTAATGCATACATCAAAGCTAACATTATTCCATTAAAACATTACATACCATGGCCTGATTCTGTTACTCTGCTTATAAAAACAGGTTTAACACATTCAGAACAATCTGGAGCTCAACACTCTGAAAACTGTGGCGATAGCAGTGGACTTCAGGAAGAGTCCTCTGTCCCCCCCCTCTGTCCCTCCCAGTGCTCATACACAACAGCACTGTCTCTATGGTGAACATGTTCAGGTTTCTGGGGACCACCATCACCCAGAACCTGAAACGTACAGCCAACCTAGACGCGGTCATTAAGAAGGCCTGTAATGATTTCTAGGTCTCAACTTTCCTTTCTATTAATTATTTATACAAACATATAGCAACGTCAAACAGTCATAACTTAAACAAGACTAGTAACATAAGCTTGTAAATGACAACCGTCCTTCTTAAATGTCGTCTTCTGGCACCTGGAAGTCTGATGATGTCCAGAAGTCTGAGTCCCTCGTATCATCTGTCCACGGGCTTTTAATAAAAGAAAACAGCTGTTAGTCAGAGCCTCATTCTGATGTGTGAACATGTGTGTGTGATCACGCTCTCATTTATGCATAACGTATATTAAACAAGGCTGGTGATTTTACCACAACAGTTTGCAGATTTTGTCTCACAATTTTTAGTGTTATTGTGCAAAACTAGTTGATTTTCTTGGTTTTGATAAAAGGCTTCATAGTTCCAAATGAAGGTTAGAAGTAGTTGTTTAAAGAGGGATTTGAGGAATAAAACATGGGATTGATTAAAACAAATGGAGAAAGTTATTGTTTGAACATGATGTGAAATATTAAAACAACCTAATTTAAACCCTAATTTACCAGAGCCAGAGAAAGATGAATGTGTAAGAGCCAGTCTGCTCCCCTCCACTCAACTGCAGAGCACTGGGCAACAGCAAGCCTTCACCCAGATGTTTGGAGGTAGGCCATACTAGGAATTATTTTGTTTATGTCTAAACTATATTTTCTGGATTTGTTTTAACCTACAGTCTAACTTGTTTTCACAAACATAACATTTTTTTCTGTAGATCCACAGACGCGCTCCTATTACGGTGGCAGGATGACATACGATTGTCTGCTGGCAGCGAAGAATGCCACCTGTGAGGCCATCGACCATCTGCACAGATCCCTGGAAACCTGTCCCGGTCCCGAGGCCGAGGCTTCTGACCCGTCTGACATCAAGGTTTCACACTGCCTCAAACATTAACCTGGTTTCTCTTCAGTCTGTCGCTCATAATATCTGACAACAGTTATCAGATACAGGCTACATGTCAGTAAATTATCACTGTGTGCTACAGTAAACATGTTGTGGCTAAATGGGACAACGTTTGGTTGTCAGATACATGAACTTCAGATTCTAATTGTTATGATCATTATGTTTGAAATACATGTAGTTAAATAATTTTTCTAGAAAAGATCCTTTTAGCAGTTTACAGTAATACTTTTTCTCATTAGCGATTGATCCACTTCAGTAACTCTGGATTTTTGTTGATGGTTGACCAGGTGCCGCTTTTGGCTCATCAAAGAAAAGCTCTAGCTTGGCTGCTCTGGAGGGAAAATCAGAATCCTTGTGGAGGAATTCTGGGTAAGATTTATTTAACATTTTATTTCTGTTTATCTGAGATCTTATTTTAAACAAAGTTTTTTTGACTTGTTGCATCTCATAACAAATGGCTTAGCCTTTATTGTACCTTCTTATAATTTATCTACTCTTGTATTTTGTTTGGTTTTAGCGGATGACATGGGTTTGGGGAAAACCTTAACCATGATATCGCTCATACTGGCAAAGAAGACGGAGACAAAAGAGGAAGATGAAAAGAACTTGAAAACTTGGCTGACTAAAACTGGTAACCAAAATATTTCAGCACACTTTTTTTTCATTTCAGACAAAATACAGCTGAGGGAATCCAGTAATTCCTCTCATAATTAGACTTTTCTTTCACCTTCCAGATTCTAGAATTATCTCTAAGGGCACTCTGATCATCTGTCCTGCCTCTCTGATTCACCACTGGAAGATGGAGATAGAACGACATGTTAAGAGACACAAGTTGACTGTGTATTTGTACCACGGAGCCAACCGTGAGAGAAGTGCCAGCATGTGAGAACCACGCACACCACTACCGAAAATTATTTTATCTGCTTTGTTTTTTTTTTCTTTATATTCAATACATTTACATTCTGTTTACACACAAGTTCAATTTGTGACAAACAGTAAGACAAATGTGGTGTTAGCACTAATAATAACAAGATTTTTTAAATGATCTGCCATCTTTTTATGTGGGCGTATCATCAGCTTCTATAGAGATCCCCATTCCTCCCTTTTACCATCTATCTCCTCCAAGATGTTCCTCAGATAGCTGTGAGATATACTCTCTCCAGCTAGTTCAATGTCTGATCTGAGGTCTCCTCTCATGTCTAAAGACACCTTCCATATAAAATGATCTTTATTATATGCCCAAACCACCTCAGCTGACCTCTCTCTATGCAGAGGAGCAGCAACCGTGCTCTGATCTCCTGAACAGCTGACCTCCTCACCCAGTACATGAGGGAGACTTCAACCCTCATTCTTTCTGTCGTGCACAGCTCATGACCATAGGGGCATGATGGACAGGACAAAGATTAATTAATCAGCATCTTTGTTTTTCCACTTAGCTTTTCTTTTCACCATGACAGACTGATACAGCAGACATTTTAACTATCAGTCTCTATTCTACCCTCTTGCCTGAGCAAGTCTCTGAAGTACTTAACCTCCCTCCACCTGGGCTGTGGGACTCACTGCCAGCCTGGCAATCCCTCTTTTTCCAGTTGAGGACCATGGCTTCCAACTTGTAGGTTCTGATCTTTATCCAGCAGCTTTACAATCGGCTGCAAACCTTTCCAGTGCCTGCTGGATGTCCTGGTTTGATGAGGCCAGCAAGACCGCATAATCCAGCAGTGAAGCATCCTGAAGGCGCCAGAGAGACCCTCCACCTTTTGGTTATGTTTTGAAATCCACCCATGAACTTTATGAATAGAATCCGTGACAGAGGGCAGCCTTGGTGGAGTCCAGACATGTTTCTGGCGTTATGAACCTCGTTCTGGTTGATCAGGCACCCAAATACCTCCACAGGAGACCACAAAGACCACAGTAATTTCTTGCTGATGTGCACTTGACCTCACTGTCCATCTAACATAAACAAAGACAATTATTCACACCAAGACAACAAAACCAATAATGTGTATTTGTCCTTCAGATTGGCCGGTTATGACGTGGTGGTGACCACATACAGTTTGGTGTCCAAGGAGATTCCTGTCCAGAAGAAGGAGGCTGATAACCCCAGCAAAGATTCTGATCGTGTGGTAAATACAAACCATAAAATCATTTATTTGCAGATGCAAAGTCATTCTGATTAGATTTTCAGATGATTTAAATTGCAGACAAAACGTTAAAGTGCACCCTTTATCATGTTTCTTCAGCCATCATGCTCAGCACCTCTACTGCGTGTGGCCTGGGCTCGTGTGGTTCTGGATGAAGCCCACAATATTAAAAATCCAAAAGTGCAGACATCCATGGCTGTGTGTCAGCTGAGGGCTCAGGCCCGCTGGGCCGTCACTGGTACCCCCATCCAGAACAACCTGCTAGACATGTACTCACTACTTCGGTAGGCCAGAAACTCTGAACTCTGTGTTTAGCTATGCTTTCAAAGTTGTTGCCAGCAGACTAACAGATTCATGTTTTTGTGATTTTCTTGGAAATCTCAGATCCAGATGAGTGAAATTGTCTAATTTGTGTTCCAGTTTAAATGAATTTGTTTTTGAGCTTTTAGTAAGTTGAAGTCCAGGTGTTTTTTATGAGTAAAAGTCTGTTTATTAATTGTCTTTTTTCAGATTTCTTCGTTGTTCTCCCTTTGATGAGTACAAACTCTGGAAAGCTCAGGTGGACAATGGCTCCACTAGAGGCAGGGAGAGACTCAACATCCTAACAAGGACTCTGTTGCTGCGACGAACCAAAGACCAGCTGGACTCTCAGGGAAAACCACTGGTAAAGATGCACTTTCACATCACCGAGTATTCTCCTTTTGAAGATCTGCATCTTTGATATTGCTCCTTAATATTGGCCAGCATGTTGGCAACGAAAGAAAATAAATATCATCAAACATTAGATTTGTGTAGAAATCTGTTGAATGTTTCAGGTGTCTCTACCTAGTCGGACCTGTGAGGTGCATCAGCTTAAACTCTCTGAGGATGAGCAGGCGGTGTATGACGTTCTGTTCGCTCGATCCAGGTAAAATACAACACAAAACTTAAAAGATATCAAGAGATCTTTTTCTTGAATCTACATTTTTCTGTCAGTGTATTTTTCTTTATGCCAAATTTTTTGGTTTAGAAAATGAGATTTAGATTATTTGCTTATCTGTGGCTCATAGTTCTCTTTGCATTGTTGTTCAGCCAGAAAAGCAAAATATAATGACTTGTAAATCTCAAACCAATATTTATAGAAAATATGTAGAACATAAACAAGGCAAATGTTGAATCGAATCAAATCAAAAATACTTTATTAATCCCCGAAGGGAAATTAAGTGTTGTTGTAGCTCAGTTCTTTTTCAGGAAGCCATTATAGAAGGTTATAGGTGTGAACAGGAAGGATCTCCTGTAGAGGGTTCTAGCTGTGGACAGGAAGGATCTCCTGTAGAGGGTTCTAGCTGTAGACAGGAAGGATCTCCTGTAGAGGGTTCTAGCTGTAGACAGGAAGGATCTCCTGTAGAGGGTTCTAGCTGTGGACAGGAAGGATCTCCTGTAGCGGGTTCTAGCTGTAGACAGGAAGGATCTCCTGTAGAGGGTTCTAGCTGTGGACAGGAAGGATCTCCTGTAGAGGGTTCTAGCTGTAGACAGGAAGGATCTCCTGTAGAGGGTTCTAGCTGTGGACAGGAAGGATCTCCTGTAGCGGGTTCTAGCTGTGGACAGGAAGGATCTCCTGTAGAGGGTTCTAGCTGTAGACAGGAAGGATCTCCTGTAGAGGGTTCTAGCTGTAGACAGGAAGGATCTCCTGTAGAGGGTTCTAGCTGTAGACAGGAAGGATCTCCTGTAGAGGGTTCTAGCTGTGGACAGGAAGGATCTCCTGTAGAGGGTTCTAGCTGTGAACGGGAAGGATCTCCTGTAGAGGGTTCTAGCTGTAGACAGGAAGGATCTCCTGTAGAGGGTTCTAGCTGTAGACAGGAAGGATCTCCTGTAGAGGGTTCTAGCTGTAGACAGGAAGGATCTCCTGTAGAGGGTTCTAGCTGTAGACAGGAAGGATCTCCTGTAGAGGGTTCTAGGTGTGGACAGGAAGAATCTCCTGTAGCGGTCTGTGCTGCAGTGGATTATGAAGAATCTTCTGGCTGAAGACACTCTGTTGTTGAGTTACTGTGTTCTGAAGAGGATGATGAGGGTTCTCCATCATGTTCTTCATCTTCCTTTGGACAATCAACTCAAGAGACTCCAGTTCAGTCTCCAGGACAGAATCAGTCCTCCTTAGCCACCTGTTCAGCCTCTTCATGTCACTTGCTCTGATGCTCCACCCCAACAGGTGACTGCAGATCAGCTGACAAACTCCTCTTCTTTTGCCGCTCCTCTTCAAATCTCTGTCTGCCGTATTGTTTGAAAGCCAGACAGAGACACGCTGGAGTCCAGGATATGTTCCTTTAGCCGTGTCTCAGTAAAACACATGATGCTGCATTCCTGATACTCTGGCTCTGAGTTTCAAGTTCATCCATTTTGTTAGCGAAGAGATCTCACATTTGTCAGTATGACTGATGGAAGTGAAGGTTTAAACTTCCTCTTTCTCTCTCTTCACTTTGCTCCTGCTCTGCATCCATGTCTTCTTTCTTTCTTGAAACTGAGATATTTGATAATTTCATTGAAAACATTAGCTCAATTTTATTTTTATGGCACCAACACATCTCAGAAAAACCAGACAAGAGATAAAAAAGGCTCAAAAAGTAACAAATGAGCTGAAGATCCCGCCATCTACAGTCAATGATATAATCAAAAGATTCTGAGAATCAGGGATCTCTGCAAAAGGGACAAGGTCAAACTAGATTTTATCTTTTTTTTTTAGGCTCTGGGGTATTAGTTTAGCTACTATATATACTCACGTATAAGTCAGTTTTTTGAGGAGTAAATTTCAGGTCTGAAGAGGGGTTCTGACTTATACGCGAGATATCGGGAAGAAGTAGTTTTTTGTTTTTTTTTTCAGAGGAAAATGTTGACAGCTTGGTGGACTGGAGTGAGTATTCGGATGAGCGAACGATGTTCCTTATCAGCACGGATTATTAAAGACACGTTATATCATTTTTTTATTCTTATAATAATAAAGAAATTTATCAGAGAGATGTGGACATAGTGGATGATCAGCGGCGACAAACAGTTTACACCCACCGGGAACTTAAAGAAACCATCACTTCAGCTGGTATGTGAGTGGACGATGAAAGCCTGGGACCAGATTCCTGCTGAAAAAAGAAATGTGGTATCTCAAACGCCATGGACGATTTTCATTAATTTCTGCTCTCATTTTCACAAACACCCTTCATCACTGGGACTTCCTGACACAAACTGATTCTGACACCAACTTATACACGGGTCAATGCTAAATTCCTCAATTTTTCTGCTGAGAAAGAGGTCCGACTTATACGCGAGTATATATGGTAGTCATTGCATTCTGTTTTATGTGCACAGTGGTTCAACATTTTTGGAATTGGGGTTGTAATATTTAGGAATTATTGCTTCAGTTTGAAATGTAATCAGAACATAATGAAGTTGGAATTACTTGACATGAACTTGTCATCTTGACAAAAAATGATATAATGTTTCCCATTTTTACATTCTCTTCAGTATTTGAGAAAACAAAGAGGTCCTGATACAACAAAATAACGAAATGGATTATTTTCTACAGATCTACTCTGCAGAACTACCTGAAGAGACATGAAGGAAAAGATCTGAACAACGAAAGCACTTCTACCTTAAATCCATTTGATAAAGGTGAGACATCTCCAGCTTGTCTTGTTGTCCACAATAAAGACATGCACTTTGGATTGTTATGGGATTATTGTGTAAAATTAAGTCAGATGTGTTTGTAATTATTGTTGCTGAAACAAATTATCTATGTGTGTTTGTATATATTTGTGTGTGTGTACACACTCCTGCTCCAGTGGCCCAGGAGTTCGACATGTCCCAGTATGATCCTGCCGTGTCCAGCCCTCAGCAGGCGTCCAGCACCATCCACATCCTCTCCATGTTGCTGCGTCTCCGACAGTGTTGCTGCCACCTCTCACTTCTTAAGAAGGTACACAGATTTGTCAGTGCTTGGAAAACAAACGTACTTTGTTTCCAGTTACGCTTAAACTCCAACTGGAAGACAGCGCAGCATTCATTCCTTCTTTCCTGTACAGACGCTGGACTCTTCAGAGCTGCAGGGTGATGGGATTGTCTTGTCCCTGGAGGAACAGCTCAGTGCACTTTCTCTTTCCTCTAGCCCCTCAGGCTCGGACCCCAAAGCCACAGTGGCCCTCAATGGCACCCGCTTCCCCTCAAAGCTGTTTGAGGAGACCAGTAAAAGCACAAAGGTAGTAACTACTCTGAATGAAAGAATGACCTCTTGACTGTTGAGGGAAAAAGCTTCTTTGAAAACTAAGTATTTAGATTTGTTACTCATCAATCTGTCTTTATTATGAAGCAGGTGTCAAAATGCTGCATAACTGAGAAAAACTTTACATGTTTGATAGAATGCGTGTGGGTTAACATCGTCTTGCTGAAATATGCAATACCTTGCCTTAGCGAGACGTTGTCTAGATGGAGCAGATGTTACTATAAAACCTCTGTAACTTTCAGCATTGATGTAGATTCTCCAGATGTTTAAGCTTCTTCTTTACATAATATTCTGTTCCAACATTTTAAAGAGGTGTTCCTGCCATCAAATTTAACGAGAGCAAATATTTTCTAAGAAATAATTAAATTACCGTTTCAACACGTGATATGTTACGTGTTCTTTGCATTTTACACCATATCATAGCTCTTTTAGAATTAGAGGTTGTAAGTCAGTATCAGGAAAAAAATCAACCTTTTTTCTTTATTTTTTTACGAATATAAAAATGTTTTTGCTTCATCCTTTTAAACATCTAGATTTCTACTATCCTCACTGAGCTGATGGCAATCAGAGAGAAGAGTGGCGACCAGAAAAGGTTAAACACCTTTTTTTTCCTAACTGATTCACATTTTGGGGTTTATTGATAAATGTTTTAAATAATCAGTCGTTTGTACATTTTGCGTTACTGTTTTCATATTTATTGAGTGAGAAGCTTTGTAGGAAGCATTTCCCATGAGCTTGATGCTGTTTCCTGTCGGGTTTTGTGCAGTGTGATCGTGTCCCAGTGGACCAGCATGCTCAACATTGTAGCAGTTCATCTGCGTCAGATGGGCCTGAGATATGGAGTTATCGATGGAACCGTCAACCCCAAACGTCGGATGGACTTGGTGGAGGAATTCAACACAAACCCAAAAGGACCACAGGTGCATCTTAAACAGCTGTTGTGTCTTTAAACAATTCAGGGAAGGACACAAAGATTAACACTGATAAGATTTTCTGTTGCGATTAAATGTTTGCACTTGTCAAATGTAAAATAAAGACTGCACAAAACTCCATAAAGTTCCTTTAGCATGAAAATGTAATGCGTGTTTCCTTTTCTACAAGGTGATGCTGGTTTCTCTTTGTGCTGGAGGAGTTGGACTCAATCTCATTGGTGGCAATCACCTCTTCCTCATTGACATGCACTGGTAAGATTCATACTGGCATGAAGATAGTCCAGGAGTATCTCACTACTAATGTTTGTTTCATTCTCCATGATGTTTATTAGTTTACTTCAAAAAAATCAAATCAAAAATACTTTATTAATCCCCGAAGGGAAATTCAAGTGTTGTTGTAGCTCAGTTCTTTTTCAGGGAGCCATAGAGAGTTCTAGCTGTGGACAGGAAGGATCTCCTGTAGAGGGTTCTAGGTGTGGACAGGAAGGATCTCCTGTAGAGGGTTCTAGCTGTGGACAGGAAGGATCTCCTGTAGAGGGTTCTAGGTGTGGACAGGAAGGATCTCCTGTAGAGGGTTCTAGCTGTAGACAGGAAGGATCTCCTGTAGAGGGTTCTAGCTGTAGACAGGAAGGATCTCCTGTAGAGGGGTCTAGCTGTAGACAGGAAGGATCTCCTGTAGCGGGTTCTAGCTGTAGACAGGAAGGATCTCCTGTAGAGGGTTCTAGCTGTAGACAGGAAGGATCTCCTGTAGAGGGTTCTAGGTGTGGACAGGAAGGATCTCCTGTAGAGGGTTCTAGGTGTAGACAGGAAGGATCTCCTGTAGAGGGTTCTAGGTGTGGACAGGAAGGATCTCCTGTAGAGGGTTCTAGCTGTAGACAGGAAGGATCTCCTGTAGAGGGTTCTAGCTGTAGACAGGAAGGATCTCCTGTAGAGGGTTCTAGCTGTAGACAGGAAGGATCTCCTGTAGAGGGTTCTAGCTGTAGACAGGAAGGATCTCCTGTAGAGGGTTCTAGGTGTGGACAGGAAGGATCTCCTGTAGCGGGTTCTAGCTGTAGACAGGAAGGATCTCCTGTAGAGGGTTCTAGCTGTAGACAGGAAGGATCTCCTGTAGAGGGTTCTAGCTGCGGATGGGAAGGATCTCCTGTAGAGGGTTCTAGCTGTGGACAGGAAGGATCTCCTGTACAGAGATCTAGGTGTGGACAGGAAGGATCTCCTGTAGAGGGTTCTAGGTGTGGACAGGAAGGATCTCCTGTAGAGAGTTCTAGGTGTGGACAGGAAGGATCTCCTGTAGAGGGTTCTAGGTGTGGACAGGAAGGATCTCCTGTAGAGGGTTCTAGGTGTGGACAGGAAGGATCTCCTGTAGAGGGTTCTAGCTGTAGACAGGAAGGATCTCCTGTAGAGGGTTCTAGGTGTAGACAGGAAGGATCTCCTGTAGCGGGTTCTAGCTGTAGACAGGAAGGATCTCCTGTAGCGGGTTCTAGCTGTAGACAGGAAGGATCTCCTGTAGAGGGTTCTAGGTGTGGACAGGAAGGATCTCCTGTAGCGGGTTCTAGCTGTAGACAGGAAGGATCTCCTGTAGAGGGTTCTAGGTGTAGACAGGAAGGATCTCCTGTAGCGGGTTCTAGCTGTAGACAGGAAGGATCTCCTGTAGAGGGTTCTAGCAGTGGACAGGAAGGATCTCCTGTAGCGTTCTGTGCTGCAGTGGATTATGAAGAATCTTCTGACCGAGACACTCTGTTGTTGAGTTACTGTGTTCTGAAGAGGATGATGAGGGTTTTCCATCATGTTCTTCATCCTCCTTTGGACAATCAACTCAAGAGACTCCAGTTCAGTCTCCAGGACAGAATCAGTCCTCCTTATCCATCTGTTCAGCCTCTTCATGTCAATTGCTCTGATGCTCCGCCCCCAACATGTGACTGCAGATGTGATCAGCTGACAAACTCCTCTTCTTTTGCTGCTCCTCTTCAAATCTCTGTCTGATTGTATTGTTTGAAAGCCAGACAGAGACACACTGGAGTCCAGGATATGTTCCTTTAGCCGTGTCTCAGTGAAACACATGATGCTGCATTCCTGATACTCTGGCTGGGTCTTCAGCAGAGCTTCAAGTTCATCCATTTTGTTAGCAAGAGTATCAGGGTATCTTTCATAAAGAATCCAAGAAGAGTTTATAAGCTTATTTCACTTTACTGTGTTACTTCAGTTCTGTGAGGTTTACAGACGTGTTACTGCATAAATGCCCCACCACAACATTTTAACCAGGTTTTGACTGGACCTTTGCAACACCTTGATTACTTTTTCAGTCATTCTGTTGTAGGTCAGCTGCTGTTTGAGATCATTGTCTAGTTTTATGATCCAGTTTGGACCAGGCTTTAGCTGTTGAACAGATGATCTCACATTTAACTCTAGAATATTTTGATATATTTCTCTACATCTCTGTTTTTGTCTCATTTATCCAAAAACATTGTTCCAGAAGTCTTGAGTATCATTCATGTTTCATGCCATGTTCTGTCTCCTGCAGTCCTTCCAAATAAGTCATTGTTCCGTCTTTTTCTAATCGTCCTGTCATGAACTTTAACCTTTTCCCTTCTAACTGAAGCTTGTTGAGTCTAAGATGAGGCTCTTCATGTTTTGTCATTCTTATGAGTATTACACATTCTGATCTTGGGTTAAATTAGCAGGAAATCCACTGCTGGGAAGATCAGCAGCTGTCTTAAATGTTTCTATTTTTTTTCTCTCTGTTGAATAATGAAGTCAGAATTGTTTGGAAATGACCTTTAACCCTTCCCAGATTGATGGACAATAACAGTTGGTTCTCTAAGATAATTGCTGATGTCTTTCATCTTTGGCATTATGTTAACACACATCTGTATGCTCCAGAACTGCAAACTGATGAAACTCTTGCTTTTATTGAGGAGCTTCTGGCTGATACTTTCCCTCCTGAATCTTCTGCAGTCAGCAATAATGTACTTAGCTTTTCACATGCAGGTTTTCCTTGTTGGCTTTGTTTTTTTTTCATAAAGTGTAAAGCTGCAAATTATTTAAGGAACATGTAAATGCAACATTTTGTTTAATATAGTGATCAGAATATAACTAAGGATAAATCATGTGTTCTATCATCATGTCCAGCTGTGGATATTTAGTGAAGTGGGCGTCCATCTTATTGCTAATTTTATTGTTTCGGCATGTCGTCTTTATTTGTGATTTATTCAAATCCTTTGGAATATTGATATTGAAACAGCCCTGGATGGAATCTGTTGTGTATTGTCATACACGAAAGGTTAGATTTAAATATTTTTAGAACCTGGTAAAAATCAGATCAACTTAATATGTATCATTATTATGTTAAGTAAAACCCTGTGTCAATGATAAACAAACTGGACCACATTACAAATATATTTTTCACCTTTTTGTAGAGATTAAGTCAATAAAAATGAAAGTTTAGAACATTTGTTATTTGAAATATAGAAATGTTATTTGTTTCACACATGTTGCCCTTTAAAACTCTGACAGGAACCCAGCTTTGGAGGATCAGGCCTGTGATCGAATCTATAGAGTTGGACAAAGGAGAGACGTCATGATTCACAGGTAGCAAATCTGTCATCTACTAACCCCTGTTACAACAAAATGCTGTTGGAAATACACAGTACTGAAAAAATTATTGCACTTTAACTCATTCAGTGCCACTTTCAGATTTCATACCCCCCTCCAGTGCCAGAGATATTTACCATTTTTACTGATTTTTGAAGGCCAACAGAATATTTTCTCCTATGACTTTGTGAATTCTGAAACCATCATCACAAAGATTAGTCTGTCTTCTTTCAACAACAAAAAAAAATGTTTCTACCTCTTTCTGCAGTACAAAAGAGCAACTTTCATCAAAATACCATACCATCTATATTTATAAAACACCTTTAAACACAACAAGGAGGTTGCACAAAGTGCTGAACAGCTTCATAAATACACCAATAAAATAAAAACGTAAAAACGTACATAAAAATATTAATAAAATAGGAATAAAAACAATTTGAAGGTCAGAAGGAATCAAAAGCGAGGGGAAAAAAAGTGTGACTTTAAACCAGTCTTAAAAATGGTGATGGAAGGGGCCTGACGGATCTGGAGGGGGAGAGCATTCCACAGCTTGGGGGCACAAGCCGAGAAAGCTCTATCACCACGAGATTTACAGCGGTACCTTGGGACAGACAGGAGAAGCTGATCTGCTGACCTGAGTGACTGTGAGGGGCGATAAGAGGAGACTTTAAAAGAGTAAAACTTTAAAAGAGACACGGAATTCAACAGGGAGCCAATGAAGAGATTTTAAAACAGGGAAAATGGGTTGGCGTCTGTCCAGTCCAGTTAAAAACCTAGCAGCGGCATTCTGCACTAACTGAAGGCGTTGAAGGGATGATTTATTGGCCCCATAGAGACATGCATTGCAGTAGTCCAATCGGGAGGTGATAAAAGTATGGACCACAGTTTCAAGCTGGCGCTTACTGATGATGGATTTGAGTCGGGAAATTCTCCTTAACTGAAATTAATCTTAAGTTTGGAATCAATCTTCATACCAAGGTTTGCAACTGAGGATTTGAGTGAGGAAACCAAAGAATCTAATTCAGGGGGACATGGAATGGAATCCACATGCCTTTATTTCAGGTTAAGGAAGGAAGATCTCACCCAGAGAAACGCACCACTGCCACCTCCTGGATCATAGGACTAAAGTACAGCATGTAACGAGTTCATATTCGGTGAGCAGCTGCCCCAGAATGCTTTGCGGAATTTAAGCCAATACAAGCTGTAAAGACGTCTATGGCACTGAGCGTTCAAATCCAGTTTGACGTCTATAGACGTCAATGGCACTGAATGAGTTAAAGTGTCTCTGACTCACACAGGTCTCATTAAATCATTTAGAAAAATTGTAACTTTGTTTAATGAATCATGGTGCAGATTTAGGCAATAAGGCAGGTATAAATGTTTTATAAGCTTCAGTCTCAGTGTGAAACAGGAAGTGATGAAACAGGAAGCAGCTCTTTGTTTACATCTTACATAGACATTGAAAAGCATTAGTGAGCTGGTGTTATCATTGATAAAATGGTGAAACGCTGTATATCAGCTGGTTGTAGCAACATTTCTTCATTAATGTACTTCCCTAAATCAGACCCAGAGAATGATGACATCACTCACACAGAAATAAAAGACTTGATGATGTTCTGACTCAGTGGGTTGAACTTTGATCCACGGAAAGATTCATTTGGTCAGCCGTATGGCTGTGTTTTTAAAGCGCTATATAAATAAAGTGATGATAATGATGATTTGTGCAGCTCGAGTCATTTTCACTCAACAGAGACACGAGTTAAACATCAAAAATCATTTCTATGAACAACATGACCTGTAATCCAATACTGCACAGAAAAAAGGTAGCGATATGCAAAATGATGTTCACTCTCAACACGCAGAGTTCTGAGTTGACGAACATGAATGTTCTAAATGAAAAGGGACTGGAGTTTGAAATGAGCTGCAGCTGCAGGTCAACAGGATCTTTCTGTGAAACCAGCTGCTGTCAAGAGGACGAGTCATAAATGTTACCTTGTTTACAACTGTCACCACACAAACACAGATGTGTATGTAATCACGCATCTGCAGAACTTGAAACCTGTGGAACCCATTTTGGCTCAAACATATTCAGCTGTGCGCCCAAAACTAGTTCTTTTCACATCGAGTCTTCTCCTCAGTTGATTTTTCTTTCAGAAAGAGACACTCAGAAACCACAGATTCTAGATTCCTGATCTGATTCTCCATTTCTATCATAGTAAATCACGTTATTTACATCTCCTGTTCTTCTGTTTTGTCACTTGCTTGTTTATCAAAATTGTGCAGCAACATTCCGTAATAAATATGCATATTTGAGGCTTTATTACTGTAAAGCTGAACATCCAGACTTATGTGGAAAATTGGCTACTAGCAAATCTAATGATGATTAATATAAAGTAGTAAAATAACAAATCTCATGTCAGACATTTTAAGGTGAGAAAATCTAACATGAAGTCTTCAGAAATTCATTGTCACTTTAGCAAAACTATATCAATCAAGCCAAAAAAAAAATATATATATATTCTTTCAGAAAATTCCTCTAAAGCATTTTTTCCCACTAGATAGTAAATGTCTTTGCACTAATATTTGTGTAATGTATTGTTACAGGTTTGTGTGTGAAGGCACAGTGGAGGATAAAATAGCCACACTGCAGATAAAGAAGAAGGAGCTGGCTCAGAACGTTCTTTCAGGAAGAGGAAGCACCGTCTCCAAACTCTCCCTGGCTGATCTCAGAATCATTTTTGGAGTTTGAGAGATGGATGTGATGTCACCCTCCAAACCCAGATTTACTTATCTTCACTCCTGTATACGGAGGCACACTTCTGGAAAATCTTGAAATAAGCAAATAACTTCTTTATTCGTTAATAATTACAGAATATTGTTTCACTTCAAAACATGCTGTCAGTTTGCTTCATAGTTTTTCTGCAGCTGTTTTTTTTTTTGTGTGAGCTTTTTTTTAAATTATTTTTTGTAACCAATATGTGTTGTGATACTGTCACAGAAAGACTAGTAAAAATTTGAAACTTGAAAGCAGGTTTTGTGTCTGATTTTAACTGAAAAACATGAACAGTTCGCTTTTATTCAGGAACTTTTATATTTTAAAGCACATGGGTGTCACATAATCACATTTCAAGAACATTTGTAGGTAAGTTCTAGACTTTAGACGTTTTGCTATGAAAATGCAATAAATGATTCCACGAATTTCAGGTTGCATTGTATTTTTATGTTTTAAAAAGTTTGTGTTTATGATTTTATCCACAAACCAGTATGTTTCTGGTTCTGCTGATTTTTCAATGTGCTTGTTTCGTACGAGGTCACGTGAGATCTACCTCCTGCAGTCCCGCCCATCGTGTTCACATAAAAATCCAAGATGCCTTCAGAGAACGTAGACATTTTGGCAATTACTACTGAGCGAACTTAAACTATAGACTGTTGTAAAAACACAATTATTTTCATTTACTTTCACATACACGCTGTCAAGTGTATAAATATTCTGAAAAGATAAAATCCACAAAACCTCGCATTTATTCATTAAGCATATTTTTAGACGGTACATTTTTACCCGTTTTCTATTGTTTCCACAAGACAACCACATTCCTTTTATTATAACAGTTTATTTTTAAGCTAAAATAGATTTTAAGCTCGCATTGCCTTCGTGTAAGGCAACAAAAATAATGGAACCAACGTTTAGTGGCGGTCTTTGAACGCAGCGCCATGAGAATGGGCGGTAGCTTGATCTGTAGAACGGACAGTAGTTCTACAATGTACGCTAGCGTTTTATCCCTGTAAATACGGCGGCCTTAAAGTGTGCTGTATTCAAAATAACGTATTTTGAATAAGCCGATCAACCTAGCAGCCATGGCGGCCGAAACCGAAAAAGTAGAACCTGCAGACAGCGAACAGGACGACGAAGAGGATGTATATGAAGTGGAAAGGATCATAGACATGCGGGTTGAGGAGGTATGGCTAAATGCTAATTAGCTGCTCGGCTAGCAAACGGCTTGCATTTTTTCCATTCTCACGACGCATAGCCATCCTACAGTGGTGTCAGACCGTCCAAAACAACAAAAATATCTCCCTGAAATGCTTTTGGGTGACATTTTATTGCAGATTGTTCTTCTTAAGTCACTTTGTCTCATGTTAACATGGGATTTAGTTATGAATAGCCGTTGGTCCATCGGTTCCCTGCACAACTTCCCCTGATGTCCGCTCAGCTCCCCCTTGCTGAGGCCAAGGACGGACGCTCTGCAAGCTTGCAAATGCTTTCATTATGACCGCAAGTTGTGAAATAGCAGAATAGTTTTGACTTAAACATGCACAACACAGTCTCTCCAACTAGCATGTGTGCATTCTAACTGTAAAAGCAGACCAATAAATGGTCTGAACACTTTATACACTTCAATGCAGAAATAGGGGATATAAGCGAACTACAGTTAATGTCGCGCATTTGAAGTTGTTTAGCATTTTTAAAAATTAAAACTATGACAGATGACGTTCCATTTATTTAATAAAGTTGAAACAGCATCCCAGGTTGTTATTGTTATTTTTGCGAGCCAATGAGCTTAAAATATGATTTTATCCTTGTCACAGCTGTTGTTCTACCTGTGTAGTAGTGTTTATGACGTGTTAATGGTAGGTGGAGTCATGCACTTCATTATTAAACAAGGACCAATAATAAAAGTAATCAGTAATAAAATTATTATTACTTTGACTATTTCACAATTAGAGAATAAATACTAAACACAGTTGGTTGTAGACTTTTTAACAAGAAAGAAATGTAAAACGTTTCACATGTGATGTTTAATTTTAATGGTACACATAGGAGCTTAATTTACTCTGTCAAAATGTTGAAAAAACATAAACAACCCATTTAAAACGTTCAGGGATTAAACCATTAAAAAATCATATCTGTTCATTGCTATGAATACAGAATTTATGCTTTCTGATTTTTTCTATTTTTTTTTTGTTTTTTTTTAATTTGCTTTGTGATAAGATAATGCTCTGTTTTCTCTGTATAATCCAAATAATCCAATTGATTAATAATTAAAGGCAAGTGTCAGACATTAAAAACACAATAATTGTTTTATCTTCTCCAGCAGCCATATTTGTGTTTGTGTACCTTTGACAGATCATGGATGGTTAACCTGGTTGTCTGGTTGATTTATTTTCAGGGTGAAGTTCTCTACAGAGTTCGCTGGAAGAATTACTGTTCTGACGATGACACTTGGGAGCCAGAGGCCCATCTTGAAGACTGCCGTGAAGTCCTGTTGGCTTTTAAGAAGCACCTATCTGACGATAAAGCCAAAAAAGAAGCTGAATCCAAGAAAAGTTTGGTAAGTTTGAGACTTTCAGGTTTATTGGACACCATTATTTTGTAAATAGTACCGGTAATACCTTTTTGGCCAACATTTGTTGAGCATAATCTTGGGTATTGTTTAACTCTCCCATTGCAGAAAGATCAGGATCAACCAAACATTTTTATAAATCATATAATAATTTTTTTGTTCAAATATTAACAACACAAAGTTAATATATATTTATATTTCTTTCATTATCATGCTGCTGGTTGAGAACGTTGTCTCAAATACTGCTGTACTTTTTTTATGGTCTGAGTAGCCAGACCTGGTCTGGTTGCTGCGTTCCTGGGTTTTGTGACAATGTGCCAATTAACCAGTACATTGTACTCATCTTGTAACTTGTTGATAAAATTAAGCACTGGATTTTATGTTAAAGTGCTGTTTAAAAGGATTAGAAATTTAATAATTGTAACGTTCCGTCTCCCTTTCTTCCATCAGAAAGTGTTGCCAACAAAGAGCGATGTTTTTGATGCAGACTCTGAGAGTGACAGTGATAAAGAGCGTCCAGCTGAATCACCAGTCAAGAAGAAGAAGAAAAAGAAAAAGGTCCGGGAAGAGGAAGAACTACTAAAGGAGAAAAAGAAGAAGAAGAAAGACAAACGTAAAGATGAGTTAAGGCCCCTCCCAGCACCTGAAACAGATGAGGACGAAGAGAGAGCCCCTGCCCCAACCTTTCTTTCCAAGGAGAAAAAGACTGAGTCAAAAAAACACTTTGCTGACTCTGATGAGGATGACGAGGATCCTGTCCCCTTAAAAAAACACAAAAAAGACAAGACAAAGGAAGCAGGAAAGCACAAGAAAGACAAGGGAGAGGATGGAAGGAAAAAGAAAGTAAAGAGGGACCGAAAAATAGAAACTTCGGAAGATGAGG
This sequence comes from Pachypanchax playfairii, assembly GCA_006937955.1. Taxonomy (NCBI): domain Eukaryota; kingdom Metazoa; phylum Chordata; class Actinopteri; order Cyprinodontiformes; family Aplocheilidae; genus Pachypanchax; species Pachypanchax playfairii. Next base: position 4,656,370 of record SSNP01000027.1, read on the forward strand.
CCACTGCTCCTCCAGAAGAAGACATGAGTGAAGGTCCATCAGAGTCACAGATTGATGATGCTGGAACTACAGAGACTGTGACAAAGTCAGTGGAAAGGGTCACCTCAGATGACAAGGTCAGACAAAAGAAGGGCAAGTGGGAGGTGAAGCTGCAGGGCATTAAAGAACAATTCTATGACAAGACAAGCAAAAAAACAGATGGATCCCTGAAAGAAAACAGTCTTCAAAAACTCAAAAGTTACATTGCTAAAAACAAGGAAGACACTGCTCCACAATCAGATTCAAGCGATAGTTCCACACTACATAAAAAATCTAAAAGTAAAGGTAATGAAAGCACATCAGTACCACAGAAAGTTTCTTCCTCTTCCACCTCTTCATCATCATCATCATCCTCCTCAGCGGTTGTAAGTACAAACAAACTTAAGGAGGAAGAGGGGACAAAAGAAGAGGTGTTGGGACAGAAAGATCCTAGTGGCTCTACTAACCTGTTTGAGAAGTTCCTGCTGAACTGTGAGGCCAAAGATCGAGCTCCGCGCAGGCCACCAGTCCATCAGCCTGCAGCAGAGAAGAGCAGCACCAAACCCACCAAGGTACAGACCTGATACATGTTTGGTTGGCAGTAATTTAATATGTCCAGATTTATCATAGTCAATTCTCAGCAGATCTTTGTATTTGGTGTGTGATTGTGTATAATTGTTTGTTTTTTGTCTTAACATTAGATTTTAGGAAAGATTGAGAAGATCTCCAAAACAGCAAGAGAGTCCCCCTCTCAGAAATCCGACCCTGAGAGGACAGACCGGACAAGACAATCAGATGGTATGCATAAAACACACATACTCTAAGTATCTTAACTCCAGGGGTTTGTACTAATACACCAGATTCTGTGTTCAGATTCAGCAGGGAACACGACATACACCCACCTCAAACATGGCTGATAAGAACTCTGTTCTAGGATTCAGATCTAGGCTTACATTTCTAAATAAAACTATTAAATGTTCTAAATATAATTTCTTTATTATGTGGGTTTGTTAAAATTACAGTCATAGGGACATAGGCGACTCAGACTGAATGATCTTTGATTAGTGTTTGATAAATAGGGAGATTCTGTTTCTTTGTCCATGAAGCATGATGTTTGTTCTTCAGTTCCCAGATCCAGCCAGAGTTATGGCTTCAGTCTGGACAGCAATGAGCGGGAAGAGGAATCCATAGGAAAAGCACGACTAGCAGACGAGTCCCGAGAGCTAAAGGAGAGGCCAGAGGAGACACTGCGTTTAAGCTGGGAGAGAAAATCCACGACTGATGACAGAAGAAAGAGGAGAGAAGATAGTGAACCCAGACTCTTCATGGCATGTGATGAGAACCAGGAACCACCAGAGGGCACTGACAAATCTGGTATGTCTGGTGTCTTGGAAGGACTAACAGTCGAATTCTCATTTTGCTTTTAGTTGCATAGTTGAAGTTTTGGTTCTTTCAGTTTTGTTTTCAGTTTTAGCTTTATTAAGATCTAGTTGTTTAAATGTAGTATTCAGGATTTCAGATGGATAATCTTTGTTTCTGATGTGTGTTGTAAAGACAAGGGACAAGCCACTTTGAGTCTAGGAATGGACCTCAACCTGGACTGGATGACACTGGATGACTTCCAGAAACATCTAAACGGAGATGATGAGCTCTTATCAGCTCCGCCATTATCACCCAGTAAGTCTTTTCTTTCTACACCTATCAGCTGACTGACAACCATTACTGATTGTGCAAGTTTTAGCAACAACAGAACATCAGCTATCACCAAAGGTTTGACATCCAAATGATCGATTTGCCTGTGTGACATCAGTCTGGTAAAAATATTGCACTCATAGATTAAAGGGATTTTGATATATTCTATTTTTTCCCTTTTCTGACATTTATTTATTCTGTCGTTATTAGTAATGCATAATGAATTAAAGTTTGTTTGTATTGGCTGTTTACTTCTGCAGCAGCCAGATGTTTGCATCATTTCTTTGTGAACAAGTATGTAGGGGCGGGGTCACACCTGGATAGGTCGCCGGTCTATCACAGTCAGTGTTATGTTATAATCGATAATGCAATATTTAGCCTGTTTGTGGCTCCATATGTAATGGCAACACTCTTGTTGTATTTTGTTACAGGCCTGTCATTGATTTAAAATTATTTTCTCCTTGTTTATACAGTGTTTAATAAAACATGTTTCATTTCTGTTAGACTCATTTGCCTCTGTCTTGTACCTGTACCAGGTGAGCTGCGAGATGCTGTGAAAAGTGGAGACTACATGGCTGTTAAATTGGCCTTAAATTCCAAAGAGGAGTACAATCTTGAACAGGAGGTATGTGCCCTTTCTGTGTTATTGGAAATATCCATCCATCCATCCATCCATCCGGCGCTTTCTAAGCCTTCAAAAGACAGAAACACACTACAACTTGCACCTTGGTTGCCCCAAGTGTTTGTGTGGGAGGGCCTGGAGTCCATTAAAAGATAATATTTTGTTTTTACTGATTACAACTGACCTTTCGCCGAGAACACCCCCATCACTGTTGCTACGTTCGACAAAAGCAACCAGCGCAACAGATTATCATGACTGGAAGAGGTTTCTCATACGTGTCAGTGACCTTTTTTGGAGCAATACCTTCGCGACATTCTCCAAATCGAACCAGCCTTGATCTCCTTTCTCTCTCCAGATCAGCTATGCTGAGTGACGTCTGTCCGCTCGCAGCCAGCCTCCCAGCATTGCCCTCACCAGTCAGCAATCCCGAGCCGGTTCACGCTCAACCGCGGGTGGACCGCGCCACCTCTCGGGACTCTCCTCAGCACTGAGCTCCCCCTGACATTTAGCTATTAGTTAGTAGCCCAGATGTGGGTGCATCGCTTTACGATTTTGTTTGGAATTAATGTTTATCAGACCTGCTCACATAGTAAAGGTTGTGTGATTGGTCATTGGCCGTTTTGGGGGCGGGGCAACCGAAAGGTCAATTGTCTACAAGGCTGCGGTTGTTACATAGAAAGCTAATGAGGATTAATTCATTATCTATATGACTTAACAGGGTATTAAAATTACACAAATTTAATGGAGTTAGAAGTAAAATAGTTGCGTAACAGCACATGTCAAAAGTTTGGGCACACCAGAAATTTATAAGAGGAAGTGGTTGGTGTGTCAGAATGTTTGACTAGATCTGTCTGTGAAAACCTCTTTCTATAAAACTTAGTCCACCACAGTTCAGCTGTTTTAAATCCAACATCCGTTTAACAGTGGGTGGCTTTGGCTCAGGAGGAAGAAACAGTTGTCTTTCAATCAGAAGGTTGGCTGTTCAATTGCAGCTTCTTCCTCCACATGTCAAAGTGTCCCTGGACAAGACACTAAACCTCATGTAATCCCATGTACTGTGAATGTAATTTGTGGTGGTCAGAAAGAATAGACAGTGCTATACAAATACAGGTGACTTAACCTGTAACTTTTTCATAGTTTTCTGTTAGGCTTTTGGATCAGCCTATGAGACTATAACAATAATAATTTATATGTTAAGATGGTAAACATAAGGACAGTTGTTCTCTCTGGCTTGTAGCAGAAATAATTCTTCTTTACATGCAAAGGATCTCTATAAGTGTCGTGCATATGGCTTATAGATGGTTGGTGAGGTTATATTTTCCAAACTGTGCTACCACGATCTTCAAGATCTACATCCAGACTTTACTGTTGAAGGTTTCTCGAAAAAATTTACTCCTCAGGATGTTTGTTTCAACTTCAAAGCATCTCTGCTTATGACATTGAACCAGGTAAGAATATGGTCACCTTTTCTATGAAAATAAAAATTTGATATTTGTCAAGTAACATTTTAATCTAGAATTACATTGTTTCCAGTGTTTGGTTGTATTTTATTTTGTACAACCATTTATAGTGTTAAAGTTAAGCTATGTTGTAAAGAACCAAAGAGACATTTATCTTTGAACCTGGACTGAAATCATTTTAGCAGGTCTAACATGTTAAATGCTGACAATAAGGATCATATACTTTTAGATTAATGGCTATTGCTTGATTACAAATAGACTTTTTTAATTGATACCCGCTGTCAGTTGCTTAGATTAAGCCTCTTATTCTGTGAGCTACATTGTTTTTTCAATTTAATACTTTACTCAGATAGGGGATGCCGTCACGTTGATTTATTAGATATTAGAAAATGTAAGAGTGTTAATTGTATTTAAGGCATAATTTAGCAGCTAAAATATTCCATTTGTTTTTTGTAGTGCAAGCTTGTTCTGCTGTTAAATCTCATGTTGGTCTATTATTAGTTATGGGAGCTTCAAAATTATACCAGTTATGGTTTTGCTAGTGTTTATTGTGTGCCAGTGTTTACCAATAGCTTTTATTTTGACGGTCTGTGGAACAGTATGTTTGATTACTGTGTTATTCAACTTTAAGGCATGTTATTAATTCTCAAATGCAATTTCAGTGCTCTTTCAGCCCTATAGACTATGATATTGTCTTTCTTTGCAGTGAACAATCAAGAAGACAATTAACACATGAAGTACCTGGAAAAGATGAACCATTTTAAAGCAGGTACTTAATATATGAGATTTCAGAACATGTAATACTATATTTAATATTTTACTTGTATGTTGCATAAGATACACACCATGCATGAGTACTCATTGTGTTGTTGAGGTTATTTTACTTTTATTTACAACACAGTGTATTAAACAAAATCGCTGGACACTGCTCAGATATCCCCAATGTTTTAGACAAAATCTCATGCCGTACCTGTAAATTAAACAGTGCCTATTCTGTTCACTCCGTGTAGCATTTCATCCAACAGGCCTCAAGTACTTGGTTAAACATTTAAACTGTCAACTCGATGCTTGATCTAATAAAGCCATTAACCACTCTTAAATGAGTCACATGTGGTTTTTGTACTGAAGATTTGGGGTTGTGGTGCAGATGCTGAACAAAATAGCCAATCGTGTCCAACATTTTGATCTCTATTCAAACAAGCATGGACCTTAATGGGGTATTGCCAAGGTGCTGAAATATTTCAAGAACAATTTTAAAGAGGGCATAAAAGAAACACCATCATTTTCAGTTTTTTCCCCACCCTGCCACTTTTATTTAGTAAAACATTTGTTCTAAGTTAACAAAAAAGATTTCTGAGATCTTATTTGGCAATGAGTCTTACATATACTTGTTCTTTTACAGGCGTGTACTGTTGAGAGGAGATCATTTGAAGGAGACAGGAGCTTGATTGAAGAAAGAAGTTCAAATGGGGCTCTTAGAGTCACTTCTGTTAATGGGAGTGCAAGAAATGAAGAGGGTATTCCAACTGCAGCAAAAGAGTGTAACCTGCACGATTTGGATTGTCTAAAGAATCATAAAGTTTCAAGCTGCACTGGCAGCACAGACACTGAACAAGTGACTGTAAGGGAACGTGAAACTTTAGAACAAAGTGGGAATGATAAAATTCAATCCAAACACAGAGCATATGATTCATCCATCACACGGGGAAGTCACAAAGAGGAAGACCAGAAGATAGCTGAAGATGGCAAGACTTTGAACATTGTTAATTCTGAATTACCCCAAAACGCAGAAGAGATTGTTAAAAAGAAAGTTAACGAAACGGAGCAAAACAACTTTGCTAAAAAACTGAGGTCCCCTAAACAACGACAAAATTTAAGTGACAAAGCAGAGAATATTGGTATCTCGAATGGCACAAACCAAGTTTCTTATAATTCAAGCACGGAAGAGATTGTTAGGAAACGGTCGTGTCGTCAGAGAAAAACTAGAGAGATCAGACCACCAACAGAATCAAGTCCTAAAACCCCTAAGAAAGTTCATGAAAAAAAGCCTGTTGGTGCAAAAAAACAGAAAAAAGAAATGGCCAAAAAACACTTCTGTTTGTATTGCAAAAAGGCCTTTTCCCAGCTTGCAAAGCATTTGGAAAATCAACATGGAGAAGAACCAGATGTGGCTCATGCAGTACAGTTTCCCAAAGGGTCCAAAGTCAGACAGACAATGTTTAATCAAATATTCAATAAAGGAAATTATAAGCATAATTGTGAAGTGGTCAGAAGTGGTGAAGGAGAAATTGTTACTAAAAAACAGGCACATGACTTCTTGCCCTGCCAGCATTGTTTTGCATTTTATTACAAAACTGATTTATGGAGACATGAGCAATCTTGTAAGGTTAGAAGTGAAGATCAGAAATCCTCTGAAAATACCAAAAACAGTGGTCAGGGTAATGCCTGCAGTCTTCTTCCAACGTCAGAGTTCTTGACCAGAAGTTGCAAGGAAATCATCCAGGTCATGCATCAAGATGACATCTCAAAACACATCCAGTCCGACCCACTTATTTGTAAATTTGGCAATGCATTGTCTGTTAAGTATGACAATGACAAGTCTCAGTTTGCTTACATCGCACAAAAGATGAGGGAGTTAGGTAGATTTGTGCTTGCTGTCAATGAGCTTGACAGTGGTGTGAAGTACTTGCATGAAATATGTTTACCCTCCAGATTTGAATTAGCTGTTGAAGGAGTCAAAAAAGTTAGTGGTTTTGACCCTAGTTCTAGTAAATTTAAAACCATTTCTCTAGTGTCAAAGATCAGCTACTCTTTGAAACGTGCAGCAGAGATAGCTTTTGGAGAAAGTCGTATGACAGAGGACCCTGAAACAGAAAATGAATTAAAGCATTTCATACACCTACTTGATACAAAATGGAGTGAGCGTTTTTCTCACAAAGCACTTGCCAGTTCTTTAAAACAAGAAGTCAAAAAAGTGGAAGTTGACAAATCAACTGTAACAGAAGATTTAATGAAACTCCACAGATTTATTACAGGAGAAGAAAATGAAGCAACAAATGAGCTAAAAGAGAATCCCAGCATGTCAACATGGAAAAAGCTCAGCGAAGCCACTTTAGCAAATGTCTGTCTCTTCAACAGGGGAAGAGTAGGAAATATTGGTCGGCTTCTCTTACAAACTTACAATCAAAAAAGGAGCACAGGAACATTTATTCCTTCTTCAGATCAATTGAAGAAAACTACGAAGATGGAGCTAGACCTCGGTTCTAGTTTTACAAGACTAGAACTAGAAGGTCAGTATGGAAGGAACATGCTTGTTCTGTTAACGGACAGAATGGTTTCATCAATCAACTTGCTTGTTGAAAATAGAGAGCAAGCAGGTGTTTCAAAAACGAACCCTTATCTATTTGCAAGAACTGAAGGTCCATCTTTCATCAGAGGGTTGGATTGTTTTCGAAGAGCGGCAGTGGAATGTGGGGTGAAGAATCCAGAAGCCCTTCTGTCTTCTTCATTAAGAGAACAAATTGCCTGCTGCTGGCAGTTAATGAGCCTTAATGAACGTGAACTGAATCAAGTGGCAGATATGGTAGGAAGGAGCAACCTAGAAATTTACAGGCTTTCTCAGGATGCATACCAGCTGGAGGAAGTGAGTGAAAAACTGATGAAAATGAATCGAGCACTGCCATCAAATCCACCAAGCACTGTGAAAGATGGTAAGTACCTTTTTTTTTTTATCTCCGTGCATTGATGTGTCCTTTGATTTGTAAGCTAGGAGCTATGATGTCCAAGAGTAAACTTTTTTAAGAAAAGCTTGACTGTTAATTTTACAGTAAAACAGCTTTTTAACATTGTGTGAAGATTGCTCATTTGAAACATTTTTTATTCTAGAAAAAACAAAAACATCTAATAAATTTCACGTCTTCATACTCCCAGAGGAGACATTTTAGTTCCTTTAGACCTTAAATGTATCCCCTTCCATTGTTTTAGTCTGTCATCAGAATTCTGAACTCAACTAATTTTATTATGCTGAAACATCTCAAACAGAACCTTTACCTTCATTTTTAATAAATACACATTCTCAATATCTTATTTGAGTTGTGGTGTACCTCAGGGATTGTTCATCGTCCCCTTTTAATCTCCATTTTCCCGTTTTCTCTTTGTTTGCTTTTTAAACCATGTTGTAGATTAAGATTTCTATGCAGATGACACTCAACTGCATATGTTGATAAAACACAGATACCATGAGCAAGTCTCAGTTTGTCATTCTAACAATAAATTCTGAATTGTTCCAACTTTAAATGGATGGTCTTATTATGTCATTGGCATATTTAGATAGTAATTAATCTTCCCTCCACTAAGATCCATAGACTGCATGGTGCTTTCCATTTCCATGTCAGTGTTTGGGATAGTGGGAAATCAGATATTCTCCATTAGTGCCGTACTTCGAATTTAACTTTGCCTTCAAGATAAGCCTTTAAACTCTCCTCTTTATTAAAACATAAAAACTGGTTTTGGAAGATCAGTCTTGAGGTTTTTAAATGTTCAAATCAAATTATTATTTTCATTTAGAATAATACTCTTGTCTTTTTTTAGGAACTCGACAGAAGCCATCTTTAAAGAGACGACCTTGGAGCGAAAAGGAACAGGCTGCTGTTAAACGTTACTTGACTGAATTTATCACAAGGATGAAGGTTCCAGGCAAAAAAGAATGCAATGCTTGCATAGCTGCTGAACCAGACCTTGAAGGAAGATCTTGGACAGATGTCAAAAACTATGTACACAACACATTGCAAACAATACGCAGGAGAAATAACCAACAGAAGTGTGATGGGAGTGGAAGTGTTTCAACTCCAAACAGACTAAAAGCTGCAGTTCAAACCAAAAACACTATTTTAGAAGACACGAGTGTTGTGTGTACCATGACAACAGTGAATCCTGATCACCTGCAAGAAAGTTGTTTAACTATGCCATCTTCCACCAACATGAGAAGCTTCTCACCATACTCCCAAGAGATAACTGCAAGTTATTCATGTTTGGGTTCTACCAGTGTAGATATGCTTTATACAAGTCAATCATTGATTTCTACATTTACATCATTGAATGCTAGTGATACTCAAGTGGTTCCCACATTTACTCCTCACAACACTACAAATACATTAATGCCTCATATATACTCATCAGAAAACAACCAAAATTTTCCAATGTCTTCCTTGTATACACAGAATACTACAAGTATGTTTCCCCCTTCTGTGTATACCCCACAGGATTCTACAGGTTCACCATTAATTCCTTCTTTTACTAACCTTAATGCTCCATGTACTTCAATGGTTCCTACTTACACTGAGTTAAATGCTCTAAATGCACCAGTGGTTTCTACATTTCCAACTCTACATGACAGAAGTGGACCAGTCATGTCTTCCTTCACACCTCTGAACCATTCAAGTGTTCCAGCTTACCAAACAAGTCCCCCCAGGGTTCATACAACTGCCCAGGTTGTTCCATCAATTCATGGACATGGTGTTTCTGAAACTGCACCAGTGATACAGGAAAGCACAACTCTATCTTCTGCTGGAAAACAAAGTGCTAAAGGTGCAAAGCCTCCGAAAAGAAGCAAGAGGTTGTGGACTGAGGAGGAACAAGCAGCAGTTAGACGTCAACTTGGAGAATTTAGTAAGCTGGTGAAAGTGCCTGGGAAGAAGGATTGTGATGCTTGTTTAGCTGCTGAACCTGCACTCAGTACAAGGACATGGAGGGAAGTCAAATATTTTGTACATAACTCCATTCAGTCACTTAAAAGAAGAGGCCAGCCAGTTGTCCCAAAACAACTTGAAATACTAGAACTAGAGACACAGACTTCCAACACTGAATGGGACGGTCCTGTATATCTGTCACTATAAATGGTACAAACAGACTTGCACAAACATGATTGAGATGAGTGAGGATTTAGATGGGCTTTAATATTCAGCAGATGTGCTTCGTTTCATGTTTGTTGACTTGTCGTGAAACACTGCCTCAGTTACTGTCTATTTCAGCATGAATCGAGCCCTGCCATTCTTCAAGTTATAGACATTTTTGTAAGTGTCCCAGTGTGTTCAGATTCAAGTCAAGTGGACCAAAGCTATTTGTTGCATGAATGTTCACTAAATGAGTGGAACGAAAGATGTGCATTTACATTTAGCTAGCTTGCATTAAATATTATTAATTTTTCAGCAAACTAGAAGTAATTTTCAGAAAGTGTTATAGAATAGATGGGTACATCTGCTTTATTTTGCTAATTTACATTGATTTGGATAAACATCTGGCTGTTGAGTAACTGTATAACCCAAGTAGAATCCATATGACTGAAACACCCCACTCACAGTGAACAGGTCCTTTCTCACACTTTGCAGGTGTCAATCTCTTTCTTTGCATACACGGTAGAAATATTTAACTTGTAACTTGCCTGTGCTTCTGTCTTGTGTCTGTATTTTTTTCTGTAGCAATTTTTGGATTCTGAGGAAATACAAAACTGCCTAGCTAGTCCTTCCAATCAGCCCTGCCAATGAAAGGCATGAGTTGACTTGCTTTGCACATGATCAAATTCTTCATCTGTTGTACTGTATTTTTCCTTCTGCCAGTAGCCTTCATACCTTCCATCCATATGTTAAAAGTTTTGTGTGTTGACTGGAAGAAGGCTAATGTTTTTTGAACTTCCACTGTTCTACTGTATTAATAATTGTGAGAAACTACACATTATCTTTGTCCCTGTTTGTATTGCTAAGCTATTTGTAACACTATACAATTACTGTTGAGGGTGTGTAGTTTTTATGTATCTTACCTTGAGGTCAACCTTTTTGTTCTCATTTGCATTATTTTAGAGTAAGGTTTACGGTTTGGATGTTTGTCAATTAAATCCAGTTGCTTTTTTAATTTAGTTGTTATTTTTATACTTTGAGCATTTTTGCCATCTGTATCCAACGTCAGACTTCAGAAGGCTGTTTTGTTCTTTGTCCAAACTTGTTAAAAATGACAGTGTTTTAAATTTTTTCAGTGTTCCAAAGAGTTGGTGATGAAAGGTCATTTTGTTTGTCTCCCAACCAGCAGAAATGAAAGAAACTGTTGTCTCTTTTAAGAAATAAAATGTTTTTTTTATATAATTTATTTATATTTCTAGCAGCATTTAGTGTTATTAGGTCCATTACACATAACAATTTGCTAGGAATTAAAAATTAAGCACAGGTTCTGCTAACTTTTTACAACAGCAGAGCTTCAGGCCTTTTGACTTCAACTGTTTAAAATTTGGCAACAAATTATATAATTTTATACCCCAAATTTTCTTAAACACTGGACATTCGGCAAGATTCTGAATGATCTGTACAGACTTGGGTATCTTACATTAATTTCAGTACTCTATGAATCAAAAAGAGAGAAACTTGAAGTGCGGTCTAGACAGCATTTGTATCAAAAATAAGATTTTGTGTTAGATGTAGGAATCGCTGTAGTGAACCTATTATGACTGAAATGTGCTTTTGATCTGGTCAATCTATTTCATTCCTCCATGTGTTCAAGGGTTTTTGTTTCTCATTAACTTCCTGTGAAAACGTTTTTCTATGTTAAAGCAGCTAGAGACATTGTATTTGAAAATCCCATTGTTATCTAGTGGCAAAGATTTTTCGTGCATAGGATTTATTTTTTCAGATCATTGCTACTGTATGGGCACATGTTGCAGTTCATCCTGTTAACCGTGTGTTGCTTCCGGTAATGCTTGTTAGAAAGCTGAAACTTCTGCTTAAACAATAAAAAAACTTCTTGGCTTGATAATAAAACCTTTGTTTTGAAGAATGTCTGTATTTCTCTGTCAGATTGATTTTTCAGCATGACTGTTAAATAAGATGTTTAATCTGTATTTGTGAATTTTAAAAGGTTTAAGTCGTAGTTCAGATGCTTTAATGTTGGGTTCTGTGGAAAGGTTATCGACTGTTTACACCTTCCCTGACTCAGATCTATAAACAACCCGAGATTGTACAAATACATATCAGTTGTGACTGAATCGTCGAGCTCATGATAGTTTGAATGAGACCATGAGCAGTGTATTGCAGTTATTTTTAGATAATTCTAATCATAAAAGACTTCATGGACTGTCATTCAGATATTTTATAAACTTAAATGTGATTTTAGTAGATGTATTTTTTTTCTAAAGTAAAATTCTCCATAACAGGTCAGAATTTGGTATGTTAGATTTCTCCTTGTTCTTGAACTCCGTTTCATTTGTTTTCCATTATGTCAGCAAGCAGCTCGTCATTTTACCAGTTTTGGAAGTGATTTTTGTAGCTCTGTGTGTTTGTCCACAGGATGTGAGTGGCATGTCATTGTGCATGCTTGCAGCAGCCGGGGGGCAGGATGACATCCTGAGACTGTTGATAAAGAAGGGAGTGAGAGTGAATGCTCGGCAGAAGAACGGCACTACTGCACTAATGCATGCTGCTGAGAAGGTAATGCAACATGTTACACAAGATGAGTCAGAGGACTTTAACGTGGTCAACACCAAATATATGTTCATATATATGTTTATCTTATAAACCACTGGACAAACAAACAGTCCAGCAATCAGTCTACATCTACAACTGATTGACTTCTGAAGTAAACCAAGATGCTCATTTTGGTGTGTTTGTAGCTGAGAGTCCTTCAGTACTCAGAGTGCTGATTTATTACTTTTAAGAATCAAAACAGTACTAAATAACTTTTCCTCTTTTCCCAACCCGTGGTTAAAAGCGGCCATTGCTCAGAAAAGGTGGCGTATTTTGCTTCTTATTATTAATGCACAATTATTATCAATGCAAAAACAAAAACGAATGAAAAGCAAACTCTGGCCAGTGAGCTGAAAAAGCTGACTGCTAGCCTTTATTGGAGTAAATGGCTACTGCTGCTGCAACAGACAGCTGCAAAGGCACCGCCCACTCACAGCCGCAACCCGAACCATTTTAGTTGTACGGTGTATTATAGAGCCATTGGAAGCGTCCAGAGTATCTAATATGAAGCTGAACATGTTTTTCGGTTAGTAACCACTTAGACAAGTTTCAAAAAGTAGCTTCAAGTTTTAAAAGTTATTTAGTACTGCTTTAACTTAGACTTCTTCAACAAAAGATATCCTTAGTTTAAAACTCTGTTCGATGTGCATTACTTTAAGGTTCTCTATGCCTTTATTTAAATGGGATCATCAGTAATTATTAATAAATAAAATAATGAGCATTAAAATATATAATTATACAGAGTACAGTTAGTTTTGAAAAATAACAAATATTACAATTATATTGATAGAAAATACAACAAAAAGTTGATATTGATATTTCTAACTGTTTTCTTTGCCATCAGAATTTTTTGACAACCGTGGCGATTCTCCTGGAGGCGGGCTCCTACGTCAACGCTCAGACTCAGCGGGGGGAAACGGCACTGATGAAGGTAAACCTTTCACTGACAGACCTAAACTATTACAAGATCTAATTTCTCTGGACGACTGGCTGTGTGGACATGTGTTTGATATGTGGTTAGTTGTGGACGGTTTGTTGGTCTTTTGATTATTGCGTTCTAATTCAATTTTTTACTAGAGCTGCACAAGATTGAAATATATTGCAATAAATTCCAATGTTCCTCACTCCACTGCTTTTATTTTGGGATGATGCTGCTCAGAGCTCTCTATGTATTTCAGCATCTTAGCCACAATCATCCAAACAAAGTCTGGGCATCGAGAGCGACGAAAATCCATCAGTTTGTCAAAATATTTTCCAAATTTTGGGGGTATTGAGCTTCAGTTATTATTTTTTTTCAATACTGATATACTGATCATAAATATAACATAAAATAAATATGATATATTTTGCTGCTCCAGCCCTCAACCTGTGTGGACAAGGTGATTTATTCTCATGAATAAAATCCTTAATTTTCCATCCATCCATTCTCCTCTGCTTATCTGGGGCCAGGTTGCGGGGAAGCCCAGACTTTCCTCTCCCCAGCCACATCAGCCAGCTCCTCTGGGGGAATCCCAAGGCGTTCCCGAGACAGCCGAGAGACAGTCCTTCTAGTGCATCCTGGGTCTCCTCCTGGTGGGGTGTGCCCAGAACATCTCACCAGGGAGACGTCCAGGAGGCATCCTGATCAGATGCCTGAGCCACTTCTACTGACTCCTATCTATGCGGAGAAGCAATGGCTCTATCTGAGTCTCTCCCAGATGACCGAGCTTCTCACCTTGTCTCTAAGTGAGAGTTCAGACGAAGAAAAGTCATTTTGGCCGGTTGTATCCATGATCTAATTCTTTCAGTCACTACCCGAAACTTGTGACTATACATTAGGGTAGATCAACGTAGATCAACTGGTAAATCAAGAGCTTTGCTTTTTGGCTCAGCTCCCTCTTCACCATGACAGACCAGTACACCGGTCCATCTTTCAATCTCACACTCCAGTTTTCCTTCATCTGTGAACAAGATCCCGAGATACTTAAACTCCTCCACTTGAGGAAGGACCTCATCCCCGACCCGGACAGGGCATGCTACCCTTTTCCAGCTCAAGACCATGGTCTCGGATTTATAGGTACTGATCCTCATCCTGGCGTCTTCACACTTGACTTTGAATCGCCCCAGCAAAAGCTGGAGATCACTGTCTGATGCCACCAACAGAACCACCTTGTCTCTCTACAAAGAGTAGGTCCCCTCAACACCTTGGCTGTGCCTAGAAATTCCGTCCATAAAGGTTAGGAACAGAATTGGTGACAAAGGACAACCTTGGCAGAGTCCAACTCTCACTGGAAAAAAGTTTGACTTACTGCCGGCAGTGCAGACCAAAATCTGACGCCAGTTGCACAAGGACCTAAAAGACCGTATTAAAGGGTCTGGTACACCAAACTCCCCGAGCACCCCCCACAGGAATCCCAGAGGGACACGGTTGAAGGCCCTCTCAAAATCCACAAAACACTTATAGACCGATTGGGCAAAGTCCCATGATCCCTCCAAGATCCTGCTGAGGGTGTAGAGCTGGTCTCGTGTTCCACAGCCAGGAAAAAAATCCCATTGTTCCTCCTGAATCTGAGCCTCGACTATCCGATGGACCCTCCTCTCCAGAATCCCCAAATAGACCTTCTCAGGAAGGCTTAGGAGTGATCCCCCTATAGTTGGAGTACACCCTTTGTTCCTCTTTTTTGAAGACAGGGACCACAACCCCAGTCTGCCAATCCAGAGGAACTGCCCCCAATGCTGAGGCGCATCAACCAAGACAGTCCCACAACAGCCACAGCCTTGAGAAACTGAGGGCGAATTTCATCCACCCCTAAAATCCTTAATTCTAAAAGGAACAAAAAGACATTGAAAGACTTACATCTGTTATATTTTGTACTTTTTTTCTCCTGTTAGGCTGAGTGATATTAAGTAACTACAGGTTCTTAGACGATGTTTTTCCCTTTATTTCAGGCATGTAAAAGAGGAAATGCAGACATAGTGCACCTCCTGCTGGAATATGGAGCTGACTGCAACATCCTGTCCAAACACAAGACCACAGCTTTGAGTGTCGCTAATTTCAGCAACAACGTGTTGGTGTGTGATCTTGTGAAGGACCACATTAACATGTAAGAGCTAACAACACTGTCATTGTTACTCTCACTCAGGATGATTAAACAGGTGACTTTGGAAGGACATAATAGATGCAGGAGGACACACAAAGATTCTAATACCATATTGATTTATTTGTTTAGTTTATTTAAAAACGTGGATAAATGCAACATCCTGACACACTGTGGTGTAACATTGACTTTTGATGCCTGTTTCTGACCTTCAGGCTGTCCAGCGTGGCAGAAGAAACCATTCGAGCTTATTTTGAGTCTCGTCTCATGCTGCTGGAACCCGTCTTCCCTCTGGCATGCCACAGGCTTTGTGAGGGACCTGATTTCTCAATGGAGTTTGGCTTCAAGGCCCAACCTGTACCAGAAGGTAGGAAGCAGCTAAATACTGATTATCATATAACAACAATCTCCCACTGAGTCGACGCCAGTTCAGATACAACCAGTTATTTTATGATCATCACCTTCTTGTTCATCTCCCACACTCTTTCTGTTCTTTCGTACTTTTCCAGGTTCGGGCATCTTGCTCTTCATCTTTCATGCAAACTTCCTGAATGAGATCACAGCCAGACTCTGTGGACCCTGCAGCGTTCATGCCGTCGTGCTCAACGACAAGTTCCAGCTGCCTATTTTCTTGGTTCGTTTAATAACACAGTCGTTTGTACTTTGAGCCTCATCAACACATACGGAATTCAGTTTGTTAAAAACATTGTATAAAATCAGAAGCTGATCAGGAGTGAAAGAAAGGCGTCTTGTCACAATATTTATTGTCATGTCATGTAGGAATGACTTCGGGTTTATACCATTCATCATGTCTAGTGTATTGAATTACTTTCAGTCCATTGCAGGACTGTGCAATGATCTTATAGAATATCATTAATCCATGTATCCAAACATTTGGGTCAGTTTTTGCTGGTTACTCTTAAGGTCTTGCTAGATTTTGTCAAACAATTAAAACCCTCACTGGGAGGATTTGGCCTTTTCTGAGGTGAAGTAAACATTAATGATCAGCTGTCTTTGCGTTTGTAGAATTTACATGATCAGTATAGTTGAAACCGGTTTCTGAAGACCTTTATTTTGTTCTGTCTGTGGTTTTACGGTATTATTAAGTGTTCATCTGATCGTCCTTTTTTGTCTTTAATATTCCAGGATAGTCACTTCATCTACTCCTTCAGCCCAATTCCAGGCATCAACAAACTCTTTATTCGTCTGGCTGAAGCACCAACAGCCAAGGTGACAAACAGGAACACACGTAAACTGTAACCGTCTGTCAGAAAGTCGATCATGTTTCAGCTATCAAAAGAAGAATTCATAGTCACATTTGAACTTTTGACTATTGGGATTTTGAATCTTATTACTAAATTTTATATTTTCTTTAATGAGCACAATCCAACACAGATGAAACATCCAGAACTGATAGAAGATCTATCCAGTAAATAGGAACTGAGCTCATGAACCACCTGTACAGATTATTGTGAAATCCTCAGAAATATCTTTGAGCCCACATGATGTTATTTTCAAGATTTTACCAAAAGTCTTAAATTTCATCAATTCTCAGCCTAAAACAATCATAATAAAAAGCCCCAACATGAACAGCAGCAGGTGAGTTCTAGTCCTTCAGCAGGTGCTGGCTTGACTTTTAAGTTTTACTCTATTTTTACTAATTTGATTTAAAATTTGTGAAGAAAACTGTCATTTATTGTAAATGTGAAATAAAAACCTTGTGGATTTTATTTCATGTTCTCAGTATATTTATCAGAACACAGCAACATTACAGTCTACGGCAGTCAGAAGAACGAGCTCCAAAACTTTTACTAAAAAACTTTTTGCTGAAGTGTTACACCAAATCAACGTGACTCCAACTGCAGCTGTGAAGCAGGTGTTGATCCCGTTCTTACAGTTTCATTGGTTCTTTCAGGTTAAGCTCCTCATCTGTGCGTACAGAGTCCAGCTGCAGTGATGATGACGTTAGTCTGCCCATCATGTCTCCTAACACCAGGCCAGAGTCCAGCTCAGCGTAGATCTGAGGAACCTGCAGGAGCATGAAACCATCAGGAAGTCCGTCCTCGTTGATGTTTCCATCACTGTGCAGATTCTGGGTTGAAGATGCCCCAACTCTCTGAAGTCAATCTCCTCTTAGAAGACCTCGTGTGTTGTGCCTTTCTGAGTCCCACCTGCTGACGCAGTGGATAATAGATGCATGTGTAATCTTCAGCCTAGCTTGTGTGTTTGTATGTGTGGATTCTTTTGCATTCAGAGTATATCTAGAGAGAATTTACCTTCACTTTTGTCCTTGTTCCATTTTTTAGCATATTACCTGAACAAAAACATTTTGTCATTTTTTTATGTTAATTTATAATGAGGTTATTTTAGTGTACCAACTTGTTTGGCTGCGGTGTGGTTTTTCAGTCTATTTTTTAAATCCTGTGCCATCACATGAAAAACGGATTTTTTTTTCTCTGATTATATTAAAGTTTGTGTCTGAGTTGTTTGCTGATGCTCCCTGGTGATCTGTGTGTGTGTGTGTGTGTGTGTGTTGTACTAAATTAGCCTCCGGTTTAAAATTAGGAATTACTACACTTTTTCTCTCTGTCACTTTAGAATCGAGAGGGTGAAATTCAAACACTCACCACCAGGCCCCGATATGTCATGTGACCATCATTATACAACGTTATCTTCCTGTTATACCTGCCTGTTTACTTGTTTACCACATTTTTATTTACTGGTTTGAGCTCATTTTAGAGATGTTTCAATGAATGAAAACGGCTCCTTTTGCTGTTTATGCACAGTTTTTAAATATGTTCTGGTTTGTACATATTCACATACTATATATAAATATATACATACATGTATACAGTGACAACAACTTGTCATGTGATGACTGCTGTTTGCTTCTGTCATTTATTTGGTGGAGTGAAAGACTGATGATAGTAGTTGGTCTCAGACTTCTTAGCCAAGAGCTTTTTCTTTTTTTTTCTTTTAAAAACATTTCATTATATAACAATTTAGATATTTTCTACTGCCGGGTTACAGAGCATGTCTGTGCAGAAATGCTAATTAAAACTTTTAATTATTTCCTTTAGTCTGTTTTTGATTATTTTAGGGTGAGTTTTTACACAAACCCAGTTCATGGCAGCAAGATTCTTCTGACTGATGGAATCACTCATTTTCTGATTTTTCACATCAATTTATTTTTGTTTTTTCTTCCACTCCAACCAAAGATCAGTGAGTGAAACATAAAGAATCTGTTCTGTACATTAAGTCAAGTTAGTAGGACTTTTCTGAAGAAACATCTTGTTTTCCTCCCAGTGTGTGCAGCTGTAATGAAAAGTCTCCCAGAGAGAGAAAACCTCTCCACACAAGTCACATTTCTGGTCCATTTCAGACGGGTTGGGGGGAAAAATGATCAAATTAATTAAGGAGGCCAAATAAAGACTGAAAGTTCCACAGCTGACATTTTGAGATGATCTAGTGATTATATTTCTATGATCGTCAGTCCATGAGGCGTCTATGTATATATTGTCTATGCTACCGTCTGAAAAAGGGAGGGCCAGCTGGTATAATATTGTTGAGCTGATTGGAGGACTTGGTTTTCTTTAGCCAATCACGGTAACGACTTAAATGACGTATAACATGTGCGCCTGAGAAACAACAACAAACCGCCCAAACTTGACGTTTGTTGCATTCACCATGTCTTCTGGTGATTTCTGCAGATTTTGCAAAGAGAATTTGCGCAAAAACGGTATTTTGACTAACACCAGTCTAATATTCGAACCAAGAAAATTACCAACCGAAAAAAGTTTGCTCGAAAGGTTATCAAATGTGGGATGCAACTTGTCAAATGACAAGTCATTGTCGCGGATGTGCAGGTCGTGCCTCCGCCTGCTCCAAAGAATAGAGGGGGATTTTAAGGTATTGCGAAGATGGCAAGACAATGAAGGGGACACAGAAGCATCGGGTGCCTCACTTAAACAACAGAGACAGTTTACGCCGTCCAGAACAGCATGGCACATTGAAGAACAGTGTCCCAAACCACTAACACCAACTCAAGCTACAACACAACTGCTACAAGCATCCACCGATATCTCATTACGGGAAAGTCTTACTGAAGTAAGTGCACATATTTGTGGCGACTAGTATAGTACAATAAATCAAGTTTTTTTTATAATTATTTCTGTATATGAGATATGTGTAATGATTCTCGTTTTAAAGAAATAATTAAAGTAAAAAGTAATTTATAGTTCTTCTTTGACAGAGTGTTCATCAAGCATGTGTGCATACAGTATAAGACCAACTACTAGTGTCTTCATTTATGTTGTACCTAGAGTACCTTTGTCATAATATTTGTTGATCTAGAAAAATTAAACGTTTTGGATAACAACTTTGCATCTTTATTGACATTGACAAAGCAAAAGGCTAGTAAAAACAACTGGACTGTTGTGTTTTTCTTTAAAACGTTTCACCTTTCATCCAAAAGGTTTCTTCAGCTCTGGAATAAGGATTGGGGAGTAGCAGGTTTATAAACTGTAACCAGAAAGACCACACCTAGGAGCAACTAACGAGGTCATTGTTTTTATAATGGTAGCTCGTCAAGGGACCAGACTATCCCTCAGTTAATTCCCAAATAGGGTCGTAGAGCCTGACGACCCTACCAGGTCCCCATCAAAACCAGCCTGGCCTCTGTCCAGATCACCTGCTTTGAGGAGTGAGTTTCTGTGAAACTTCCTGGGAAGACGACTATAAAGGCTGCAGTGTAGGTGTTTGAATCTGAGGCCTCCTCCTCCGTTTAATGATTGTTTTTCATGTTTTGCATAGATGACTTCTTTCACTCCTCTCTCCAATCATCTATCTTCCCTGTCCAAAATGTGTACATTATTGTCCTCATAAGAGTGTCCTTTGTCCTTGAGGTGTAGGTGTACTGCTGAATCCTGTCCTGATGTATTCGCTCTTCTGTGTTGTGCCATTCTTTTGTGAAGCTGCTGTTTGATTTGGAAGAATGTTCAGACCTATACATTGGAGAAGTTATTATTATTTATTCATTATGTGTGAAGCACAAGCAGAAACTGCTCCGTCTTTTCCGTAAGAGCATTTATTACCTCCTCTTTACGCACAGATGGCTCTTGCATTAGATGTTTGAGCCATAATTTCATCATGTTCCTGAATTGTTTTCCTACTTAAACATCAAGTCCTTGCATTGCAGCAGTGGGTGAACTGAGCATGAATTAATCTGTAAGTTTTAAACAAAGTGGTGGTGAGGGGGGGGGGGGGGGGGGGGGGGGGGTGTAGGGCTATTGTTTTTATTTCTGTAAAGCACTCTGTGTTTTAATTGTATGAAAAACGCCTTATAAACAATGTTTCGAGATCAGCAACCAAGATTCCGGGAAATCATACACTAGCTGGTATAAGTTCTGCATCATTATCACTGAGCTTCACAGCAGAGCGCTCAGCTCAGCATCCATGAGAGCAAGAATCGGAGAATCAGGATTCTGCAGTCTCAAGTTTCTTCACTAAGAGCGGTGCAAGCTGGTAAATAATTTTTTCTCCAGTCGGGAGAAAATCACACGCACATATTTCCATCAAGAAATGCACAAAGTGCTTCCCTTTTCTCATTCCTCAACGAAGAAATAGTCTCTTAAAAAAGATTCAACAGCCGCTTCGATGCGTACGTCCACCGGCGCGGCCATGTTTGTTTTGCTTTTCCAGAGCTGTTATCGTCATGAACACCCGCCCCAAAGCACAATGGTGACAAATGATTGGTCCGCAACACCACACAGTCGAGTCGAGTCGGACGGTGTTTGCGGATGGATTTTTATGGGCTTGTAAAACTCCAAATCTCGCGAGAATCCAGTTTGCAGCGCAAGGTTATCGATGCAAGCCTTATAGTTAGTTTTCTGAGTCAGCCTGCTCTTCACCAGTTCTTATCGTATTCGAATGGGTTTTATTCTCATCATGTTATATAAAAGTCATGTCAGGATAAGAGATTAATTTCTTATTACATTTTTTCCCCTGATCACCGTTTGATGTCTGGGTGAAACTGGTGAGAAAACCACGTTTTACCGATAAAAAGAAAATTAACCATCTCAACCCTGATCCCTGCTTGGAGCAAAGACAAAAAGCTTTTCAACACCAGCAAACACTCATATATTAACCTATTTGGTGTCAGTTGAGACATTTAAAATGCATATGGATAAAATACAATTAACTTAAGGGGCAGTTTAATTTCTAGCCATGCAACTCCTGATTGCTTGCTTTGCGCATGAGCGACGAAAGAACCTAAAACGAACAGTTGCAATCAAAGAGTTAAAAAAAGAGTGAGGTCATACTCTGCCTGTCCGTTTTTTAAAAAAGAAAATTCGATCAAAACTTTTAAGTTTACATTGATGGTCCAAAAGGAACACATAATTACACAAAAGAAAAAAATATGTACATAAAAGTTTAAAAGGTTACACAGATTATGTAGTTACATTCATTTTATTTTATATTTTCTTAAATTTTATTTATAAACTCTCACAAATATGCTTAGTGATCAGACAAAATGAAGAATACAATGGACACAAAGCTAGGAATCTAAATTGGCGTGTCTTTGATTTTGAAACTTAAAGTCTTTTTCAGGATTAAATATAACAATGGAAAGAACAGGCTTCTCAAAAAGGTTACATGTAACTTCCAAGAATCAGCCCTCTGTATTATAGAAGATCTTTGCACGGTAAGTGGAGAGTTGCGTTGTGCGCATGCGCTACTCGAGGATTAATGTCAAGGCACAAAAGTGGCGCTACAACGTTTCGAGCTCTACTCCGGTAAGCGAATTTCACACACGATTTTTATTTATTACTTTCATGCCAAATTGGTCAAAGTTTTGGGAACTTGTCCGGGGCACAGGCCGAATTCCCGGAGAGTCTCTCCAGAGCCGCGGTGAGCTGTAGGGACACCTTAAGAATCAATAAACAGTTAATTTTAATATATTTTCTCCCCTGCATGTTTGCTATGGCCCTTGCCGCCTCTAGTCTCCAGTATTGTTCCGCTGGTTCCCTAATGGCGGACGGCAGGCAGCGCTGCTTTCCGCTGGGGGAGGTGTGGGGGGTGGGGGTGGGAGGGAATCAGATTTTATCAGATTTTGACTAATGAGCTACACCTGGTTGTCTGTAACCACCGCGGCCGTAAAGTAACTGCGAGGCCGGTTTTTATTGGGGTCTCGTTGTTTACCATGACACAAATGAAGGCAGCTCATCCACAGGAAGGGCGCCCCTGGCGGCGGCTGCGGATATTTGCCACTGATTGCGCCAGAATGGACTACGTGCAGGGTAACTTTCCAATTAAAACCCCGGCGTCACAGGTATCATAAATATCGGTTTCTTTAGCCGAATTCCGGGTCTGTTTGGGTCGCACTTGTATGTATGCAGCCAGATAGACCAACGGAAACGAACAGGTTGGGTTGTGATGTTTTAAACGTTAAGAGTTGAGTTTTTGAGACGCTTATTGTGTATTATTTGCTATAATTAATCCCATTATAGTCGGTATGAAGCATTTGTCGTCGTTTTTAGAGGCGTTTTAACAATGGCGCAGTCTATGTCGGATCTCCTCCCCTCGATCCGCCGCTAATCCAATGGCTGTTTGCGCCACGAAGAGCAGGGGTGAAACGGAACACCCTGAACCACGTTTCTATTGGACCCAACTTGGAAGCGAAGCCTTTCCTTCAGCCATGGTTATTTGTGGAAGAGTTGCTCTGCTCAGGTATTTGTTTTTACTGTTTTTGATTAAAGTTTGGGACTTGGACCCTACATGGGAGGCATGTTGGAAAAAACGAGAGAAAGGAGAAGATTAGGAGGAGAATTCGGGAGATTGGACCGGATTTTGTGCTGTTGTGGTCTGTCTGAACCGTGGTAGCAATCCGTTTCACGGTTGTCTTGCTTCCTTCTGCTGTTACCGGTAATTTTTAGGATAACTCATCATCTGGGCAGAGCAGGGTTTGGGGGCTGTTCTGGTGTCTGCGCATTACGCACCATATTCTCAGTGATATAAGACTTATATAATAATCGCGCTTTTAATTTAAATATTATCTTCTCTACCGGCGCAAACAGCTGCATATGTCCACATTGTGACCTGCTCGATCATCGTCAGCTGAGCTTCATGCAGCAGGCTGCTGCTGGAGAAGTAAAGAAGCACCTTTAGGAGGTGCTGATGTGGCGCAGGCGCTGATATGCCGTTCAGGGTTTTGTTGCAGGGAGGTAGTCGCTCCAGAGATCCAGCCCACCTTTCTGTCCACCTGGTATTGACTTTTGGGAGCCAAAGTTGCATGTCAGAGCCGGATCTTCGTCTTTCTCTCATCCACATTCATGCACGCTGTTTCACATCTCTGCATTGCAGTCTGAACTCAGTCCACACTGGGCTGTTTATTCCCCTCAGAGCACTACTTTGCACTTAGATTCCTCTGTTGATGTGATAGCAGCCAGAAGGCTGTGATGCATTATGTTTTGCAACTTGGTTATAGGAAAGTGTTACAGATCTGTGCCATTGGCTCTTCCCCCAATATTTTACCACTGGTTACCATGGCAGTTGCAAACAGATGTGTCATTATCATCATGTCATCTGTATGCACCAGCCTGGATTCTCGCCTCTGATGTTAAAGCTTGTGTGTAGCGACATTCTTTCGAGCAGGATTTGGACCTGCCATGTTACTTTGAAACTGCTGCAAATGAGCTATTGATCTTGATTGACATTTGCTGTGTGCTTCCTGTCACATGATCAGATTCTACAGTAAAACAGATCCTGTTAATCAGCGTCTAGAACATTTACAGTCAGGTTATACAGTTCGTGCAGCTTGTGACTTCTGTTTTTGAGATTGTTTCTACGGTGGCCCTGAGGGTCAAATCACCACAACAAGAATTACAATTAACATAAACTCAAACTGGTACTTGGCGTTAACATGGCTCTTCGCTGATTGGACGAACAGGCTGTCCTTCTTTGTTTTAGGCAGACTAGATACTTGAATAAGGTGTTACTGCCATCAGCTGTTCTTCATGATCCGACTAAACTTTTAGTTGTTTCAGCCATATGTAATCCTAGTTATATAATTGCCTCGTGCATTTATCTTCTATAAATTAATTCTGTGTAAATAATGTATTACTTTCTTAATTATGATCTAATTTCCTAGTTTGTTGAATATAATAATTCCAATTAATCCAAGTTCCATCAGAGCCAGCACACATTTAGTTTAGGTCCACAGTGCAGCCAGTCCTGTCCTGGATCTTCCACTCATGTTTACATGCAGATGCAGTATTTACTTCCTGTTTAAAAGATGGCCAGTCTGTTTGTCCAATCAGCAATGAGCCCAGTGAACATCAAGTACCCTTCTTTTCCAGTTTGAGATTTTTGTGTTTAGTTATTTGTTATGGATTTTGTTTATTTGTAGTCTTTAGTTGTTTTTGGTGTAGAGAAACATTTCAGGCCATCAGCATCATTTCATCATGTTCCTGATCTGTTTTCCTACTTAAACATCAAGTCCTTGCATTGCAGCAGTTGGTGAACTGAACATGAAATAATCTGTAAGTTTTAAACAAAGTGAAAAACTAACGTGACTGTGTGACAAACTCCAAGTGATGGTGTAAGATGTGAGCTCAGGTATGTGAAGTTTTACTGAAGTACTTGTATTTAATTTAGCAGATTTTATATACTGTCGTGTTGAACTGCTTCTTACTCTGGAGATGATAAAACCCAACGTGCGTCCAGACATTTACCTTCAGCAGCTCATTAACTGATGCTGGTACCAGGAAGCCCCGCCCCTTGCTGGAGCCGCACACTAGGAGGCAGCTGCCCAACAAGCAACATGTTTGGAAAATGTCTTTTTAATTAACGATTCTTAGAGATTTTAGATAAGAATCATGATTTGGACATAAGTTGATTTTTTAAATTTATTTCTGGCACCCCTAGTTAGTACCAAATATTTGAAGTAATGGTAATACTAACAATAATACACCAAATAAAATCAGTTGAAGTTCCTTTCCACCAGTATGTGAACAATAATCTCATGAATGGGGGTTTCTCTCATTAAAATACTAATAATTTTAGGCCCTTGATATTATTGTATATAGATATTTATTATTATGTTAATTATAACAGTGTAGTGGGACGTGTTGGTGAACAAAGCTGTGATTCTTAACCAGTAGCTGATGATAAAGTTCCTGTTTTCAACTTTAAGATAATTAAAAGCTTAAAATAAACATATTTAATGAGTTTACACATTTATTATTTTAGAAGTTTTGTAACCACACAACAGTTTTATTAGCCCACATGCTCAGACTAACATCATAATGGTTGTGATTAGTCGTCACCAGTTTTAGTAGGATGTGTCCCAGATTTTAACCATGTGATGTTTCACAGGGAGGTCGGGGTCACCTGCTGGCTCTGCTGAGACTAGGAGCTGAGCTCAGACCTGGAAAAGTCTGGGAGCTGCATTATTAACCATCATTTGAAATGAATTGAGCTAAAGCAGATTTTGAGTTCATGATGTTGTTAAATGTGTGCATGTCTCCCCTCATCTTGGGTTTTCCATAGATGCTTCAGTGGCACAGTGCTGGGATCAAAATGGCCTCCACAGGAGTCTGAAGGTGGTATGGTTCAAGTGACCTGGGTCCTTTAGGTGTAAACCATCTTCTGCTGTAGCTCATATGGTTGTTTGGGTGTTTCATGCTTTTCCTGTTCTGTCTGTTGTGTTACGAGTTAGCTGCACAGATCAGTGTCTGCACAGAAAGAGCGTGTTCGCTGTTGCATCTGTTTTGTATGTGTGTGTGCTGCAGCTGTCAGCAGCCATGTGATATGTGGCTTGCAGCCACCCTCACTGCTGTGTGACATGAAAAGAAGGTTTTGACAGAAACAAATCAGTTTAGATCGTTCCTGCACCCCAAAAAATGTCCTGAATGTTGGACAAAATCTTACCAGAGTCTTTTACTGTCGTTCATTTTAATGTTGAAATGTTGTGATGAAGAAGCTGGATCTGGCAGCATCTCCTTCTTCTCCACTATAGTGGTTCATATAACAGAAACATCAACAAAACCCAAATATAAAGCACAGAAAACAAGTCCTTCTGGTGGTTGGGCTTACTGTCACCCTAGAAACCAAGGTGTAGCTTCACTGGTTGCCGTGGGCAACATGAGAGAAGCTGTGCTAAGTAACATGAGAGGCAGATGTGAGAGGAGGTATAGAGACCTGGTAGTTGGATAAGAATGTGCATAAAGGAGGAAAAGGAGGGTGAGGGTGGAAGATGCATCGGCGAGGAGAAGAACAGGGTCAAAGATTTTGTTGGGAAGATTAAAAAAAGGACATTCTTGAAGGTCATATCTAGAGACATCACCTCAACTGTTGTCTCTGTAGAGCATCGGCTGCCTTCCTCTTACAGTAAATGTAACCAGAGAGGAAAAACTGAAGCGCACACACCAGCATGACCTTTAACCCTTTATATCAACAATGTTTATCTGTAACAATAATTGTTCTATTCACATTCTGTTCAAAATAACTTATATTTTTAGAAAAATTCCATCAATGATTTTACTGTAAGAAACCTGGTCACTGATATTATTGGATTTTCTGTCCTGTCGCTGCCAAACAAGAAAAACAAAAGTATTTCTACATTTGTTGGCTCTTTTTTCTGTGATAATAATAACATATATTTTAATACATTATTTTATACCAGTTTGTGTCTGTGTCTTGATGTGCTAATTGTAATTTTAAATAGACACTAGTGACCTAAATGAAGCAGATCTTCACCTCAGCATCTGCGAGGCAACCATTTTAAATGGGACTGGAAGCAGAGCTTCCAGTGAAAACCAGAAGCAGCAGCAACAACATGTCTGGGACAACTTTGACTAAAAAACAAAGACATGTTTAAAGGGTCAGTTCAACCAAAAAGAAAAAGTGTAAGATGATTGAACACAATAAGGGTGGCCTGAATGATGAGGTGTGAAGGTTTGCCTCTGGGGAAACCTGATCTACCTGTACAGCTGTCATATTGTAAAACTAATTACCAGTGCTGTCTTCACCTAATTATGTCCTAAATGCCTTTTGTTTGTGTTGCCAGGTGGTTGCCTTAGTGATGGATGGAGACTCGGAACCAAACCCTGTCATGGCAGAAGAGGCAGGGGAGAGGGTGGAGCCCATGGATGCCACTCCTTCCCCACAGCAACAAACTCCACCCCCTTCTGAAGAGTCTGGGGAGGCAGTTTCCAAGGTAACAGGAGATAAATCCACAGAGCAACAGGGCACAGAGGACGACGACGATGATGATGATGATGTGGTTCTTGTGGAGGATGAAGCTCCCCAGCCTTCTGCTGCAACCCCCTCCCAAGACACACCCATCGCAGAGTCCTTAGAGCAAGCTGCTACAACAGTGGACACATCAGCAGCATCTCCCAAGACCCCCAGTTCTCCTCTGTCTTCCAACACATCCATGGAGGCAGCATCTCAGAAGCCTGCAATCATTGCACCAGAGCCTATTGTTATAGATGATGAGGAGTACTCTGAACATAAAGAGATTTCTTTCTCCTCACCTGTGCCCCCCGGAGGCTCGTCTGCATCTTACTCACCTGGTGCACTCAGCAGCACTGAGCCAGATTCAGAGATCAGGATTGCCAGTGTTACCACACTGGGCTCCAGCACCCAGAAAGTCTGCACAGTTTCTGGTGTGAATACACCTCCACATGCAGTCGACGGGCAGTCAGATATGAATCTGATGATCACCTCTGTGACGTCTCTGCAGGGAGATTCTGCAGCTGTAATAGCGGTGAGGTTTGCATTTTGTAAATTCTGGAAAGCAGATATATTTTTCTGGCAAAGTGGATTATAAAATCTTTGTAATGTTGAACTGCACTGGAAGCTAAGCTGTTTTTTTAAGACACAGAATATTTATGCATCCATGTTTCTTCCAGTTTGATTTTGGTGACAAAGGACAAGCTTTAAGCTCATGGACTTTTGTGTCTAGGAAGGTGAAGACCACACAGAGGAAAATGGTCTGCAGATCAGCAGTGCCTTCAGTCTGAATCTCGACACACCATCTGGTCAGCCAACCACCTCCTTTAACCCGGGTCGAGGCTCAGGCTCCATGGGCCAGCTGGTGCAGAACGGAGACACGGGAACGCACGCCAGAGCAGGTAACAAACAACCCAAGCATTATACCTCTCAGGTGAAATGGTTAACTAAACAAGAATTAGGTTGGAAGAAGATGAACAAGCAAATTAAATCACCTTCTATTTTTATCATAAATATCATGTAAAATGAGTTTAATGAAGCTTCACTCCTGTCCTTCTTTGTCATAACTATGTTATACCGCGGTACTGATGCTTATTGCCATGACGACTGATCTGCAATACAGTGAAACCTTGCTATAGCGAACACTGACAGGACCAGACGTTTTGTCCGTTATAGTGGGGTGTCCGGGCATCCTGTCATCTAGGAATGTCCATAAACTATTATAATGGACATCAGCTTATTTAATGAACTAGCACATGGTCAAATCCCCTTTTGAATATGTCTTAATTATGAATAAAATTTAATGGATACTTGTCGATTTTTGGGTTTTGTTTTTGTTTATTATGAATAACTCTTGACCAACGTTTATGTTGTTTAAGCAAGGGAGAAACTGGCCTGATGCTGAAACCGTCACTTAAAAAAAGAGTCCCGTGTAGTCTGCGTGTTGTTGCACTTCTTGGCTACCAGTTGCTTGTTCAACTCATCATGAATTCCAGTCATCTGGTTGAGGAGGCTTGTGTTCCTTTAGTCCGAGGTACCTGTGATCACTGTTTGTTAGTGGGGTGAATTTTCACAGAATTTAATTTTGGGCGGACAAAAGTGTCTGTTGTCTTGAACAGCGGGGTGTCCACTCCAGAGGGGTTATAAGTATTAAAAACGTTTGGTTGGCCCAAAACCTGTTCGATGGACTGGGGTGTCTGCTGGGCGGGGTTCACTGTATATTGTGCAGCAGTAATCCTGGAGTGGTAGAGGAAGTGGTAGAACCTGGATGTTCTTTTAAGAACTGCTGTCTTCCTTGTTTTAACACAATGTAGACCCTAATTTAGAGTTGGGGGTTGCTCTGATGTCGGGCTTTTAGTAATCAGATTCTAGGTTTGGGCAGTATTTTTCAATAACATTAAAGAGGCCATTTCATACACACTTCATGACTTTGTGGTTATTTCTTAAGTATTAACCAGTAATATGAAACATTTTATGTCTAAAAAACGTCAGGAAACAGTGATTAACGGACCTTTCAATCTGCAGTAAAATTTTGGGTGGTTCCGGCTCCTTCCAGCGTGCCTCGAGCAGCAGCTCGTTCATATTCATTATTCGATATACTGTTTCCTGCCCCGCTGTGCATGGCAATGTCAGACGATCTCTCTTCCTGTTTGCTACGTCTTATGCTAACAGCTTTTAGCCAGCAGCATGCTAGGTGTGGTTTCAACTGCGGGAGCTGATGAATACTAACGAACAAAGGAGTTGTGATGAAACAGATACAGGCCGTTAGAACTCGGGAGAACTCGGGTTTTATCACCACCTGCGTAGTTTGAGAGATAAAAACTGAAAGAGAAGTTGTTGACCTGTTTTCACCCACTATGAAGGTAAGAACACCTGTGGAGCTAAAATATTCAACAGAAACCTCAGAAAAAATGGAAGGGACTCTTTAAAAAAATTCTACCTCAATACACCCTGTTACTGTGCTCAGCAGGGTTTACCATGTTGTTTTATTACTTGGTCCAATTTAAAGCATTTCAAGGGTCTCTAATGTACTTTAACCTTGTGTTTTTTTTAAGATCAAAGAACAAGTACATTTTCAGTTCTAAATTAGTTTGAATTCTTATTAAAATGTAAATAAAAAGAAATAACAATTTGCAAAGTATATAAACCCAAATTTTATTTCCAGTAAAACATAAACAACATATCAGATGTTTTACCATTTAATTTCAATTTTATTACTACAATTATTGTAATTTAGCAGTGAGAGAAAAATGTCAGATTAACAAAATAAAATGCTTTTTGTTTGTAAACTTGTGAAACATGCATCAGTTGTGCCACGTGTTGTGATCAGGAATTTGGAGATCTTAATTTACATGAAATATCAAACTCGACAGTCATCAGTGCTGGGAGGAGTTTGATATCCAAGAAACACGATGTCCAAATTAACACACTTACCTTCTCATCAACATGGACACACAAAGTACACAGGGGGACATTTTCTCAGTTTGTCATTATTTGTTCATTTTGTCTTCAGAGTTCTGAGAACCCTCGTGTGAGTCTTAAAGCTCCTTCAGCTCAGTCACACCTGAGATGGTTTCTTTGTCTAAATCCACGTGACCTCTAGGTGGTGCTGTTGACTGCAGTTTTATCTGCAGAGTGACATCAGTTACATCAATGCGTTCAGTAGGAATCCATATGTATAATTTAAAACATGTTCATGCAGGGGATGCTGGGAAGGAAAAAGAAGTTGACAGAAACTTTATTTGATAAATGCCTCATCCTGTCACACCTTTTCTTTTCTCAGGTTCATTCTGTTCCTCTTGAAGGACTTTTATCAGTATTACTTGGACCTTTTTTTACCGTAATCAAATTAGATTGAAGTTAACTTTTAGATGTTTAATTGGGAATGTTCTTTCTGTCCTTACAGATTCATGGATCTCTCAATCAGCTTCAGTACCCCGCAACCAAAAGCAGACAGGGGTGGACTCTCCATCACCTGCCACCTCGCTGCACAAGCCTGCAGGCCAGTCTTCCTCATCCCCTTCCTCCTCAGGCACACAGCCCAGGACTGTGAAGGTAATCTATCCTGGTCATGGAGGTCCCTTGTAGTTGCAGCAGGTGAAGTTCTTTTCATAAAAGAAGTCATAAACATGCCGGACTTGAAAGTTGCAAACGTGTTGCTATCAAATGAAAGCTGAACAGAAAGTGCTGCTGTTAAATATGGTGTTTGTAGATTTTCTGTAAAATATATGCAACTAAAGCCGTTTTCAGACAGACGTTCGGGAATATTTGCGGCCAATCGGATCGGGTCTTTAACCAGAGTTGTATTTTTAGACACGCCACATTTTTTTTGGAGCATTGCCTTTCGGCTGCTTTTAAACAGCAAGGAAATTCAGGGGGCGGAGCTGCAGCCAGGTGTACTTGGAACTATGCACGGTGCTTGCCTCAGGTCTCACCTGCTGATTGCTGAGTCATCGTTCCTACGTTCCTAACAAGAGCTCCAGATCATCTCATCATTTGCCTTTTATCCTCGTTCAGAGACTGATCCGATCTCACCGCCGACCACTCCAGCTTCTTCACTCTGCTCGCTCACCGTCACCATCCGGCGCGCTGCACCATCGAGCAGCGTGAGTTTACTTCGGGATGATGAGCAGGATCAGTGGACGGCAGTGAGATCGGATCAGTCTCTAAACGAGGATCAAAGGTAAATGATCTGAGAAGATCCGGAGCTCTGGTCAGAACGTTGGAACATGACTGAGTGTTTTGGTTTGTGTTTTGGTCGGGGGGGGGTAAATCACATGTTCTTATACACTGTCGTTCACGTGAGATACGTCAATGTGTGGGTTTTCAGCGTTTCCCCGTTTCCTCACACCCCTCCCACGTTCCAGGCCATCTCATGTCTGTCTGAATACAAACACTGTACCGCGTAAAGTCGGCTCTTATTACTAGGTCTTCAGTAGGATAAGTCCCGGACCAGATTATGCGGGCCGACACCGCAACAGCGCTTTAGACAGAAAAGCGCTACGGACGAAGCCGGGAACATTCCCTTTTGTCATGGCCTGTCTGAAAGGGGCTTAAATGTGTGAGCAACCTGTGATAGACTGGCGACCTGTCTAGGTGTAGCCCCGCCTCTCGCCCAATGACTGCTGGTGACAGACACAAGCTCCTCGTGACCCTGAATAGAAGTGGGTACAGAAAGGAAGTTTCCCAACCCTGTCGGTCGAAGTGTCCTTGTGCAAATTACTAAACCCCAAAATCAGCCACCTGCACGGTGCTTCAGCGGCTGTATATTTGTTGCTGTTTTGTACTTTTTTTTTTTTTTTTTTTTTTAATCCAACATTAAAAGTATCTGCAGCAGTTTATGTGGGTTTTACCAGTTTTTTTATAACCACTGAGGAACTTTTTCTGGGTTCAATCTTTTTGTTCAGGTTACCTGTGCTAACTGTAAAAAGCCTTTGAAGAAAGGTCAAACAGCGTACCAGCGCAAAGGCTCATCTCACCTGTTCTGCTCTACAACATGTCTCTCTGCCTTCTCACACAAACCTGCCCCCAAGAAGAGCTGCACTATGTGCAAAAAGTAAGTCTCACGCTACAGTCATCATTGAGTTAAAGCATACATTTTTATTTTAACTTGTTATAACCTCCACTACTGATTGTGTTTTTTATTTTCTTGCTGATTGACGTTTTATTTTAGTTGCTGCTGTTTATTTGTTTTCCAGGGACATTACTAACATTAAGGGTACAATTGTAGCCCAGGTTGACTCCAGTGAATCTTTCCAGGAGTTCTGCACCACCGGTTGCTTAGGTGCATATGAGAACAAGCAAAACCCTCCAAAATCAGGCCTAAAAACCAAATGCACCGTCTGTGGCAAGCTCACGGAGGTCAGTCTGTCTGATGCATTATTCCTTTAAAAACATATTGCTGTTTGTCTCTGATTAGGTTCATTTCTTTTATTTCTCTTCACATAATAAATTATTTACGTCTTATTTGTCTTCATTCATGAGGTTCAGTCTTATCTGACTTCCTGCAGCTTTTCCTTCCTCATGTGTTCTGAACATGGTTGATTTCCTTTGATTAAATATCTGCACTATAAAAATGTTAACTTGCTAAGAACTTACAAAATATACTGATTAAACTTTGTGTTTATGAGTAGCTCTGAAGATCTAGTTCTGTTTTATTTTAGCACAAAAATCTGGTCAAACTCAGTGAGAGGGTGATTTTATTACATTGGCTAACGTGATTCTGAATAAGTTTTCTTTGTCCACAGATTCGTCATGAGGTTAGCTTTAAGACTGTGACCCATAAGATCTGCAGCGACGCATGCTTTAACGTTTACCGCAGGGCCAATGGGCTGATCATGAATTGCTGTGAGCAATGTGGCGACTATCTGCCTAGCCGGGCGTCAGCGAACCACTTCCTGTTGGTCGATGGCCAACAGAAACGCTTCTGCTGTCAGAACTGCATCAGGGATTACAAACAGGTAATAAAAGTCACAGGTGTGTACAAGGTTATTTCACTATAATGAATTTACTCAAATCAGGGTGACATTTATCTTTTGATTTATACACAGCAGTAAACTGAATCTCTTCACAGCAACTAAAATATTCATCTAGCTACTTTAGGAGTAGCTGTGAAATAAAACAGTTGACGTGGGACCAATAAGAGTCTCTGGGTGAATAAAAAGTTGCTTCTGCTTGATTTAACTGCATAATTAACTTAGAAGTTCAAATATTAAGATGATGTTTCAAGAAGAAGAAATTTGAGTTTTACATAAAGATTTGAAAGAAATTGTAGATTTGATGGTTGTTTATTGTTATGTTACATATTTCGGGTGAATTAGAAAAAAGCCTGGAGCTCAGGGTTTCCTGTTTCAGTCGGGATGTAGGGAGAGAGTGAAGAGGTGGATCTTTTTGGCTGCTGAGAGATTTTTCAGGGTTTTGAGTTGTGCAAACTAAAACTGTTAAATCAACAACCTTTATGTCATCTGATACATTTCATCTTATTTCCTTTAATATCGTTGTTACTTGATAATATGAAACACACCTCAGCAAAAGCATCTTACGTAATTACTTAAAGGCACTGGCAACAATTGGTGGCGTATCAACTTCTCGAAGGGGTTCCAGTTCCTCGTGATGTTAATTCAGTCACGAATGGGACACTGGAAGGTGGGAGCCGNGTAGAGAAAAGACACAAGAAGACGGGATTCAACCTTTTACTAAACTTCATGTGGTGCAGTGTAGTTACAAATACAGGAAACGTCTTTGTGTTCATGTAGTTTTCTGCTTTGATCATGTTGGTTTGAAGAGTTTGAGAATTCTAAGGAAAGTGTTGCAGTTTGACTTGTTGAGTGTTTGTGGAGGACGATTTAAAGTCCTTTTAAAGACGCCATTTCATACAAATTTCAGGACTTTGTGGTTATTTCTTAAGCATTAACCAGTAATATGAAACATTTTATATCTAAAAAACGTCAGGAAACACTGATTAACAGACCTTTCAATCTGTCTGCGTTAAAATTTGGGTGGTTCCGGCTCCTTCCGTCAGGCCTCGAGCAGCAGCTCATTAATATTCATTGTTCGAATTTGCTGGACTCAGATTGGCTAACAAACTAGCCTATGAGAGCAAGGTATACTGTTTCCTGCCCCGCTGCACATGGTAACAGCAGACGTCGTGTCTTCCTGTTTGCTACGTCTTATGCTAACAGCTTTTAGCCAGCAGCATGCTAGGCGTGGTTTCAACTGCAGGAGCTGATGAATACTAACGAATAAAGGAGTTGTGATGAAACAGATACAGGCCGTTAGAACTCGGGTGTTATCACCACCTGCATAGTTTGACAGATTAAAACTTAAAGAGAAGTTGTTGACCTGTTTTCACCCACTATGAAGGTAAGAACACCTGTGGAGCTAAAATATTCAACAGAAACTTCAGAAAAACTGTTTTTCATGGAAGGGACTTTTTAATCACGATGTGCAGACTTCATATACCTGTTATCAGAATACTTTGTGTCTGAAGTTGCTTGTATTGATGAGACGTTTCCCCGTCCAGGCCCATAGTAAACTGGCAAGCTGCCTGACGTGTAAAACACTGATCAAGACGGGCGAGGTTCTCCACAGCCTTGCAGCGAGCGGCACCATGGGCTCCTACTGCTCCGTCAACTGTATGAACAAGAGCAAGCTGACATCACCGTCATTCATCAGTGAGTACGGTAATCAGATTACACGACCAACAACCATTACCAATGAAGAATGAGATTTAGTCCTCAGTAAACACGTCCTATATTTTGTGTGTGTGCACAGATAAAGAACCCGTGTGTCACTTCTGTAAGAGGACTTCATTACCACAGTACCAGGCCACACTGCCAGAGGGCAACATCCTCCACTTCTGCAGCTCGCAGTGTGTAACCAAGTTCCAGGTGGGAGACGTTCAAACTAAAAGTCTCAGTCCAGATGTGTTCTGGAATCAGAACCAGTTAAAACCCAGATTAAAGATTCTTAATGTTTAGTGTTCCTTACTTCCATGTCATACTGATTTTGCTTATCAAAGATTAATTAGACTGACCTCTCTGC
Source organism: Pachypanchax playfairii (assembly GCA_006937955.1). Lineage (NCBI taxonomy): Eukaryota > Metazoa > Chordata > Actinopteri > Cyprinodontiformes > Aplocheilidae > Pachypanchax > Pachypanchax playfairii. Next base: position 4,692,020 of record SSNP01000027.1, read on the forward strand.
ACCATCCGCCAGTAAAGACAAGATTATAGACATATTTCCCAGTATTATTAGTTTTATTAAATTATGTGGTATAAGAAGCAGATAGTGTTTATATACCAATAACACCTTGTATCAAGAAAAATGTTTGTGCTGCTTTGACGTAATTCAGTGATGCTGATTTAAAAAATACCAATAAAAACTTTCTATCATGTACAGTTTTATCACAGAATTCAAATCCAATACAGTGGGCGACGGTTATATGCACAAAACTGCTGGGCACGTTCCTGCATCATAGAGAATCCATACGCTTATATGCACAAAACATCTGGAGGTATCGTACATGCATCTCACTAAATCTCGCTGTTTCTCACTAGTTACGTGACTGTAAACCTCCGCTGATGTTCTCACACACACCATCGCTGTTAGGTGTGTGGAACTAGACTAATCTGGTGTTTACACACGCGTGTCTGCCTGAAGCTGTCAGACAGTCGCCAAAAAATAATCACAGACTTCTTCAGTGTGAAATAGTGTCACATGTTACATTTGTTCTAGTTTTTATTTCCCGATCATGAGTTATTAATATCTGATATAGAAAATCGTTCTGTTCTGTTACTAACTGTAACTTAATCTGTGTCGTTACCGTCGTGTCCATGCGCGCACGTATCTGGTGCATCTGTTTACTTATAGTGTCATGGTGGATCCTCTCTACGAGTATATAACTCCCTCTGTTTGAGAGTTTTATTCTCCTAATACTTTGTAATTGAGTGATTACATAACTTTCAATTATCTGTTATCAATACTGAACACTGCTACACGTGTTTACAGTTTAAATGACCACCGACAGATAAATGCACAAAACTGCTGGGCACCGAGGTCGTGCATATAACTGTCAACCACTGTATTTAAAATGTTTTCATACAGTTTGAATATTTTTAACTTTCCTGAATCCAGTTTTTTAAATGTTTTGTGGCTGTTTGGATGGAGTGAAGTAGCAACAGAAAACATCTGGATTGTGTTTGCAGTAATCTGAAAACTGTGTCACAATAAGAGACACGTGAAAATGACGGAAGAGCTCAGTCAGGTGTGTCGGCCTGAATCAGAATGTTCCAAAAACTTAATCCAAGATGTTTCTGTGGAGATCAAAGACCAAAACTCGCTCAAAGCAACATCTGACATGAAGCCTGATGGACAACAATGGAAAAAACATGATGTGGTGGAACAAAATGGATCTTATTTTTGAAATCAGCCCCTCAAAATTAGTAAAGAAATTAAAATAAACAAGTTACAATTAAACTTATTTGTTTTCCACTTGATGACTTCCTTTATAGAATGCTACTTTTCAAACAGCCACCAATGGCCAGACGCCACTGTCCACCACTAACAGCAGCATCCAGCTGAAATGTAACTACTGTCGAGGAATGTTCAGTTTGAAGCCTGAAACTCTGGAGTGGGAGGTGAGATCATCTTTAATCTTCTACAGTATTTCTATTCCCAACAGATAGCTCGACAGTAATCTGAGGTAATCCAAGTTGTTTCTTTATCAGCAAAACTGCCAAAATATTTTGATATCTGTATGTGTAATGTTTTTATTCATTAGGGACATTTCATTTATCTGTTTTGTGTTTAGGACAAAGTCTACCAGTTCTGTAGTAGGGCGTGTTGCGAGGACTACAAGAAGCTGCACTGCATTGTGACGTTTTGTGAGTTCTGCCAAGAAGAGAAGACCCTTCACGAGATGGTCAAGTTCTCCGGTGTCAAGAGACCATTCTGTAGCGAAGGTTCCTAATTTACTCCCTTCTAGGACAGTTGATAAATATGATTTTTAACAGTTTAAAGAGTAACAATCTGATTCTAAACCGCTGACATGCGATTTTTATGTTATTTTACTACTTCATATCGATCAATATTATATTTGCCAGTAGCAGTAGTAGTATCAATTTTCCACATAAACCTGGATGTGCAGATTTCCAGGAATAAAGTCTCAAATATGCAGATTTATTGCTGCAAAATTTCAAAACGGGAAATGTAAACGAAGCAAGCGACAGAAAATAGAAAATCTGTAGCTAATAAATGAGAAATCGACTCAGGAGAAGAGATGATGTGAAGAGAACCAGTTTTGATGCTCACAGCCGAATGTGTTTGAGCTGAAATCTACAAGCTTCAAGTTCTGCTGATCAAACAGTCTCAGTGTCATCGAGGAAGTAAAACAAATGTTACAGATGAGTCAGAACATCTACGTTTGGTTCTGATGAAGTTTTTTATTTTGGGATTTAGGGAAAGCAGTGTTGCTACAACCAGCTGATATACAGCGTTTCACCATTTTATCAATGAAAACACCAGCTCAATAATGCCCTGAAACACAAAGCTACTTCCTGTTTCATCACTTCCTGTTTCTGAGACTGAAGCTTATAGAAACATTCATACCTGCCTTATAATAGTCAAACACAGAATTCTGTGCCATGTTTTGTTAAACAGTGTTATAATGTATCTGAATGTTTTACTGAGACTCGAGTGTGTTTCCAATAAATTTGTCATGTATCTCCTATATTTATCCAGTATCTTTCTTTTTTTTCCTTCAGCACATTAAATGTAATTGTTTTTCTCTCTGTAGGCTGTAAGCTGTTGTTTAAGCAGGATTTTATCAAGCGTCTGGGACTGAAGTGTGTGAGCTGTAACCACTGCAACCAGCTCTGCAAGAGAGGCTTGACCCAGCAGCTCGGGGGCATGACGCGGGACTTCTGCAGTGAAACGTGTGCCAAGAAGTTCCACGACTGGTACTACAAGGTAATAAGTTAGACATCATTTCAGTTTAGCTGTGTATGCATTGAAATGTGTGATGAATGTTCTGTAATTGACTTTTTGTCCACTAGGCGGCGAGATGTGACTGCTGTAAGGTGCAGGGTAACCTGACAGAGTCTGTGATGTGGAGAACAGAGATGAAGCATTTCTGTGACCAAGAGTGTCTGTTGAGATTCTACTGCCAGCAGAACGAGCCCATCATGGTGACACAGAAAGGACCTGAGAACACTAATCTGGGTACGGACTGAGTGTTCTTAATGCATGTGATGAACTAAAGTCTAGTCAGAAATATCTGCTGGGCAGAACATTTGAACTCTTGGGATTTAACTTAATTTGATGTTACTGCAGCCAGTTTGATTCTGTGGAGCAGAAAGTGCATCAGTTTGTTACGACATGTTCTCTTTTCTTTAAACAAACAATAGCTACGTTTACATGGGCACATTTAATCGGAATAAACGCCCAATCGGAAAAAAAATACATCATGTAAACATGTCAATCAGAATGTTTTGATCCGATGCAGCCTGATCAGAATGAAATTTCCTTCCGATCGAGAGGGGTGGTTTTGTCCGATCTTCATTCAGATAGACGTGCATGTATACACCCATTCGGAATGAAAGGGTGAAAAGAGCCCACTGCGCATGCGTACAACTTCAGCGTGACGTCTTTCCGCTTTCGCAGACCCAAGTAGAAAACATGGCGGGAGGTAAACAGAAGTGGTCTGCTGGTGCAGTCATCCTGTCATCCTGCTCTCCTCTCCTGTGGTGGAGGAGCAGTAGTAATATGTATTCAGCCTCTAGCTTGGTTAATGTGACCAGTAAAAACCCAAACATAAAGGTAATCACCTGCAGAAGGTCCATATTGGGGAAAACGTGAGTCAGATTGAGCACACAATGGGGCGGGAAAGACGTGCAGAAAGGACGGAGTTTGTTTACTTTTTAATTTCCTCCGGAAAGACAACTCACTGTGCGCATGCTCAACTCATTTAACCTGATTGAGTGCTTGGTGCATGTGTACTCATGGCATGATCAGATCATTTCAGTTAGTGTCCATGTAAACAGGGATTTGGGAATTCAGATCGACCAAGATTTTAATCAGATTGGGGAAATTTGGCGCATGTAAACGTAGCTATTGATTCTGCTCTTTGTGGCTCTGAGGTGTAACAGTCCCTGTAACTTTATACCAGAACAGCCTCCTACAATATATGTTCCTTAAACCTGATTATTTTCACACAATCTACTTGACTAACTTCATAATGAAACATTTATTTTTCTCTTGTAGGTTTAGACGTGCAAGGGACGAAACTCGGAGTAAGTAAGAATCATAAAGACCAGTTTGAAATGATGCGATATTATATCGCTTGTTTTCTGCAGAGATGCTGGAATATGTGTCTCAGTGACACTTTTCCGTGACTTGGATTCAACCTTTAAATGCAGATTTTATTTATTTTCTATTCCAGCTGGTGAACCAAAGTTCTGTGACTTACACCGGCGGGAGTTTGATACGAGATGTGAAGAACAAGGCGGTGCTGTGCAAACCGCTCACTCTCACCAAAGCTACCTACTGCAAACCACACATGCAAAGTAAACACCTGCAAACAGGTAAAGCAGCATCCTACAATAAAAATGCCAATTAGTAAAATATGCAGATTCTGACCCACAATGCACTTACTGATTTACACATACTGTAATATGTGATCATGTCCACAGATGTAGATGATGGTGTTAAGAGGGAGTACATTCCTGTACCTATACCTGTACCCGTCTTCATCCCAATGCCTATGAATATGTATTCCCAGGTCACCCCCACTCCAGTCACTCTACCTGTTCCAGTAAGACTTGTTCATATTATAGAAACACACAAATTAGAAGAAGACGTGGACCATGTTTAAGCAGAATCGATCTTGTTCCTTTCAGGTTCCTGTGCCTGTGTTCCTGCCCACCACCTTACAGGGGGCAGAACAGATTGTTCAGACCATCAAAGACATGAAAACGGAGCTGCCCACAACCCCCACAGAGACTCATCTATGTGTAGCTGAAACAATCCCAGGTGACGAGAAACCAGGTGAGAAAAAAGATTTGGACAAAGATCGTTCTGATGTTCCTGAAATGATCTTGATATGCTGAATATTCTGAAAATATGGGTCAAGTAAAAAAACAGAAATCTGTTAATGTTAATGATAATGTTGGTTTACCTGGTGGTGTGTTTCAGATGTGAAGCTGATGAAGGTGAAGAAGGAACGTGGAGGAGGAGAGGCCTCATTCAGCAGCTCTGAGGAGGAGCAGCAAGAGGAGGAGCAGGAGCTGCAGAAGGCGGAGGAGGAGCATCAGCAAGAGGTGGAGGAGGAGCATCAGCAAGAGGTGGAGGAGGAGCATCAGCAAGAGGCGGAGGAGGAGCATCAGCAAGAGGCGGAGGAGGAGCATCAGCAAGAGGCGGAGGAGGAGCTGCAGCAAGAGGCGGAGGAGGAGCTGCAGCAAGAGGCGGAGGAGGAGCTGCAGCAAGAGGCGGAGGAGGAGCAGCAGCAAGAGGCGGAGGAGGAGCTGCAGCAAGAGGCGGAGGAGGAGCAGCAGCAAGAGGCGGAGGAGGAGCTGCAGCAAGAGGCGGAGGAGGAGCAGCAGGAGGAGGAAGAGCAGGAGCAGCAGGAGGAGGAAGAGGAAACGTATGACCCCAGCCTTGACCTGGAGGCAGATTTCCCTCAAGGTAAATACTCACATGATACAAGGTATATACCTGCATTCAGGTCTCAAGTGGATCATTTAGGGCCTGGGACATCACCTGAAGAAGAATAACACTCACGTACAGTAATTAAACACTAACAGGAACTAATCCTGTGGATTAAAAATTCTACCAGCCACTAAATCAGACCTGAAATTCCTATAAAACTCAGACAAGGTCACACCATCATCCTCTTCAGGCTGCAAAAGGAAATCAAATCGGCCTCCACCAATCGTTGTTAAGTCACATATTTGTCTTCTGATAAAGAACTGAAACTTGGGAACATTTTAGTTTATATATTTTGAAATTTCCCAAATGTGATGGTTCAGATTGTGATCAAACATTTGGAAAATGAAGTTCCTTTGCCTCCAGGGTTCAATGTGACGTTCCTTTTATTCCAGTTTATGCTGATCGTCCCTCTCACTCATTCAGCTCTTATGTCACATCTGGTTTTTTATTTAATAATCAGTGTTAAAGATAAAAATCCCCCCCACTCTGGTGTTTTATCTCTTGTTGGTTTTTGTTCTAGGAAATTGTTTGAGATGATGACATCATCACCACATGCTTCTACTTAAGTGTCCTACTTTCACTGTAGTACTGTTACTTTACTGTTTCCTGTAGATTTTACCCAAAAACCAAATATCTGTAACATTTTGAGTAAAATACTTTTAATAATGTGTCAGCCTCAGACCCTGTTCCAGTTCTGGAAGGAATGGATGAAGAAATGGGTTTCTCTCTGCCGCTGGTCCTGGCTGAAGAAAAAGAAGAGCAGGAGGACTCGGTCCCCCGTCCACAGCCCAGGGAACTCGTACGTGCACACGCGCACACAGACACACGAGACATTTTACTCATCAGCTCAGTTCTTTTTGTAATACGTGTGTTTCAGGGAAATAAACGACAGGCAGTGGAGGAGTTGTCTTCATCCACGTCTTCACCTCCAGGTAGCAGTTCATCAGAAAGACGATCACTTCCTCTCAAAGCTCGCTACGGCATCAACGCCTGGAAACGCTGGGCGTTGTCTCTCTCAGAAAACACTAAACTAAAGGACTCCAAACCCGGTAAGTTCATCCCAGATATGTGCTCGTTGTTTGCTGAGTACATGTAGATAACTGGGATGGAGAATGAACATACGAGGCTCATATCTGACCATGTTTAGAGTTATTTTTGTTTTTAAAACTTCAGCTTGTTTCTGTCTGCAGCAGCACGGCCTAAAGCTAACCTACTGTCCATGAACTCAGAGGAGCTGAATGTGGGTCTGTCCCGGTTCGTTAAGGAGGTCTGCAGGCCCAACGGGGAGCGTTACTCTCCAGACAGCATCTTATATCTATGTCTGGGGATCCAGCAGGTAAAGTTCCTCTGTCATCATCATCATCAGCTCCTCTGCTGAAACCAGAGACGTTGTATGAAACAGCTGATCGCTCGTTTGTGATTCTGCTCAGGATGTGGGTCTGTTTGGATGTTGATTTCACATCAGCAGCTCGTGTCTGGAGACAGAGAGCAGCTGTCTTCTCTGTTGTTTGGTTAACTAACATTTTAACTATTAGAAAAGCTTTAAAACTCAAAGGTTACTTAAAAACAAACAAAATATCTTTCCAGTTTTCTGGAGGATTAACAGACACAAAGATGAAAACATCTTTTATTACTTCATTATCAGAAAGAATAATCAAACAATCAGCTGTTTTTATTAACTCTCACTAACATCAGTGAATAATCACATTTATCATGCAAATAATCACTAATTTGATATGATAATAAAAACTATTTTAATGTTTGTTTTCTTGACCTTTTTAAGAACCAGAAAATAATTTCAAAATCCCAACTTTTCCTTCATTTTCATTAGTTTCTTCTATTCTTCTATTTCTTCTTTCATTTAGTTTCTAATTGCGGGAATAAAATAATTGCAGAAACACTTTTTATAAAAATAAAGAAGTTTAAATAAATGTTTGTTACGTTTACATGAAGGAAATAAACAGTTTTCTTTAGTTTGCTGGTAAATATGTGGCGTCTCTGTAGGTAGGAACTAAAAGACGGTGAGTGTTTCCTGTAGGTCAGTTTTTGCTGGTGCACAGCTCTGTTCCCTCCTTTTTACATGTGAGCAGGACGGCATGGCTGCTGACTCGAGAGTAGATCGGAACAAAGTCCTCAAACTTTGGATTTTCTTCTTGATGAAAAGCTCCATGTTTGATCAGAGAACGAGTTGATTTAATTTGGGTAATTTACGTCTAATTTGTAAATGTATCTTTGATATTTTTGGGGTCTCATGTTATAATCAAAGGTCTAAGAGTGGATTGTAACGACGGGATTATTTCTGTGATCATGTTCCTGTAACGTAAGTTTCTATTTGTTTGAAGCATCTTCATGCTAAAGGCCGAACAGATGATTTATTCAGCGACCCGTGTTACCAGCAGTTTGGCGAGGAGCTGAACAAGGTTCTGAAAGACTGGCAGCCCAGCGTGCGTCCTGATGGTGAGTACGAGCATATGGTTGGATAAAGGTAGATCTGTTTGAATCATGTCCAATGATTAGAACTCTTCTGCTGTTCACATCCTGAGACTCTGTGATTGTATTTCTAACTTTATGAGGACGTGATTTCAACAACAGTAACGTTGTATCAGATTGTTTGACTTTAGCGCCGTCGCAGTACGGTAACGTACGTTTCCGGCTTTCTTCAGGCTCGCTGTGGGGTCGAGTGGAAGAACAAAGCCTGTGGAGCAGCCGCCACCTCGGGGAGCAGAGTCCCGCCGCGCTGCTGCGTTCTCTCGTTTACCTCAACACCAAATACTTTGGCCTGCGCACCGTGGAGCAGCACCTACGTCTCTCCTTCGCCAATGTTTACGGCCCTGACACTATCCATCCTGTTACCAAGGAGACCAGCGTCCGCATTAGTGTGCCCTCCATCTCTCAGGATCACCATGGTGAGGCTGATTATTCAGGTTTTATACAAAAACAAGATGATTTCTGCTTTGAATTTGTTGCGTTAAATACAGTTTGGCGGGTTTGAACTCTGGTCTTGGTTTTTACTGTGAAACATATCGAGATGAAACCGAGACGGATGTTTTAGTTTTCCAGGACCAGTCTGAAAGAATGGCTGTATTTCTTCTGTTCAGTTACACACTCAGTAGTATGAAATGTAAAGTTTAATCTTACTTTTTAATGAAGTGCAAACAGGGTCTGGAAAGAGGAAGCGCAAGCTGAATGATGACGACGAGACCTCCGAAGGCTCGTCTGTTCGCTGCCCAGTAAAGAAGCACGAGTGTCGTCTCTTCGAGCTCTACAGATCTAAATGGTAAAGACTTTTTTTTTATTCTTTATTAATGTCATCCAAAGACATCCATTTTATTTTTTCCTCCTGTTTCCTCCCTCCTTCAGTCCACCGTTGCTGTGGGAACGCCTCGACATCTTCTACGTCCAGCCCGATCCGGCCTGCAGCGTCAGTGACCCAGTGTGGTTCAGCTCCACACTGCTGGAGCGAACGGTCCTGGAGAGCCTTCTCACCAGAGTCCTCCTCGTGCGAGACATTTACACAGATCAGCACCTGGAGGAAGACGAGGACCTAAGGGAGGATGTGGGAGGGGAGTAGAATCTGTTTGGACTGGTGTTTGTAGAACTTATGGACGTGTTGGGTATCTGGTAGTTTGTCCCGTCACCTGTCTTTAAACTCGTCTCATCACACCCCTTAATGACCTGCTGTTTGCTCCTGGTGAAGGACGTCCACAACAAGCAGAGGATGATGACGATGATGAAGAGCTGCCCAAAGATTGGTCTCGATACAGAAACCAGAGGACGGATGAGAAGATGAAATGGAACAAAATCAAATCAGGTTAAAGATAAAGTCGCTTCAGGGTCGAGACACATCAGACGTTTTTAAAGGACGAGACGTTCGTCGCTTTCACGTCTTTCTGATTCATCACAGTTTTATAAATGAAGTAGAAAAGTTGGTGACATTAAACATTTTCACCAAATGTTTCACACACACGATGTAACGTGATTAATTTACGTCATCCATCATAAACCTGTCTGAGATCCGTCTCACGCAGCAGACGTGTTACATGTCATACAAACGGTTTCATCATAGCTCAGATAGAAACACGTTAGTGATGTAATAGCAGACATCATGGCACATGTTCACCAGGACACACGTGTTTGGAAGGTTTATCCACTTTTTAGTTGATGATGGAAGTTTTGACGCGCTCCGTTAAGGTTTATGTTGTATAACCTCCATCAGCTGAGCTGCTCTCCTCCGCTCCCATCATGCCGTTCTCTGATCTTCCTCCAACAGCATTGCTCTCAGGCAAAATCCTCCGGAGGACTCGAGTCAGTTCTGGTCCAAGGACAGACCAGACTGCGTGGCAGAGGGGATGGACGACCCTCCAACATGCTGCATTTCTTTTAGGACGTTAGACTTCCCTTCATTCCTACGATGTAGCATTACCTGCATACCCCGCCCGGTTCAGGCGGCTTCGATGTGTAAATATTCCTGGAGTACGATAGTTATTTCAGAGGAAATCCACATAGGAAGACTTGTAGTTCGGGACAGAAAGAACTCCTCCTTTCAAACTTGCTGGTTTAGAAGCCTTCAAAAGACGTTTATTTATTTATTTTTTAACTGCATCGTTCATATTTTTGGATTTTATGACTGACATTTCATTTTCACACAATAACTTTGCTGCTGTCCTTGTGTGTCTGTGCAGAATCCCACCGAGCGTGAAGGATTAAGTTTGTTCACAATCAGTTTGCTTTATTTGGTTTGATAATCGAGCACTTCTTAGCGAGTGTTTGGTTTTTTTTTTACTTCCAGTTCTGCAGAGATGGAACTTGTTTATGGGCTCAGATACGTTTGTTTCTTTGCATCAACTAAACAGGAATTTTTCAAATTGATTTATTTCTTATTTCTGTTCAAAAATCATTGAAACGTGTTTTATATAAATTGCTCTGATTTGTTTTCAGGCTAAAATCCATTAAAGATTTGGGGATTCATCATGATTTGATTCTTCATTAGAACCTAATCTAGTTATTTATAAAGTTGCTGCTTGTAATCCCAGTGAAGATGTTTCTTCCTAATCTAAAACGTGTCTTCTGTGTGTGTGTGTTCCTCATCACGGCTCAATCCGGAAGGAAATGGTTTTTGTTCTTTTATACAGACGAGCTTTTAACGTGTGAAACTTGTCAACTCAAATGCAGGAGATTGGTTTATAATTTCTGGCACCGGGTTAGATTCCCACTCAGATCCAGACCTGCAGGTTTAACAGATCTTGGATCAGAGGACCCTGATTACTCAGACTGTTTTTTTTTTTTTTTTTTTAAACCTTTATTTGACTGGGAGGCAGCAACCAAACCCACCACAGGTTTGGACCTACAGCTGAGGCTGATGCCTAATGTGAATGTGCCTATCTGTATATAGTGAAAGTGAGTGATTGTGACATGAATCTGATGTGTGGACTGATACGGTTCTGTTTAATAAATGATTTCCTTTTCTAACCAGGCTCGTTTCTGCTGGTGAGGTAAAGAAATTAACTTGCTACAATATTATTTCCAAATGATTCATTTTTTTTAAATGGCAGGAAAAAAAAACAAGAAAATCAACTTGAAACTGAAGTTTAAAGAGTCCCTTCCATTAAAAACAGTTTTTCTGAGGTTTCTGTTGAATATTTTAGCTCCACAGGTGTTCTTACCTTCATAGTGGGTGAAAACAGGTCAACAACTTCTCTTTCAGTTTTAATCTCTCAAACTACGCAGGTGGTGATAAAACCCGAGTTCTCCAGAGTCCGAACAGCCTGTATCTGTTTCATCACAACTCCTTTGTTCGTTAGTATTCATCAGCTCCTGCAGTTGAAACCACACCTAGCATGCTGCTGGCTAAAAGCTGTTAGCATAAGACATAGCAAACAGGAAGAGACTACGTCTGGTGTTGCCATGCGCAGCGGGGCAGGAAACAGTATACCTTGCTCTCATAGGCTAGTTTGTTAGCCAATCAGAGTCCAGCAAATTCAAATAATGAATATGAACGAGCTGCTGCTCGAGGCCTGATGGAAGGAGCCGGAACCACCCGAATTTTAATGCAAAGAGATTGAAAGGTCTGTTAATCAGTGTTTCCTGATGTTTTTAGATATAAAATGTTTCATATTACAGGTTAATACTTAAGAAATAAGTTCTGAAATTTGAATGAAATGGCCTCTTTAAGGAAAAGCATCACAAACGTATCCCCACGCAAACTTCTTTACATGATTGTCTCACAGCTACTTTCAGACAACAGTTTTCCAGTTTGACAAGTATTTTTTTAACTCTTTATTTATGAAAGGTACATCATCATTTCACCCTTATTACGTTTACATGTTTTACAATCTCCAAGGTATTCCCAGTGAGAAGTTTCTTTTGCATATAGCAGTTTCATTTCAACATACCATTTTACTTGTTTTTCTACTTTTTTTCATTGTTCTTTAGAAACTACAAGTGGGGGGTGCACATTCATGTCAAATACAGATCAGTACTGATATCAGGAGATAAATGTATACTACTTTATACTGAGAATATTTTTACTTCCAATTAGACCAAATCTTATTAAACTTCTCCATTTGCAATCTGAAGGAGAAAGTGATTTTTTTCCATTATATAAATGTTGTTTACTATGTTTTCTCACTCTTTGACTGATGCAGCCAGTGTCTGGTTCTGGTCTTTTTTTTTCCTGCTGAAATAAGAATGTTAAATAGATGCTTGCTAAAGAATTCTGAAGAGAAGTCCATCTTTTCAAAGAATATTGTCTCAAAGGTGAGATGTATTTTTATTTAAAATATTTTCTCTAACTTTTTGTGGATGTCTGACCAGAAGTACTTGAATGGTGGATATTCCCAGAAAATATGGTGATGACTGGCATCCCGACTCCTGCACTTCCTCCAGCATTTAGCTTCAATCCCAGAGTATAATTTCTGTTTTGGAGTAATAAAATATCTAATGTGGCATTTCCATAAAAATTCTCTCCATGTGAGTGAATTGGTGCATTTCCAAATAAATCTACAATAACTTTGCCATTCTTCTTTTGAAAAAGTATCTCCGATTTCCTTTTCCCATTTGGTTTATATGTATTCTGTTGAGTTTTATCTTTTGGCTAAAAGCTCTTGTACAACCTGGAGATACTTACTCGTTTTATGTCTGCTGTAAATTCTTGACTCGTAGTTTTAATCTGTAAAAGCTTCAGTTTTGCTTTCTGGTTGGAATTTGATGTTGTTTCACTTTCTGAACTCAGCAGAAAGTTACTGGTTATTTGATACACGATCCTGAAACAGCAGGTTGTGAACGATCTGTTGACGTTTATGATGTCGAGTCGGTTTGTGTTGCAGCTGCAGTCAAACTTTAACTCAGTTCTGTTTAATTATACAGCATCAAATCACAAGTCCAGGTCACGTCAACGGGTCCGTGTTCAGAACTAGTTATATACAAACAGTAAAGTTGTGATTGTAACATCATCATCTCTATGGAAACAGAGTTAAAGGTAAAACATAGATACATCAAGTGAAGACAGAGTCAATCTGGTTTCAGTATTTCATACATTCTTCAATCATTGATTCTGTTATTTTGGATTTTTCTGTCACAGATTTGTGTTTTATAAGATAAAAGTTGAAGCAAATGACTGCAGATTAAATAAAAGTAATAATGTAGTTTGTGCTCAGATGCAGTAAAACTTGGAGGTCTCCTCACTGCGTTTCGACCTTTTGCGCCATCTTGCCTAATTTTGACAAGGTGTCAGGCGGACGTGTTATCTGTAAGATGACAGGCAGCAGAGTGGGGGGGGGGGTGACCTGTCAGCACCCAGGGGTCAGCGCTGCTGCCGGGTGACGAGGCTGTGAGACACGACTGCTTTATCATGTAGAAGAGGCCCGACATTCTGGGCCGGTTTTGAAGGTGTTCAGCAGGTTCATGGACTTACAGCTGTTTCTCCTTTTGTTCTGACTGAACGACCTGGTTCTTACTTCAGGAAACGGATCAAGCTGCTGCTGTTACAGTCTGAACAGGTAAACTGACTCTGACATTCTAAACTTGATTTTTCAAGATGTTTTTCTTAAAAAGAACTTTGATGTCATTGGAAGCCGAAACATCCCAAAATCCTATATTTTCAGATCTGGTTAACAATATTTATAATTTACTGGTCTTAACCTCCGGCACACAAAAGCAGATAGAGACTCAACGTCTTTAAAACACAGGAGCCAATAATCGACAGGGAGCAGATGATCAAAGCGATGAGGCGACTGAAACCAGGAAGCACTTTTCTTTATTTCCCACTGTGAGGTGTGAGGTGACCCCCCTCCCCCTCCCCAAATCTGTGTAATAGTGCAGTTTTCAGCTCCCTGAATCTCCATCAAACATGTTTAATGAGATTCTGTTTCTGTGTGAAGACCTGGACCAAACAGGGACCTTCCCAAAACCTCGTCCTCCATCAGCCTCTCACACAGAAAAAGAACTCCAGTTTTTTAAAATAAAAAATAAATCTCTCATTTCACTGTATATTTTTGGGGGAAAGCGGTTGGATAAAAGAACGAAACATGGTGACACAGTCCAAATTTTTGAAGAGGCCAGCTTTTTTCTTTCTGTGCTATCAGAGTTGGCCAGACTCCAGTAACTTGTGCCATTGATCTACAGCTAAAACGGCCCAGTGCGCCCACACAGGCGGGCCTGCGAGGAAACAGGGTGGGTGTAAAAACATTTTTTCACCCTTGTGGAGTTTTTTTTTTTGTTTGGACTCAATCCCCAGCTCTTTCAGTGGGCATAAAGAAAGAGCTGTGCTCAGCAGGGTCATGTGGGCGAGGACCGGGGGTTAGACTATAGGTGGCGATTAGGGTCTCTAATGTGCATCGAATCCTCTTCAAATCACATGATATGAACTAATGTTGCCATATAATGATGAAACAGCAGCACTGAGAGACGAGCTGCTGGGATACAACTGTAGAAAAGAAGAGAGGAATGGATGACAATGCATTTCTCAGGACAACTATGTGGATGTGAGTTCAAGTTCAACACAAATATCAGTTTCGTTTTAAATCATTTAAAAAAAAGACAGATCATTTTTTCTTAAATATCAGAAGACAGAAGTTCATCCAAACTCAGGAGGAGAGATGTAAACTAATCCAAATGCAGGAAAACCTCAGGAGGAGGAAATTAAACAGGAATCAAGTAACAGGAAACAGCAGAGGAGTCGATAGTAGCAGCTGATCATAGACTGAAGAAACAGAGGACAGGTGATTACTGAAGAGATACCAGGTGAGGCAGAGCAAGAACTTATAAATAAAAGCAAAGACAAACAGAAATGAGAGAATGTGCGTAACAAATGTTAAAACGAAAACAGCATTAAAAGATAAATTATCAGACAAAAGCAAAGAATCTAACAGCCAACAGGAACATGAATAAGAAGAAATAGGAACCAAAGGAATAAATGAAAATTGAATAAAAACAGAACTGATATAAAATAAAAACATGAAAAACCCACAAAGAGAACAGGAAGAAAAGTAAACCTTCAACCAAAAACCTGAGCACCACGTGACACAAAGGCAAACAGGAAACACAAAACACTCCAAAATAAAAGCTCAGTAAGCCTTGGCAAAAAGTCAATAAAAAAGAAAAACTCAAAACCCAAGACAGGATGATCATGTCTGGATTTGATGGAAAACGGCTGCAGAGACGCAGACTAGAGAAACCTTGGCTCTGGCTGATGGTGATGAGACGTGGGGGAGCTTGAATTAGATTAAATTTAGGACCGTCTGGCCCTATTTGGTAAGCTTTGAGTTCAGAATCCCCTCCACAAACATCTTTTTTACAAAACACCGACTGGCTGACAGTGCCCCACCCTCACAAACACACACACGCCTGAAAACTGTGATTAAACTCATCCCATAGTCCTGCACCAAAACCTGATTAGATCCAGAATAAAGACTCTGAATAAACCACTTTGGAGGTTTATCAGAAAGTGGATCGTCACGTCCTCGCCACCGATCAACTCAAGAAAACACAGTCTGTTGCCACTTCCTTTAAAATGATGTTCCATTTGAATGAAAACACAACCGTAAACTGAAATTAGGACTTGACATTCAGATGATTTGCATTCTGTGCTTGTTTTTATTTCCCAAAAAAGGAGGCGATTCCCTGAAACCTGAAAGATTTATGTCCTGCTTCCAAGCCAGGACCATGTTCCCCATCACGCGTTTGTGAATATTAACTGTGACCCTTTTCTCTTCTTTAATGTTTGATGATCTTGACCTTTAGTTGAGACCTTTAGCTGTAAATAGGAGTCACAAAAATTTACAAACATTAACTGTAGTTAAAATAAATGAATTCCTCTCTTGTCTTTTGCACTAGCAGTTAAAATACTGGAGTTTACAAAGCAGTAAAGGTCCATTTGTTGACGTTGTCATGGTGATACATTCTGATAAATTGTGCATCCTTACTGTTCAAACATGAATAAACAAGAACAAAAAGTCTTTGTAAAGAGTATAAAGTGTAGTGGTAAGTTCATGTATGCAGTATGTTAAAACCTCCCAGAAGACACCATAAACATGACGGAGCGCTTCAAGCTGGACACAAGCATCACACAAGAAATAAAACAGCTGAGCAGGAAACATGACATCAACAAAGCATTTCTATTAAAAGCTGAATCTGTCTCCAGGTTAAAGGTAGAGATTCAGATTGAACTGGAACATTCTTGTCAAACAGCTCATAAATGTATTTGCCCAGTAATAAAAATCCCCTTTAACATTATTTAATTAAATTCACAAAGTAAATATATTTAGAAATGCTCCAGAAATGCTCCTCTATTAAAAGAAAACACACATCATCGATTCTGTTTTTCTTTAAAGAGTCTTTTCCTTTAAAAACAGTTTTTCTGAGGTTTCTGTTGAATATTTTTGC
Organism: Pachypanchax playfairii; assembly: GCA_006937955.1. Lineage (NCBI taxonomy): Eukaryota > Metazoa > Chordata > Actinopteri > Cyprinodontiformes > Aplocheilidae > Pachypanchax > Pachypanchax playfairii. The sequence continues at coordinate 4,708,400 of SSNP01000027.1, forward strand.
TCCACAGGTGTTCTTACCTTCATAGTGGGTGAAAACAGGTCAACAACTTCTCTTTCAGTTTTTATCTCTCAAACTACGCAGGTGGTGATAAAACCCGAGTTCTCCCGAGTTCTAACGGCCTGTATCTGTTACATCACAACTCCTTTGTTCGTTAGTATTCATCAGCTCCTGCAGTTGAAACCACGCCTAGCATGCTGCTGGCTAAAAGCTGTTAGCATAAGATGTAACAAACAGGAAGACACGACGTCTGACGTTACCAAGCGCAGCGGGGCAGGAAACAGTATACCTTGCTCTCATAGGCTAGTTTGTACCCACTATGAAGGTAAGAACACCTGTGGAGCTAAAATATTCAACAGAAACCTCAGAAAAACTGTTTTAAATGGAAGGAAAGACTCTGAAAAGACTCTGAAAGACAAGTTGAGACTTCCTGGAGTTGAAGAAGCAGGAGAAGATAGAAGTGATCCGACTGGAGCAACTGAAATGTTGTTGCTTCATTTACTAACAGCAGAAAACAGAACAATTCTAACAAGATCCAGAACAAGAACTTTGAAGAACTTCCATCCTAAATCTTGTCCTTGTTTAAAAAACATTTTCTTTAGGTGTTCTGTGATCACAAATCACAAAACAAAATCAAATAAATTATTAAAAAAAACAGTCTGTTGGACAGTTTGATGTCAACAGGTTTTGTCTCTGTCCTTCATGCCAGTATCTCAACAGTCATCTAGTTCTCTAGTTCTACATGGTGGAATTTCAACATTTCAACATTGTTTCTTGATGTAAAACAAAATCTTGTATCTGTAATTTATTATAAATAAAGTCACTTTCATGTCTAAGATGCTTCAGACATCGAAAAGATTAATAAGAACATTGTCTTATAAAATCATAACATCAATATTGCTGATATAATGAGATCATTTGAATTATTACATGTTTAAATTAAACAGAGAATGTTTAAATTGTTTTATTATAATAGTGATATTCTTATATTATATGTTATAATGATTAAATATATTTATCATCACAATAACATTAAAATGACACTGTAATGTCATAATATATTTATGGTTGTTTTGTTGTTAGGAGTAAAAACTAATGTGAATTTACTTGTAAGTAAATTAAGGATCTAATAGTTTAATTTTTGGAATAATTTCAATCACTCAGTTTTTTTTTTATTATTATTGAAGTCTAATATCTAATACAAGAAAAACTTCTTTCTAACAGACCGTCAGACTTTCACAAGCTAACAGTCGAACGGCTTCATCACACTCCTGATATATAAAGAGGGCTGAAGGTATTTGTGCTGTGGGCTGAGTGTGAATTTGTGAAGTGATTAAAGGCTAAATTTAGCCTCTTGTTTGCTGTGAGCTGCAGACTGGTGACTCAACGGCAGACGTTTGTTTTCTTTACAAGTTACTTTTCCACCAAGTGGAGCTTCAGAGTGAACAGAGTCCCACAGCTGACACCAGGTTACAGCCTCGACTGGGTGAAACAATCGACATCTTTTTTTAAATCCTTTTGCGGTGAAGTCAAATTCTGTGTTGTGTTTCTGGTTGAAGCTTCTACTGCCTGTAAGAGCTGCAGCTTTAGTCTGAAAATTCAACAAAATTAGATCAAGAATTGTTTCAAATATTTTTTAATATTGCAAGTTTGTCACGCTTTGAAAAACATCTTGCTGAAATAAACATGAATTAGTAGAAAATACAGACACTTTTTTGTTTTTTAACTGCAGTTAAAAAAAGAAAAACAGAGTGGATGTACAGTATTTAGAGTCTTCAGCTCATACAAAGTTAAACTCTGTCCTCTGGAGCGTTTAGTTTGTTTCTGCTTGATCAGTCTGATAGTCTCTGTTTTCCCGGGACCTGATTTCTGAAGACGTGAGGTTGAGGCCACACGTCTGTTCAGCATCTGCATCAGAGGAAGTTTACATGCATCAGACGCAGCAGAGATGTTGCTCATGTGAGAAAATGGTGACACATTCATTACTGAGCTCGTCCTCTAAGGACTGCCGGGGATGTTGTGAAATCTCTATAAAACTAATCTAATCTGTTTTCATCAGTTGTAGTTGTAGTTTTCTTCTTTGGTAGAATCTTTGTTTTCATTAGTTTCAGTAAAGTTAGTTGACGGACTCTTCTTCTCTATTTCCTGTGAACCTTCGCGTCCATCCAGGAGAAGTGTTCTTCGTCTTTATGATGATAATCATCTAAGGCACCTTCATCCTGCTACAACCACGACACAATCAGCCTGATCAACAGGGATCTTTACAGGGTCTTAGTGAGGTGTGAAGAACACAGTGGCCTCTCCACAACATGTTCAGATAATTAAAGAATAGTTATAGTTAATTATAATAGCGTGCAAGACTATCAAAGTAAAGGACTGACTGACTATAAAATGTCTAAAGAGACCAGATTTTATCACAAAATTAAAAATTAAAATTTCAAGGCTCGACATAAAATTACAGGCTGCACGGTGGAACAGTGGGTAGCACTGTTGCTTCACTGTGAGAAGGTCCTAGGTTTGAAACCAGGCTGGGACATGTTCTCCTCATGCACGTGTGGGTTTTCTCTAGAGACTCCAGCTTCCTCTCACAGACTAAAATCAAAGCTTGAGGTTATTTGGTAAATCTAAAAGCTGACATGGATTTAATAATGAATCTGTTTTACACCTGAAGCTGATTCCTTTTTAACATGAGTTTATTTTGTTGGAGGTGCATTAATGACTTCAGCACAGATAATTAAACTGCATCATTAAAACAGTCTAACAAACGTTCTGACCGTGAAGCAACATGTATGTAAAATCCTGATTCCAAATTAAAGTTTGTGTTTTATTTCCACATTTCAAGTCATTTTATACCAAAAATGTAACTTTAAATTCTATTTTGATCATTAACCAATCATTTCCTGTCTTCTGAGTGAAAGTATGTGCAAATTGTGAATTTCAAGCAGCAACATTGAAGACTAAAACAACAATATGGTACAAAAATTTATTTAGTAACAGTTTTGTAAACATTTGAGGTAAATGAACATTTACATCAACTTGTTTTCACACACAAGGCACTTTTCTTGTTTAAGACTGAAAACAGGTCGAGTTGTGAGATGGTGCCAGAAAGAGATGGTGACACAAACAACATGCAGTAAATGCAACATCCTGTCAGGGCTGCAGAGGTTTAGGGAAGTTCCAGCCACCCAACAGGGAGCCGTCCTAAATGACGTCTAACCAAAGTCCCAAAGGGTTTGTGAGAAACACATGAACTGGACCGATGCCAACACTAACCAAACCGTTCAGCTCTTGACTATCAGTTTGAGATGAATGAACTTCTTTTTACTACTTTTTCTGTGAAGAAGTCACATGTTTTGCTTTTCAGACACGAGATCAATTTGCATTATTTTTCTCTCGACGTAAAATTACTACTGTTACACCACTTTCAACACTTTTTTTTCTCCAACTGAGCAAATTTGAACTGACTGTTTAAATGTAAACATCTGGAATAAGAATGAAATGCAGACTTTGGATAAGTGGTCGCTAGAAAACGAAACAGACTGATTAAAGCTGGTTTTAGGATTATTTAATCCTGGTTTGTTTTTACTTTTTCATCTTTGTTTGTACTGAGATTCATTTTAGCAACTTTTAACTGACACGTTTTCATTTGTAGAGTAAAACTTCTGGGATTTTACCCTCAAATATAGAACATTTTACTTAGTTCTTAGTAAATTTTTACAGTTTTGCTATCAAAAAAGCATTTTAAATAAATAATACTGTGAACAGATGTTCTAGTTCTGTTTTTCACTCGGGGTTTGGGTATATTCTCAGTTTCTCCTCAGCGTTGGACTTTTTTGAAAGTGCCTGTGATGATGAAAGACGAAACAGGAGTGTGACACGGACAGAGAACTGATGCTGATGAGTTCAGTTCAAGGATGTAAAAAGCATCTAATCATCATGTTAAACACAACAAAATAGAAGCATCTGAGGTCGACTGCACCATGGTGCTGTCATACATGCAACAACAGTCTATTTTTAATGAAAGCTGTCTTTTAGTTACAAACTGACTGCTACAAGAATGCAATTTAAGAGTAAAATTCAATTTAATACTTTAAAAAAATAGCGCTTTTCAGTTTAAAACCAATGAGGAATCACATAAAATCTGCAACAATAAATTAATTTAAGTTGCTCTGTTTGTTTAGATTTAATTAAAAAAGTGTATTTAGGGGAAATATTTGCCAACAATTTTTATATAAAATATCTATTTCAAGTTTGACCACAGAACTTTAAAACACTGTGTTTATGAACAAGGAGAAGTTTAGCTGTCATGTACTTCCATAAAGTTTTAACTCCTTATTTTAAAACCTGGAAATTTCTTGTTTGTTTTTTCTTCATTTATTTAAAATAATTGACAGTTTTCAATAAACTGAGAAGAATTACTAAAAGGTATTATTGTTTTTTTTTTAGGGAATTCATCCTTGAATCGGTGAGTTATAGGGCGACTTGTTAGCATGAACAAAAAATGTAAAATGTGAAAGGTTGATCCAGGATTATTTGCTTTTAATAATTAAATATTTTGTTCTGGATTTAGATGGAAAAACTCATTTAAAAACGCGAACGTTTCACCGTGAAGCCAGTTTAAAAATGATTGACAAATTGAACCAAATGTTTGCAAACAGTTCAACAACACCAGCTATTTATTTCCCTGTAGATAATATAAAAATATTCAGCCATGACATTGAGATTATTTTATGTGATCACTTTAATTTGAAATATTTTTAAAAAAGAAGAAGCAACCACTGCAAGATTTCCCTTCAAAAATGTTGGTACGTTGTGCCTTTCTGTCATTAAACTCAGTATTTTTGACTTTGTTTATTGACAAATAACTGCATGAGCACATTTTGTGCCAGTAAAGACCATAAAAAAGACAAACCTTCCATCAGTTGCTCTGCAACTCACCAACCGCACTGACTCAAGCCATAAATTCATTTGATTTGAATGTGCTGCTCTGTCTGTAGTTACTTTTTTTTGGTTTGTTTTGCTTTCAGCAAATGTTTTTGAAGCTTAAAGGTTTATTTTTTTGTTTATCTAACTCTAAGAATCACCATATTTGGGGGTGTGTTTGAGGAGAGTCGGGTGTTAAATGGAAGGGTTTCCAGGCCACGGAGGTTCAGACTGCCAGGTCGCTCGGTCTGGCTCTGACGCTACTGCTCTTGCTGGCCCGACTGAGCCGCCGAGGGTCTATGCTGACCATCAGTGGCGGTTCGTGCATCTCCACTGTAGTGGTGGTGACAAGGCCTTCCTCCTGCGCAGTCTTGACCCCACCCCAGATCTCTGGGTTGCTGCTAGTTGCAGCATTATTGGCTGTGTGGGTGTCACTGGTAGGAAGGAGCAGACAAGCATCAGCGGGCGGCGGGTGCTGCTCATTCTCATTGTTGGCAGAAGAAGAGGAGGATGGTGAGGGAGACAGGGCCTTCATCTCTCGAGTCTGCTGCTCGGTAGCAAGGTTGGCCCAGTTCTGCTGCGTAGCCAGATTGTGATTGTTGTTGTTGCTGATGTAGTAGTGAGAAGACGATGAGGACTGATGAAGAGGCTCCTCCCGCTGGAGGTCACCCATCTTAAAGTCTGCTGCTGAGGTCATGACTGCTGACCTCATGGGGGGCAGGAAGTCCCTGCTGCCCGCCGTCACATCTATGTAGTTAGGAGGGTAGTTGAGGTTGGATGGGGCAGTTCTGGAGGTCGAGGCCAAACACTCAGGCTCTGCAGCGTTGATGCGATGGAGCGACTCTTCATCAGGGACAAACTCATTTGTCACACCCTGTTTCACTTTCTTCCATCCAAGGTGATAAATCTCTAATAAATTCAGCAAAAGAGACACGCAAGCCACCACAAGCATAAAAAGGATAAAAATAGTCTTTTCAGTGGGCCGTGATATGAAGCAGTCAACAGTGTTGGGGCATGGCCAACGTGCACATTTGTACAGAGGCCTCAGCTGGAAGCCATAAAGAAAATACTGGCCCAAAATGAAACCCACTTCAAACAGGGTCTTGAAAATAATATTAAACACATACGTGCGCAGCAACGCACCTCTGATACGGATTTTGCCGTGTTCGTCCCTGATTGGTGGCTTTTCCTTCTTGCCGCCTCCTCCAGCATCGCCACCGTTTTTATAAAGGAGCTCTTTCTCCTCATGGAACCTGTTCACTTTGCGCATCTCCTCCTCTTTCTCTTTCCGCTTCTCCTCCATGCGGACGATGTGTAGCACGTGTCCCAGGTAGATGAGAGTTGGAGTGGACACAAAGATGATCTGCAGCACCCAGAAGCGGATGTGCGAGATGGGGAAGGCCTCGTCATAACAGACGTTCTCACAACCGGGCTGTTGGGTGTTACAGGTGAAGTCGGACTGCTCGTCACCCCAGACCTCCTCAGCTGCAGCCCCGAGGACCAGGATCCTGAAGATGAAGAGGACAGTCAGCCAGACTTTGCCGATGACCGTTGAGTGCTCCTGAGCATTCTCCAGCAGCCGGCCCAGAAAACTCCAGTCGCCCATGCTTCAAAAGTTCTAACCTATGGAGAAAGTACAAGCTGGAGTACGAAAAGGTGGTGAAACAAGACAAAAAACACGGAGAGATCATGTCAGAGTTACAAACACCCCAAACTCGGACAAACTTCTCCTTTTACTGAGATGATTATTAGAAACCAAACAGACAGACATGAGAGTTGGTTCAGATAAGACCGCAGTGTTCAGACACATGATGTTTTAGCAGCTTGTGTACAGTACAGGCCACCTGTATGGATGAACTGACGTTCACTCCCTTTCTCTGTGTGAGTCAGGCCTGTGTCTGTCTCTCACCTGCTCGCTCCACTGCCCAGCAGGCATGTGCTGAGATCAACATTATTATGTTCGAAAACAGCATTTAGAAGAGATGGGGCTCTGCTGTGGCACATGCACACACACACACACACAAATACTGATGTACACACATATACACAATCCTCCCTCCTGTCCTCTGGGCAGCTGCAGGACTAAAGCTGCATGAATCAAACAAAAAAATGTTTACTGTAATTTAAAAAGCAACACGAATGGGACACTAACTGTGGTATGGCGCTTAAAATTGGAGAAGCTTTTAGTCTGAAAAGACTTAATCAACATTTTTTTCATTAGTAACTGATATTCTGATTTGTTTTTCTTTAATTAATTAAAAAAAATATTTTATTAATTCCAGAAAAAATTAAAGATTATCTTCAAACAAATTGTTCTGATTATCCAAGACTCTCAGCTCAAAGATAATTGTAATAAACTTTGTTAAACGGAGAATATGTGGTTTAAAATTTTATTTTAGAAGCTAAAATCAAGGGACAGGATGCTTTTTTTTTTGTAAATTTCACAAAAATCCTCCACATCTGTACAAAGATAAACTAATGTTAGCATTTAAAATGCCTTTTGAAACTTACAGGCAAACTGAAACGGATAACTTCCCAATACTGTGAGAAACAGTGATTCAGACAGACAAAACACACAAATGCAACACTTCAACACTGAGATGAGAAGAAAAACTTACTGAAAATTTCTTGTATTAAAGGTAATAAATCCATCGACTAGGATTCACAGACTGCGACACCTGGAAGAAAAAGTAAATCTGTAAATCAAAAGGTCATTGAAATCTGTAGCGTCTCTGCAACATTAGGAATTCTGAGCACATTTTAATAAACCCCTTAAATCTACTCAGATAAATATAACCTATCTAAACTTTTTAAATATAAAACATTCAATGTACCTGCTTTAAATACTGTTAGAGATGTAATATTACAGGAATACTCTGAAAGTTTTCCACTTGACCTTGGGGTGACTTTTAGTAGCAAACCTTAAAATCTGCAGACACTTGATAAAGTTTCACTTGTATTTGTGGTATTTGGGGTCTGATGATGAAGAGACAGTGTCAGGTTCAAACAGAAAACTATACGTGCCAGACTCACAATGCAGACTGTGCCAGAGTGCTCAGACTCACTTTAAGCTCCACAGGCTTTGTCAGGCTTTTGTTCTTCTCTTGTTCATTAAAACCGAAACATCTCCTATAATTACAACACATCGCTTTCTTCACTTCATTCCCACTGACGTCAGGAAAACTTGTCTAGAACTTCACAGTTTGTCCACCAGACCTTTAAAGTGAAGATGTCCTATTTATGAGAAGCAAATCCATCCTCCACCACGCGTGCCATCGCTGGAGTGCGCTGAAAAGCGTGTAGACCTCCTGCTGCGACCCTCACCACGACTCACTGACCCCAGACCACCGATCACTTCTTTAACAGCTCAACAAACTTTTTTTTTTTTTTTTTAATAATGTCCCACAAACACAGTCATGAACAAACTTCTCCTGGTGCCTCGTCTGGCCCCGGGCCCGCAGAGTTCAGCGCGTAAAAGTTGCCCTTGTTATCGGTTTTTAGAGGCAGCTTGGAGTTGGAGATGTGGCTCGGTTAAACGGAGCTGCCTCCCGTTTCCAGCCATGTCTGGACTGTCACATTGTGTGACCATGCGTGAGTGAATTCACATAGTCATCAGCCTGTCCGGAGTCACACCACGCCCCTGCTAACGTCACAAAAACCGCTCCAAATCTGTGCGCAAAAGTTGCGGAAAATATCAATTAGTAAAATGTATCCAGAAAATCTTTGACTCAAGTTTTCCACAGACATTCTACTTTCCGGAGGGTTTAGTATCACAATGAGACAGTAGACTTATCAGCACCATCAGATGTTTTGTCAGTATGCACGGATCTTATGACAGAAGAAAAATGTGAAATATGTGTATCGATCTGTTCAGTGTTTAACTGTTCATAAACTTTAGCAGACGTTAAAGTTAAACTGAGCAACATTTGCTTCACAACCTTCCAGTTCTGGAGAATCTGCACCTGGCACTGCGTATTTTGCGCACATTAAGTCCTGGCAGGTAGCTGTTCACTTCAGTTTGTCCTTGTACCTTCATGGCAGCACGTTGTGCAGTTTGTGTCTAAAAATGAGAAAAGTGACCATGTGGAGGACAAAAGGAGAAGTTTCAACGTTAAAAACATAATAAAATAAAATAAAATAAAATAAAATAAAATAAAATAAAATAAAATAAAATATTCAACTCAATTCTGTTTTTTTATATGGTGCGAATTAAATGAACGAATGAAAAGTTCATTTCGGTACAAAAATGAAATAAAATAAACAGATTTTAACAATTGTTGAAAAAGGTGAAGGTTGAAGCACGTGCTTATTATACACCTTTTTACCTTACGGAAACACCCACGCACACACAAAATAGAAGACAAACGAACAAATTTATCTCTTCATCCATGCTGAAAAAATAAATTATTTTTAAAGAGTCCATTTCATACAAATTTCAGGACTTTGGGGTTATTTCTTAAGTATTAACCAGTAATATGAAACATTTTATATCTAAAAAACATCAGGAAACACTGATTAACAGACCTTTCAATCTGTCTGCACTAAAATTCGGGTGGTTCCGGCTCCTTCCGTCAGGCCTCGAGAAGCAGCTCGTTCAAATTCATTATTCTAATTTATTATTCAAATTAGCCTATCAGAGCAAGGTATACTGTTTCCTGCACATGGCAACGTCAGACATCGTGTCTTCCTGTTTGTTACATCTTATGCTAACAGCTTTTAGCCAGCAGCATGCTAGGCATTATGCTAACAGCTTTTAGCCAGCAGCATGCTAGGTGTGGTTTCAACTGCAGGAGCTGATGAATACTAACGAACAAAGAAGTTGTGATGAAACAGATACAGGCCGTTAGAACTCGGGAGAACTCGGGTTTTATCACCACCTGCATAGTTTGAGAGATTAAAACTGAAAGAGAAGTTGTTGACCTGTTTTCACCCACTATGAAGGTAAGAACACCTGTGGAGCTAAAATATTCAACAGACACCTCAGAAAAACCTGTTTTTAATGGAAGGGACTCTTTAAAGCTGACAATAGAGTGCAGTGGAATTTTACATATTTTTACACATTTTCTATTAACAGCTGTTCCAGATGTTTACTCCTTTAACTAACACAGTGTTGTTTATCTACAGTTCGAGTTCATATCAAGTCATTTCAAAGCAGTAACGAGCAAAATCTGTTTACATCCAGTCAGTCATCTTCTGCACCTGCTTGTTCCTGTTCAGGGTCTCAGGGAGCTGGAGTCTATCTCCAGTGGTCATTGAATGAGGGGCGGGGCTACACCTGGACAGGTCACCAGTCTCCACTTACATCTATTTAAACACATTTAAACATGTAGTCAGACCAGTTTCAATCAGTTTCAGTGAATCAGAAAATGTTTATTAATAAAGAGAAAAACAGCAGAACCGTTACACAATCCTCCATCCTGAGCAGCAGAACCAGAATCAGGATGAGTTCTGCCTGGACCCACTGGGGTCTGAGAGGACAGGAAAGAGACACAGGCAAACACACTTGTCATTTCTCATTTTTCTTTTTGTAATTTTTAAATTGAAATTTTCTGTTTTTGTCAGTAGCCTACAGCTGGACCCCCAAAATAAAAAGTGAACAGAATAAAATTGAGGGACTTTGTATAAATTTACCTAAAGACACTGCAAAAAACTGTGAGATCTGGTAAAGATCCAACGTAAAGAACATTAAAGAAGTTCTCTGTAATATGTCGACACATTGCTGGTTCATCTCTTGAGTTAGGAGTCTTTAATCTGCCTGAAAGTTTCAGAATTCCAAATTAAACTAATTAATAACCAAATAAAATCTCCTCCAGGAATGAGTTCATAGCAGCCAAAGCTCAAAAAAAAAAAAATTCTGAAAATCTGCGAGAACTTCTGATCAAACACATTTTAAAAGATATCCAAAAAGCTTTTGTAATGACTAAATATCTGTTTATGTCTGAGGATAAATAAAATGATTTAACAACATGTCAGATCATAACATGATGGAGGAGCACCGGACGGGGGTGGAGGTTTGGGGGGGCGAGGACAGACTGATGGACACCAGACTGAGAGGACACTCTGTTCATTAACTTTTCCTGCTTCAGTTTTAGTTTGAATTTAGTTAAAAAAATATTCTTGTACAAATTTTACTGTGAAGTTACTTAAGAATGATGCAATAATTGTGTAAATGTACAAATATTTCAAACCCCTGGTGTTTTAGCATCCTATGAGTGTTTTATTGATAACATCTTTATTTTTAAAAAGTTATAATTAAATCTACATTATGTCAGTATAAACAATAACTTGACCCTACGGTTTCTGTCCAAGCACAACATTATCTCCCTAATTTCCTAATTTATTAGAAGGAAAGAAATGAGGGAGAAAAAATAAGGATGTTCTAAATCACATGAAAAATAATGATGGTTTGTGTTGTCTGTGACTGTCCTTTAAAAAACAGAGACACTACACACAAACAGGGAACCAAAGTTTTGTTTTTACAGGTTTATGAAAAGGAAACTTCTCAAACAGTTTAAGAATCAAAGTGCAAGTGTAATGAAAACAGTTTAAGTCTAAATCACAAACACTTTATTTATTCATTTCTTGCTTTGAAAGATTTTTTTTTTCCTCTGACAGTGTGTTCAAACTGCTAGACGAGCGGAGAAGAAACTGCAGGAGTTCAGTTCCTTAAAAAATATTCATTTCACATCAGTGTGTCAAAGTTCAGTGCAGAGCGGATATACAAAACACACATAAAGGCCTTGCCGAGACCCAGAAGAGGAAGAAGAGAGTACAGAACATGGATGGATGGACAGAACGGCCTCCAGAGTGCAACAGTGTGTGAGCAGAACTTTCCTCTCAGGCTCTCATGCTGAGAAGTTCACACAACTGTATCAGCTGCAGGAGTTACGCAACATAAACAAACAGCTCGACTCATCCGGCTTTGCTTTTTATAACACTGGAATTTACACACGAACTGTCCAACTCTGAGTGCTCGCCCCCCCCCCCCCCCCCCCCCCCCCCCCCCCCCCCCCCCTCCCACCCCCAGCGGTCATTGTGTAACCACAGATTTACTCGTCCATGTTCCATCGAGACGTCTTTTACTAAAAGCACAGATGTGACTGACGAGCTGCAGCATTAGAAGGTAGAGAGGTGATTAGTTCAATGGCTAAAATAAGCACGTGTTGAAAAATGATGCAACCAGCTGGGGTCAGTCCACGCCACGAGATCCGAGTCCAGAGAGAACAGGAACGGGACTCTGAACAGGACCAGCATCCTTACCATCACAATAAAGAGACTAACTGAAGTCCATTAGATCCTGATCATGAAGGCAACACCTGAACTAACAGTTCAAACTATATTTCTTCTTGTTGTTAAGCAAAACAAATAGTGTTAATGTGAAAGAAGTTCATATATGTACATCACTACATGCATGAAAGATTTAGTATGTTCACAAACAATCTGCCAAATCCTCTGATCACCAGAAAAGACCTTATAATAAAACTCCCTCCAGTCGCTTGATTGTTCCTGTTTGCTTTACATTAAAATTATTAATGTATACAACATGTTCAGGATGTTTCATTTAGTAAATATTATGCAGGTGAGAAAGTATAAGATGCATTTATTTAATGTAAAATCTTTTTTAAATGTGTCCAGCCATGGTGGTGTGGTAGGTATAAACATAAAGATGTGTTCATTCAATCCAATAAAACTCTTTGTTTGTTCTGGTAAATCCTCTCCTTCATCCACCAGGTGTCAGTGTAGATTCATTCTTCTCCAATTCCAGATCTTACAATGTTCTAGATTAAACAGCAAACTATTCAGATAATAAACAGTTGGATGAAACATTGTTTTTTTCTGCAGTCTGATGGACAAAACACAAATTCTTTTTGATCCAAGTTGCTCTGGTTCTTTTCTGGTTCTGATCACAGGATGAATGACTCACAATCATTAGAGAGCAGAACATATCGGGTTAGAGAACAAACTGGGATGGAACTCGTTCAGCGCTGGTGCTGAGAATCACTGATCTGACCCAACCATAGTGCACAGGTAGGAGATGAAAGACAAAACCAGTTCTACAAGCTTCAGTTCATTCTGTTCTGAACAAACAAGCTTCACAGTTCAGCCTCTTGAATCTTCAGCACACCGTCTTGTTACTGGATGAATCTGTGGAGGATGACAGCAGCATCTCGTTCTTCTTGTTGTCTCGTGTCACGCTCTCTGTGTATGGGTGTTTCCTCTTGTTTGACCTGTTGGAGCACCTTATCAGCGCCTTGACGATGAGGTAGCACAGCTCGGCCACGTTCAGCACCATGCACGTGGCCGATGAGGCCACCATGAAGATGGTGAAAACAGTTTTCTCAGTTGGCCGAGAGATGAAGCAGTCCACCTTATTGGGGCATGGCCACTGCTCACACTTCACAAGTCTCGGCATCTGGAAACCATTGTAGACGGAATACAGCGCGTACATGAAGCCGCCCTCAAAGATGAGCCTGAAGAACAGGCTGCAGGTGTAGGTCCACCACAGCGGGCCTGTGATGGGCAGACGTCTCTTCTTCAGGTTCTCCAGGTCACAGTTTTCAGTGCTGTTTGAAGCCAGTATCGTCCTCTTATCCCCACGTTTTCTGTAGGCAACATGCATGGCTACAAGCAGCGCAGGCGTGGAAACAAAGATGAGCTGCAGACACCACATGCGAATGTGGGACACAGGAAAGAAATGGTCATAGCAGACATTTTTACAGCCAGGCTGCAGGGTATTGCATGTGAAATCAGACTGCTCGTCGCCCCACACGCTCTCAGCAGCCAAAACCAGTATAGTGATGCGGAAGATGAAGAGCACAGACAACCAGATCTTCCCAAGACTGGTGGAGTGTTTGTTGACGCCGCCCAGCTGGGCATAAAGTGCCCCCCAACTCATTGTGGCAACACGGGAAGCTCAGAACCACCTGCAGGACGCAGCAGAAGTTAGTATAAAACAGAATCAGGACTTTGTTTTTCGAAGCATTTTGATGATGTAAACTAACTTTTTGATGATGTCACCAGTAAAACAAGATAAACTTTAAACCACTGAGTGACAGAATAAACTGTTTTTACCACTTTGAAGTCAGGTATGTTTGAATCCAAGGTAACTGATGGTGATACCTACTTAATACATTATTATTTAAAATCTGTGAAATTAGGTTTGATTCTGCCTTCAGCCAATTGTTTTAAAATCAGGAAATATTTTCCCATTCTGGACGTTTTGTGTCATTTAGCAAAAAATAATCGTCTTTTTTCCTTCATTTAATAGTTCTTTATTTTTATTAACATTTTCTGACTTCACTTCCTTCCTAGAATTAATGTGATATTAGTTTTCTAGCATGTAGCTAATGAAATAAATCGTGCTAATTAAAGGCTGACACGACGCGCGTCAACATGTTCAGGTGTGTTCACCTGTTTTTATCCACTTTAAAATGTCAAACTTTAAATAAAACACACGATCTAAAGTAACAAAAACTCACCTTTCTGTACAGAATTTATCCGTGATTATAAAAAGTTAATAATAATAAGAAGGATCTATGAATCCAGCTGTTTTTGCGCGTCGCAGCAGAATCTGGATTTGGATGTTTGGAGAAGAACCGCGTCTCGTTTTTCCCGTGTGTGAGAGGTTCACCTGAAACTCCGGAGGTTTATCATCCTCCCTCCTGCAGACAGGCAGGGAGGGGTCAGGCTCTGGGTGGGACCAACAGGGAATTCAGGACGAAGTCCTGGTTTTAGAATGAACAGACAGAACTCTTGCAGTGCAGCTGAGTTTCCCATTTAATTATTGATAATTTAGGGAAAAAAAATTCCCACCACAACAATAGCTTCCCATCAGAACTCAGAACAGGAACTAACTGCTGCCAAAACCTAAAACAAAAACATGTTTTAATAAGCTTATATGGACAAAATGAATTCTATTAAATGATTTTTGAACAGGGGTTACACCTGGACAGGTCACCTGTCCATCACAGATCGGTGTGCAGCTGGTGGTTACCATGGTAATGGCAAGGCTGAGGAAAATGCTACCACATTATTCTCTTTTAATAATTATTTAATTGATAAAAAACCTTCACATGTTTACATGCTTTCATTCGTTAAAGTATGTAATTTACATGAAATACTGATATTTTACCAGCAATTTATAACAGTAAACCATTGATTTTTAAAAAAAAATCCTACTTCTTCTTGTACAGTAATACATATTTCATCATGCCAGTCATGAAGAGTGAAATGTCTGGAACTGTTCAGAAAATATCATTTATATAAATCACCATGTCAATGTTTAAATCTGGTTTGAATCTCATCACTAAAGTGTAAAAAATCACCTTCAAATCTGATAGTAAACACATATGAACCCAAACATTCTTAATATCAGTCAGTAGTTTGGGGCCCTTCATGATAATCTCAGTGGTCCTTCAGTTTGGCCAGACCCATGAGCAGCTGGTCTCTCCTCGCCTTCCTGGCAGAAAGATGCTGCGGGTCATTGGGAACCTGCTCACACATCTCCTGCAGTAACAGAAACATGAAGGGGTGACGTGTCAAGAGATGTGATTATTAAACAAATAGCAGACCAGACAGACAGACAGACAGACAGACAGACAGACAGATTTGAAAAAATAAAATAACTTTTGGTTTATTTTTGAGTTTCTTTTCTCTCGTGAACTAAAATGTTTGTTCAAGAGACTTTGCTTTATAGTCTAACTTCATAAGAAAAGCTATCACATAAATGTTTGTCAGTTGCTCTAACTGACTGGTAACCTAGCAACAGCGGCAGTTGGTTTACTGTTAGCAGCAGTTAGCTGAAAGAAGTCAAACGTTTTAGACTCATTTCTATCGGCTTGTTAACAGTTAACAGAAGATTGCTGGTGAATTAAAACCAAGATGTGGCGACAGCAAGTCAAACGGCGACTGGAAACAGCAAAAGAAAATATATTGGGCATTTTTGAAAGAGCACTTGAAGATAACTCACAGGAATCATCATATTTAGCAGAGGGACAAAACAGAAGCCTGGAAGCTGATATCAACACGAATGATCAACACTACATATTAGGTTTGTATATTTTCATTTTTCTATCAGTGTGATGATGATAATTTAACATTAGGTTCAGTTTTCAGGTAGCTAATGAATTTAACGTCTTAAAGTTGGGATATGAAAGCTATATTTTTAACAAAATAATGTCTCCTCCGAATCGGAGTGCGTGCGGGGGGGTTAACAAGCCTGGCACCCAGATGGCTGAAGGCTTTGTGCTGTGTTATGCTGGTCAAGTTCCATATACCACCTTTAACTGACTGAAATAACTGACAACCCAAAACCAGAAGTTTGTGACTCTTTTAACTGTAAAAAAGTTCAATTTTTGGCTGTTAAAATCCCAAATTACCACACAATTAATTTATATCCTGTTATTATCAAGAAATGAACTGACACAAACTGTCACTTTTCAAGTTGTCTTATTTCACACCTGGATGTCAACTGCTGGTGTCATCGATTAGTTAAGTCTGGCAGCAAAGTTCTGGACTTGTTTTGTTATTGAAGCACGTTCAAGGTTTTTCTGAGTTATATGAGAGAAACGAAGTCTTGTACTAAGAGCTTCGTATCATTCATCATGATATTTTACATGATCACTAAGCTAATTAAAACATGGTGGAACCAGTTCAACATTAATGTACATGTGTTTCAGTGATCCCTGCAGATGTTCAACTGACTGTGCTGATTCAACCACAAGCTCCTGAAGAATTGAGACCTGCTCTGGACCAGCAGGAACCGGAGACCTTCAACATAAAGGAGGAAAAGGAGGAACTCTTGATCAGTCTGGAAGAAGAGCAGTTCAATGTGAAGGAGGAGACTGAGGCTACCACAGTTCCTCTTATTGTAGTTTCTTTGAAGAATGAAAGTGATGAAGAGAATCCTCTTTCCTCACAGCTTCATCAACACCAAACAGAAGAAGATGGAGATCTTTCAACCAGCAGATCAGCTGATCAGATGACACCCTGTGGAGAAGAGGAAACTACCAGGAATCCAGATTTAAATACTCATGAAGATGATTCCAACTCTTCAGACACTGAAATCAGTGAGGATGATGAAGAGGAAGAGTATATGGACAATAATGACTCTCACCTGAAACCCGTATCAGACTCTGAATCAGAAACTGAATACAGTGACAATGAATGGAAGGTGAGCAGGTCTCAGTCCGCTCACAACCAGACTTTTAGCTGCTCTGAGTGTAGTAAACAGTTTAGTAGCAACCAGTCTTTACTTAGACATGTGATCAGTCACTCAAGGTCTTCAAGTTGTTTTGGATACAAGAAACCTTTTAGAGTGAAGAAAAATTCAAACTTGTGCAGGAATGAGCAGACAAGACAGAAGTCATTCAATTGTGATGAATGTGGTAAAAGATTTACTAGGATAGGTNATCTCAGGACACACATGAACATCCACAAGGGTCAGAAACCGTTTTGTTGTGATGTTTGTGAAAAAAGATTTAGCGAAAAGTCAACTTTAAAGAGACACATGAGAATCCACACGGATCAGACAAGATGATGCGCTGTAAACAGACTAGATACTCATGAATGTTCAGAATGAGTAGAAACAACAGAGTTAGACAGAGATAGATAGATAGATAGATAGATAGATAGATAGATAGATAGATAGATAGATAGATAGATAGATAGATAGATAGATAGACAGACAGACAGACAGACAGACAGACAGACAGACACACAGACACACAGACAGACAGACAGACAGACAGACAGATAGTAGGGCTGGGTTTAAAAAATCGATTAATCGATTTAAATCGATTTAAGGATAAAAAATTGATAATCGATTCATAAAGCACTAAATCGATTTAATAAAAAAAAAAAAAAAAAAAAAAAAAAAAAAAAAAAAAAAAAAAAAAAAAAAAAAAAAAAAAAAAAAAATAAAAAAAAAAAAAAAAAAAAAAAAAAAAAAAAGGAAAATTGATAAACATGATGTATCTGCGTCGTAATTAAACTGGACTCCAAACAGTCCGCCTCCTTATATTGTTTCCTTCTCTTTGATTTCTTGCTTGTATGTTCTCTCATGACAGTAGTAGTAGTAGTAGTAAAATATACATTTCCTTTTGTTACAGTTATGCCACGTGCCACTGCTTCTGGATATTTTTAATGAAAACATGAATATTAAATGTATATAAAATACGCACTGTTGAAAGGCTGCTTCAGCATTTCATAAAAATTGCCATCTACGAATGTCTGATATTCAAGAAATACTAATGTGACAGAAATATCTGAAAAAAGAATCGATATTGAATCGAATCGAAATTAATCGAAATCGAATCAATTTTTGCTCTTGTGAATCGAATCGAATCGATTCAGGAAATTAGGAGTGATACCCAGCCCTAATAGATAGATAGATAGATAGATAGATAGATAGATAGATAGATAGATAGATAGATAGATAGATAGATAGATAGATAGATAGATAGATAGATAGACAGACAGACAGACAGACAGACAGACAGACAGACAGACAGACAGACAGACAGACAGACAGACAGACAGACAGACAGACAGACAGACAGACAGACAGACAGAAGTTCTGAGCTGATGGAAGGAGGAAGTATCAGCTTTCAGTCAAGCAGGATTAAAACGTCGTCAGTCACTTTTAAAAGGAAGTGATCAAAAATTAAGACAAACATTTTTTAACTTATTAACTGACTTTGAGTTGAAACAATATCAACTGTTACATATAAAACTTACAACATTTACACCAAATCAACTGGATTCTGTAACGTCTCACTCAGGTCACCTTAATGATGCTCTTGGCTGCATCACTGAAGAAGTCAGGTACTGGTCCAAAGGAATCCAGGACCCTGGTTATACCGACCCCATATCGGTTCATATAGTCTTCCAAACCTGTGAAGAGGTTTGAATGTCACTACTGTGTAATAGTGTGTCTTCATTTATTACTGAATCACATGAATTAATGAACATGAAAAAACAAAAGAGTTTAATTCAAAATATGACTAAAGTTTTCATGTGACTGAATGTGATACGACCTGTAGTGTAATAAAAACACCCGGCCTCAGTTTGGCTGTGATATATACTGGCCTCAGAGTTTTTAAATCTGTGGGTGCCAAAGAGAAGAAATGTCAAGGTGAAGTCAATAAATAAAGTTAATTGTTTCATAAAAATCACGAGGAGTCATTTTGGTGGGAGTTCAATGTTAATGTCTCATAAATAACCTTCAGGAGTTCATTCAAAGCCTTTTATTCGTAGTTTAACAGTTATAAGGATTAACTGCAGCTATTAGATCATTCATTAACATCTAATGATTAATTTGTAACGTAGACAGAACACAATGTGGCTAATCAATGATTTAAATGCTGCTCAAACTTATTGTTAAAGATTAAAAACCAGGTTCCTGCTTTTCCTACACTACAGCTAATCATTGTAATCTCTCGGCTTAAAAATATAATTAATGTAAAATGTCCTTTAAACCACATTGTGACAGTCAAAAAAACAGCTGACTGCCCATGTGTAGACCTGATGCTATAAAATGCACATGAATCAATATTACAAGCAGCTCGTTCTTTAAAATGTCTGAGCACATTTATCTCAAAATCTTTAGACTTTACGAATTTTGTAAAAACAAAAAAATAAAATAAAAAATTAGAATAAAGTTCCGTAAAGTGAATCCACTTCTTGTAATAAGGAAGATGAAATCTGTGTGATTGAGGTATAAAAACTCTTTTGTGATATTTGAGAAAAAAGAAAAGAAAGTGCTCAAACAGCTTCACACCAGTTTTTTACCTGAGGCAGGTGAGTCGTGATCTAACATACGATTTAAACATGCATCAATTTACCAGAAAAACTGCAATTTTTTTATAATCTCACATATTGTCCTTAAGATGAACTTCTGCATTAAACTCAGTATATGACACAGCGATGTGATAACTACCACTCACATCTAACTAAACATCTCACATGAATGAGAAACAGGTGTTCTCTTAGCATAAAATTTTTGTGCTATTGTTGATTTTTATTGCATTTGCACACAGTTTTGCTGTTGACTGTAAAAATCTGGCCTTCTAACATCTTCCTGAAAAAGCCGCTTCATTATGTTTACAGAGGCAACATGAACAGGTTAAAAACGGACATGTTTTATTTCTGTTAAATAGAAACAACATCACAATTAATCAGGTTTGTTTAAGAGAAGCACGCTCTTCCTGTGTGTTTCTTATAAAGCGACTGTAATAATGTTATACTTGGTAAAATGATCCAGATCTAAATAAGTAACTTGTTTTCAGTTCAGCGTGTTTTAAATTTTAAAAAATAAGTATGAAAATGTTTTTGCTGCTTTCATTTTCAAGGTCTGCTGCTGATATACAACTGGGTAGGCAGAGGTTACAACAAAGTGTCAACACAAACGTTTGTCTTTGGCTCATGATCTTTTTGCCACCTGAACGCTTGTTGCTGACTTCGTTAGGTGAGATTTTCTCCGTCGTCTAGCTGCTGCTGAAGTGGGTAAAACTAGCTAATAAATTAGCTGTGTGTTTTTAAAAAGGTCTCGACCCTCCCTCATGGCTACAAAGAGTAACTCTCAGTGGATTCCTTCTTTATAGAACAGTTTTCTGCTGGGCTGGTTCATGGTTTCCAAAAGTATTCAGGAGGGAGACAGAGAGCCTGAGAGCTTCGGTATCTGATTGGAAAGGATTTGAAGTTAGAACAGAAGTAGGTTGAAGCTATCTTTTGAGAACATGATCATACCACTCTTTCCTAAGTTGAAAAAAACTCAGCAAAAGGCTTCAGTACTGTAACTACAGGTAGAGCTGGCACCTGGTTTGAAGGCTGTGTGTTTTGGATTACAGGTGTGAGAGAGTGCATTCAGCTACCCATTAAAAGACTGCTTTGTTCAGCCAGTGTGTGTGTGTGTGTGTGTGTGTGCGCACACACCATCAGGGTTACTCACTGTGTTTCACACTCCCCTTTGATATTCTCCATCTACCTGAGGTTTAACTCTCAGTGTGAGGCACACAGCAGCATCACAGTACGATACTGAACACGCATGTTGTGCTGAGACACACGTGTCGAGCCACTGATGTCACAGGAGCTGCTGTAACTCAGCTGCTTTAAGGCTTAGCAATTATTTTTGATAAATCAAAAAACTTACAGAATTAAAGTCATGCCGAAAAATGTAACTTGCAAGGTGTTGAGAATTTAAAAGCCACTGAATCGGTGTGTCTTTAAACGTCAAGTAACACATGGTGACACTATGTGTGTTAACAGAAACGTCAGAACTGGGAGTTCTACCTTCCGGTGCATTTAGGTGCATCGTTTCCATGGGACCGATAAAGGCGTAACGCATTCCCAGTCCCTCTGACATCACCAGGTCAATGTCCTTGACAGAGATAATGTCATCCTGATGGAGTGAGGAGAGAGAACAAAAGGTGTTTGACCACATTTAACAACTTATTTACAGTGTTTATGCTGAATTGCTCAGTAAGTGTTTATACAGCATCAGAGAACAAGCAGCTTGGCCTTGAGCTGCAGTTCTTCTGTTCAGGGTTCAGTCATGTGACCAACAAAACAACAGGTGGAATTAGAGAATGTGAACACAAGAATATGTTCTCAGTTTCAGTTCAACAACAACTTTCTAGTGTACCAACCAAATTCTCTTTGATCCCATCAGAGTACTCCCACTATATTGAGTTCCCCTAATCAGCTAACTATGTGTGCTCAGGATTACACAGAGGGAGGAGAGGGCCGGGGATGGAGGGATGGAAGGAAGGGCAGACAGAGGGAGGGGTTCAGGTGTCTTTGGGTTAGAGATGCCTTTTGGCCGACCACATAGGAAACAGATACAGAGAGTGGGGTGAGTATAGGAGGAAAGGGACAGGGTCGCCTTTGTTTGGCTTCTTCATCCAACAACGAGGCTGTTATTTGAGAAAAGTGGGGTGGTGGGTGGGGTCTTCTCTCCACTGTAATCACTTGGGGTAACAAAGTGCTTTCTCAGCCACTCTGCTTTCCAGGGCTGGCCTCGACTCAAGGCCATTTTTTGGGTTGGTGATTGTAGTTTGAGGGACGAGGGAGTGAGATGTTCTTTGAGAAGGACAACAGGAAACAGACCACAATCCTCAGAGTTCAATGCAGAACTTCTGGTTCTGTTTGATTAGTATTATTTTTATCTGTTACTGTTTGTTTCTGTTCAGTAAGAAGTCTCAAGTGTTTTTACACATTCGATTGATTAAAGTTGCAATTTTGTTGACTTAACTTGACCAGTGATAGAGCTAATAGCAACAATAACTTTAGCACATCTATAACACCGTGCACGCACAGAGGAAAGATCTCGTGATAAATACATCCCAGATGCGGAAATGAAGGGAGTCTTTCATGCAGCTGATAACAGAAAGCTAAGATGAAACCAAAACTTGTTCTGGGAGTAAAAATGTATGTAAAATTCATCTGTATGCAGTATTTCAGTAACTCTCTGATTTTATTTTGTTTTTTCAAGCAAAGCCTTTTAATAATTGGACAAATCCTTTTATGTAATAACATCATAGAAAATAAACCGTTTAAAAAGAAAAAAGGACTGGATGAGGTAACGAAGCTGTTCTTTTATTTTCCTGGAAATTTTTTTGTTGGTATAAAAAAAAAAACAAAAAAACCTCAAACTTAAAGTTTTTCGGAGACGTGATCTTTTTGTCTTATTTTACTACTTTGTATCTATCAGTATTACATTTGTGCCCCGTGGACACTTTTTCACATAAACAAAGAAGCACAGATTTCCAGTAATAAAGTCTAAAATAAGCTGCGTTCTTCTGTTTTATCATTTCTGGTTTCAGTTAACGCTCATACAAACATTCATACATGACTTATAAATCTGCACCATGTTTCATTAAATAAAGTTATAACGTTTCTAAAATGTTTTATTGAGACCTAAACATGTCAGAGACACTTTAAAGCGTCCATTTCATACAAATTTAATGACTTTGTGGTTATTTCTTAAGTATTAACCAGTAATATGAAACATTTTATATCTAAAAAATGTCAGGAAACACTGATTAACAGACCTTTTAATCTGTCTGCGTTAAAATTCGGGTGGTTCAGGCTCCTTCCATCAGGCTTCTTCTTCAGCAGCTCGTTCATATTCATTGTTTGAATTTGCTGGACTCTGATTGGCTAACAAACTAGCCTATGAGAGCAAGGTATACTGTTTCCTGCCCCGCTGTGCATGGCAACGTCAGACGTTGTGCCTTTCTGTTTGCTACGTCCTATGCTAACAGCTTTTAGCCAGCAGCATGCTAGGTGTGGTTTCAACTGTGGGAGCTGCCGAAAACTAACGAACAAAGGAGTTGTGATGAAACAGATACAGGCCGTTCAGACTCGGGAGAACTCGGGTTTTATCACCACCTGCGTAGTTTGAGACATAAAAACTGAAAGTTGTTGACCTGTTTTCACACCCACTATGAAGGTAAGAACAGCTTTGGAGCTAAAATATTCAACAGGAACCTCAGAAAAACAGTTTTTAATGGAAGGGCCATCTTGATTTCCTTGTTTGTATCAGCACTTAAAACTACTTTGTTGGTTTCTGTCATGTCTCTTTGTTGTTATTTGGTGCAAATGAAGCAGTTTTGAAGACGTGCATGCATTTCACTCAAACCTAATAATGAACACAACTATGTGATTCACTCAGCCGGAGCGTCTTCAAAAGCTCAGTGTGGTATTTCATCACCACCGTGACAGTTTCGTCAGCTGAGACTTAAGTGCACCCTGTGGGTTAATCCTCCCTAACAGATCTCTTACTATACAGGGATCCACAAGTAAGAAGGGATGTCATGTAGATGTGAGTCTGACTGCACAGGCCCGTGTGAAATCACAAATATCACACTTAGGATGAACTAATGTTTTACAATTAGACGAGAGTGGCTCAGAAACAATCTTAACTGAACTTTCTTGCCTTTTTAATTCAGTAGAAGTAGAATGTCATCCCTGGTGATTGGTTTGTTGGGTAACAGTGACTAACCCTACAAGTGTTTTCACCCTGGCTACTTCAACTACTTCATTAGCTCTTGAAACCAAAATGTCCTCTGACTACTTCAAAAAAGTGACAAGCTGACCTGCAACTTCTATCCTACATAATGTTAGAATACACAATACAACACAGTGTTTAGGTAAAGTAATAAAATACCAAATCAAATCCTAAAACTGCAAACAAACTTAAGGTTTAATACTAAAGCACCCGGACCCTCAGGGCTGGCGCACCCCAGGGATGTGTCCTGTCCCCCCTGCTAATCTCCCTCTACACCAACACCTGCTCCTCCAGTGATCCATCTGTTAAACTCCTAAAGTCATTGTCCTCATCAGGGACGGAGCGAGTCTGCTTACAGACAGGAAGTGGACCAGCTGGTCCTCTGGTGCTATCGGAACCATCTGGAGCTCAACACTCTAAAAACTGTGGAGATAACGGTGGACCTCAGGAGGAGACTTCACCTCTGCCTTCCATTACCGTACACAACACAGCTGTAACTATGGTGGACACATTCAGGTTTCTGAGGACCAGCATCACCCAAGACCTGAAATGGACAATCAACATAGACCTGGTCATTAAGAAGGTCCAGCAGAGGTTGAACTTCCTGCAGCAGCTCAAGAACTTCAACCTGCCACAGGAGCTGCTGGTGAACTTCTACAGAGTCGCTATCGAGTCTCTGCCAGTCCATCACAGTCTGGTTTGGTTCATAAACCAAACTAGACAGCAAGGACCTTCTCACCCAGGATCACCTCTTCTCTCCCCTCTGGACTGAGCTACAGCACACTGTACACCAAAACCACAAGACCCAAGACCAGTTTCTTCCTCCAGACCGTCACCATGTTGAACAAACAACTGGATGTTAAACATTTCTTCTCTTATGAGAATAATTAGACTTTATCTGTACTACCTGACTTTAAACACCAATCAGATATTTATGGAGGATGATGCTGCTGAATGTACAGTGGGGCAAAAAAGTATTTAGTCATCCACCAATTGTGTAAGTTCTCCCACTTAAAAAGATCAGAGAGGCCTGTAATTTTCATCATAGGTATACCTCAACTATGAGAGACAAAATGAGGAAAAAAAATCCAGAAAATCACATTGTCTGATTTTTAAAGAATTTATTTGCAAATTATGGTGGAAAATAAGTATTTGGTCACCTACAAACAAGTAAGATTTCTGGCTTTCACAGACCTGTAACTTCTTTAAGAGGCTCCTCGGTCCTCCACTCGTTACCTGTATTAATGGCACCTGTGTGAACTCATTATCAGTATAAAAGACACCTGTCCACAACCTCAAACAGTCACGCTCCAAACTCCACTATGGCCAAGACCAAAGAGCTGTCAAAGGACACCAGAAACAAAATTGTAGACCTTCACCAGGCTGGGAAGACTGAATCTGCAATAGGTAAGCAGCTTGGTGTGAAGAAATCAACTGTGGGAGCAATTATTAGAAAATGGAAGACATACAAGACCACTGATAATCTCCCTCGATCTGGGGCTCCACGCAAGATCTCACCCCGTGGGGTCAAAATGATCACAAGAACGGTGAGCAAAAATCCCAGAACCACACGGAGGGACCTAGTGAATGACCTGCAGAGAGCTGGGACCAAAGTAACAAAGGCTACCATCAGTAACACACTATGCCGCCAGGGACTCAAATCCTGCAGTGCCAGACGTGTCCCCCTGCTGAAGCCAGGACACGTCCAGGCCCGTCTGCGGTTTGCTAGAGAGCATTTGGATGATCCAGAAGAGGATTGGGAGAACATCATATGGTCAGATGAAACCAAAATAGAACTTTTTGGTAGAAACTCAACTTGTCGTGTTTGGAGGGGAAAGAATGCTGAGTTGGATCCAAAGAACACCATACCTACTGTAAAGCATGGGGGTGGAAACATCATGCTTTGGGGCTGTTTTTCTGCAAGGGGACCAGGACGACTGATCCGTGTAAAGGAAAGAATGAATGGGGCCATGTATCGTAAGATTTTGAGTGAAAACCTCCTTCCATCAGCAAGGGCATTGAAAATGAGACGTGGCTGGGTCTTTCAGCATGACAATGATCCCAAACACACCGCCCGGGCAACGAAGGAGTGGCTTCGTAAGAAGCATTTCAAGGTCCTGGAGTGGCCTAGCCAGTCTCCAGATCTCAACCCCATAGAAAATCTCTGGAGGGAGTTGAAAGTCCGTGTTGCCCAGCGTCAGCCCCAAAACATCACTGCTCTAGAGGAGATCTGCATGGAGGAATGGGCCAAAATACCAGCAACAGTGTGTGAAAACCTTGTGAAGACTTACAGAAAACGTTTGACCTCTGTCATTGCCAACAAAGGCTATATAACAAAGTATTGAGATTAACTTTTGTTATTGACCAAATACTTATTTTCCACCATAATTTGCAAATAAATTCTTTAAAAATCAGACAATGTGATTTTCTGGATTTTTTTTCCTCATTTTGTCTCTCATAGTTGAGGTATACCTATGATGAAAATTACAGGCCTCTCTGATCTTTTTAAGTGGGAGAACTTACACAATTGGTGGCTGACTAAATACTTTTTTGCCCCACTGTATCTTGTGTGTGTTCTCTGTCTAACACTTTCTATTTATCGTTATATGTCTGTCTGCAAGTACAAGTGAAAAGTGAACCAGAACCAAATTTCTGGTATTGGCCAACTAGACCTGGTTCTGATTCTAAAGACTAGATGATTGTGACTCCTTAAAGGGCTGCCTTGGTTGTTGGCGTTCTCCAGTCTTTTAAAGTCTGTTAGTTAACGTGTTTTTAAATCGGACAGATTCAAACTGGCGACTCCATTAGCCTTTCTGTATCTACCTCAACAAAACTGGATTGCCCTGCAGCAAGGCAATCTTTTCTTCTTTTTAATTACCAAAACTCAACCCTCTCCTTGTTGTTCTCCTCTGCAGGTGAATCTGAGCTCCTTGTCAGCTGTTCCCACCTGTACACTGTGTTTTGCGTCTGCATCACTCACCTGAAGTTCATCCCTCATCAGAAATGTTTTACTAAAATGGGGCTTCATCCGCTACTCGCTGTCAGACAGTTGTGGTTACAACTGATGATTGGACACGTTTATTTCCTTCAGTGTTTCTGAAGTTAAAGTAAATTCCAGTTAAGTTGTTAAACTTTAATGTTTCTTGTATTTTCTGTCCTCAGAGAAAACTTGTTCAGAATCTCCTGAGATTTCTGTGGTGAGCATTTTCTTCTCGTCTTTGAGAACTTCCCACGTCAGACGCTGCTGACGGTCTCTCCTCTGATGAACCCTGCTGAGCACAGCTCACCTGCTGGTCTGACTCTCCAGGATATTTGGCTCGACTCCTGTGGAAGTAAAGTCAAGCACCTGTGGAAACTCACCTCTACAACAAAGTCTTGCCCGCTCTCCACCTTCATGCCTACCTGCTTCTTGGACTCCTCAGCACTCCTCTCATTCACGGCCCTCTGCCTCCTTGATTCAACTCCTCCAATCCTCAGGATTGTTTTTGGCTTTTGGTTTGTCTTTAAATAAAATTTAGCACTTAAATATAGTGAAAGAAACTGAAATGGTGAGAATGGTGCATTTCATTGGTCATCCAATTTCATTCCTACAGTTTACAGTCTTATTCATAGTTTACCTCTCCTAAATGATTCAAATGGGATTTGAAGTAAACCTCATACAAATCTGACTTTTTGGTTGAAACGGTACAGGTGTGTTGAAGGAACAGGTGTGATTAGGTCAGACTCCGTGTTTGTCCTGAGGCTGATTTAGTCACATACGTATTTAAACACAACTTTAAACTAGTTTTCTTGTTTAGCAGATAAAATTATACAGTGTAACTTCAGAGTACTTGCAGTAATATCAGGAACAAACATGCTGTGCTGATTTAGCAGTTAATTGTTACAGGTTTTCAACAAGCAGAAGAAAAAATGTTCTTTTGAAATTATACTCGACATACAAGTTGTACATATACAGTCTGAACATAAGATGATCTTATCTTTTTATAGGTTTTAAACATATATAAATCTAACCTCAATAGTACCAAAACATGAAACAAATTTCATCATGGCATTAATTATTAAATAAAAGTGAAGTCAAAATGTTAAAGGTGTGATGACATCACTGTTTAAACTGGCGTAAAGCTATTTCATGTAGTAGATATGCCCGCATATGTCAACTCTCAAAAGAATTTGATTAAAAAACGAACAGGGCGGGGGTGTACGGGCAGGTCAGAATCCTCTTCTCAGCAACACGGTTCCTTTCATTAATGATATGTGGGTCTCCCTGGCTGACTTCGCTCTGATTGGCTACAACCATTGCCCGCAGCAAGCCTTTCTTCTTGGCTCCGTCAACAGTCCAGTAACACGGCGAGTGGACGTTTACAACCGTATATGTTCGAGCCTGAAACGTCTTCTGAGGAAGACGGAGGGGTGAACACATAAAACTCAACTAATCACATGAGCGAATAAACAGTGCTGTCAGATGTTATCAATGAAAATAGATTCACAATATGGTATGATAAACCTGTTGCTCACGGACATTGTTGCTAGAGCGGCTATCACATGCTAGCATCATGAACTCTTCAGACCACGAACAAACGTTTATCAGGCAAGGCAGCATTTTATTAAATAAATAAACTTACAGGTATTGACGATGTGGTCGCCTCCTTCAGGGTTGGTAAAGAATTTTTAATTAAAATCAGTTTCTTTGACAATCCCAACTTGAATTCACCCAAGTTATGGAAGCAGTCCTCCGTGAAGTGAGCTGAACATATTTTCTAATTGAGGTTATAACTGCGTGGCACTTCTCCATAAATGAACTTCAGCCACTCTTCTCTAGTTTTTTCATCCTTCGGGAGTGAGTGTAAACTTCCAGCATGGGTTGAGCATCCTTGGACACAACAGGTCCCCGTTTGCGTAGTCATCTCTTCTCAAGAGCAGCAGCACAAGCTAGCGCAACGCAGCTACCGGTGTATGGGCTGGGGGGCGGAGGGGGGGGGGGGGACTGTTTACTTTACTGTGCACTGTTATTGGACGCTATGAAATACGTAGGATGAAATGCCACGTAGGAAAAAATGGTGCTTTCCGATTCAACCGTTTTTTAAATATGAAACAAAGCGGACCGCCCACAAACGGGAACTTTGATACTCGCTTTGGACGTTCACACGGCCTCATCAGTGCACAACACATCATGATGTACCCCAAAAACCCCAAAAAGTGCATTTTGATGTCATAACCCCTTTAAAGCTGTGTGTCATTTATAGAACCTCCTTTATCAGTAATAACTCTCAGCAGTTGTTTTCGCTCCGACTTTATCAGTCTCTCACATCAGTGTGGAGGAATTTTGTTCCACTCTTCGTTATAATGTTGCTTCAGTTCATTGAGGTTTGTCTACATTTATTTCTGTTCAGCTCACCACTGTGTTTGTAACATTTTTAGTCTTTTTCTGTCCTTTTGTTGTAGATTTGCTGTATTCATGACCCAGTTTAGTCCAAACTCTTCAGCTGTTGAACAGACGCCTCACGTTGGAATCAGAACACGTTGGTATACAGAGGTCAGAGGTCGACTAGATGTCAGTAAGGTGCCCACGTTTAGTGGCAGCAAAACAAGCCAACTCATCAGCTCTTCATCAACATGATGTCAATGTGCTGTTTAGTTTTTATTCCTCCACTTTGGTCTCATTAGGTGAAACTCAAATGGGTTAACGATGGTGTAGATAACAAGTTGTTTCCCTCAAGTGTTACCAACCAAAAAACTGAACTATCCTTACTCACCTTCTCTTATTCTGGTTTTTCTGATGTCATCACTCACCTGAAAACACTTACCTGCCTCACCCTGGTTTCTCCTGTTCCCATGACTACCATTGTGTAAACAACATAAATAAGATTGAATCCATCATTTCATTATTCAAGCCACTGTAAAAATAAACATTTTAAAACAGGCTGTTTGGTGTATTTATCAAGTCCAGTCAGGTTCTGAGCTGTTTACAGAAATCATAACAATGTTGAAGAAAAAGGAACTCATTTAGTGTTTACATCTGGACTTCTGTTACTCTCACAAACATAACATGAATGTAATATACAAAAATAGTTAAAAATGTATCCATAGGAAAAAGAATCAAACAAAAGTAACAGTCCTAACAGATTAAAACTAGCAGACGAGTCATTGAACAATTTGTTTTTAGGTTTCTGTCGAATGAAAGAAGATAAAAAATAAATAAAAATAAGTAAAAGACTCTCTCACGTGTGGATACTGACCTGGACCAGCCTCCATGACTCTGCAATGATGGCAGCTTGGACTCTGTTGAGGGCAAAGCCATCGATCTCTTTTCTCAGGCGAACAGGCGCTTGACCGACCTGAACCAAGACAAACAGAAAACATGTCAAACTTATGCTTCATGCTTATTGTAACTCTTATACAACCTGAGAAATTTCAAGTGGATTTACTGAGTAAAATTAACTTTAATCCATTTAATTTAATCAATAAAGTGACATTTTGTAATTAAGCTTTCTAGTAACAGTAAAAAAAATAAAAAATCACAAAAAAAAACATTTTTGGAAAACTTACGCTGAATTATAACAAAATCGTGACAACTGATGCATATTTGTTTTTTTTTTACTTTTTGGGCCTTTTGTACAGAAAAAATACTCTCATCTACTATTTGTTAGTCACAGAACATTTCCTAAATCTATAAATATTGAAATTATTTTAATATTTTATGTATACATTACTGATATTTCATTTTGGCCCATGTATTATTTATCTTTATTATAAGAATTTAACTTAGCTAATTTAATACTACTAGAAAAATGATTTTCGATGTGTGTAAAAGATCTTGACATAGTTTTAAATTTTTTTTGTTTGTATAATAACTTAATTTAAATATCTCATATTACACATATGTACTACAATTTTAATTTTGATTAAAATAAATAGAAATAAACAAGACAGAGAAACTATAAAAAGTACTATGATAAATAGATATAGAAATGTTTAAAACTTACAGGTACATTTTATTTCTTGTTACTATCCAAAGTTCTGTTGGAAGAGACTGTATCTCTTGACAACTTTAACCTTCATCCAACCTCCAGCCTATAGATCAGATATAATTTACAAAAAACTAGCTGTATCTCAAACCCACAAAAATAAAATGCAAAACAAAATTCCACAGGACCAGCGTCTCAGTATACCAGCAGCTCCAAAACACCCTGACTGGTTAGAACGGCATGGACAATGGTTTTTTAGCAGGCGGTGTAGTCTAGTAGAAGGGAGATCACCTCTTGTTCGGAGGACCGTGGGTTCTATCTCCGGTGCCGGGAGGCTACGTGTCTATCGAAGTATCCTTGGGCAAGATATTGAACCCGCCACTGCCCCGGGGCAGCTGTAGTCTATAGAGACGGAATCGTCCTCCGACTGGGACACCAGAGCTCAATCCTGAATCCTTGCAGAGACTACGAGTTGAAGTATCTTTGGACAAGATACTGAACCCTGACCCTGCTCCCAGGGTGCTGTAAAAAATGGCTGCCCTCTGTTCCTCACCTCACGGTGAGGATGGGTGAAATGCAGAGCTGAAATTCCCCGAGAGGGATTAATAAGGTATATTATTATTATTTAGCTCAGGAGGTAGATCTAAATCTGAACTCTGTCCAGGTACCTAAACTAACTGCTTTGCCATTGTGTCTTTTGGCAAGACATTTCACCTGCCTTGCCCGTCTGGTGGAGGTCAGAGGGTCTGGTAGCACCTCGGTTTGGTCAGCCTGCTTCAGGGCAGCGGAGCTTGTGAAGTGCTTTGTGAGCTGTCTGATCTAAAAAGCTTTTTACAAGTTAAAGACCATTTCTTATTTCATTTTAATAATGTCAGAGACTTCAACTACAGGAGCACAACGTTTCAGAGTGTTGAAACAGCTTGAAGATGATGCCAGCAGTTTCCACGAAGGGAAATTCAGCTCTATTTAGGAATTCCTGGAAGTGGATGTCTGAGTCATTTGTGACAAAACGGCAGAAATACCGTCTTAAAACGGTCTAAAACTTAAAAACTTTGGGTTTCCAATGAACTCAACATTCAAAGTTAT
Source organism: Pachypanchax playfairii (assembly GCA_006937955.1). NCBI lineage: Eukaryota > Metazoa > Chordata > Actinopteri > Cyprinodontiformes > Aplocheilidae > Pachypanchax > Pachypanchax playfairii. Next base: position 4,740,380 of record SSNP01000027.1, read on the forward strand.
TATAAACCATCATTCTGTGTTGGACCTGTTTCATCTGGTATTATTTTACCTTGGTCATCAGAGTATAGGCAGTGTCCATAACGGTGGCTGCTGTCTCTGGGTGAGGTACCAGCTCCACCAGTTTCACATAATAAGGTGGGTTTACCTGGAGAGAATAAGGCAAATACCTGGAACACATTGTTTACTGTAGAGCAGGATTACTTAACTAACATGTAAAACGTCTAGTTAAAAAAAAAACTTTGGGGTCATGGTCTGAGAGGTGACACCCCCCTCCCCCCCAACCCTAATCTTAACCCTGGAGTTTCCTACTGGTTGATGTTTGTGTGTAAGAATTGTGTAATTCATATATTTAAAGTTAAAACAGCATAAATAGAAACATCTGTACCAAAGCAAATTATTTTTACAACAGTTAAAATCACACTAAAGCTAATAAGAGATAAAAAACAATAATTTCAACAGACAGTTCCAATTTTTACAGTAAAAACAAAAGACTGTTAATGATTTAAACAAACAAACAAACATAAAAGGCAAAGTTCATACACACTTGTTTTAATTGGTAGCTGCTTTAAAGATATTACTAGTTTAAAAATGAACAAACACACACACATATATTTATGTGGTATATATACTGTATATGCATTACTGAGGAAATCTACAGATTATGTTTTCCTTTAAAAAAGCTTTAAACCTAAGAGCAGTAAATCCCAGCTGACTCTCCAAAACCAGTTACAGGTGTGGTGAGATTTACCTGAGCCAAGACATGCAGGAACAGAATCATCTCATAGTTATAAACACAAACAGTCTTTTATTGCAAATGTTTAAGAACTATTAATGTGTGTAGCCTGAAAAAGGACAAATGTAACTAAATGTCACGTATCGAAACTGTTTAGATATAAAATATGATGTTATTTTCACCCTACGGGGACGCCGTCCTCGTCGACGATGCCAGGGACCTTGTTGTGTTTAATCGAACATACCTTCCGAACCATAAAAGATAGAAACGTACTTTTTCCCCTCTAAATCGGGAGAATCCAAGCTTTCAGACGGTAGTTCCGGCATCGCTCTAGCTCATTCACAAGGGATACAGTGTCGTGTCAAAGTTGGTGTTCCAATCAGAGCCTTTGTCTTTTGTGCATGACGCGCGGTTGTCAATTTTTTTTTCTTATTCATTGATATTTAGTGTGGGTTTTTCTTGAATAAAGTGTGATATTCTAATTTTCGCCTAATTTTTTATTCTAATACTCTTTATTTCAAGCAAAGGAGCCTCATTTACACAGCAGTTTATGATATTTCAATTCAAAATAAAAAAAACAAGGTATAGGACATTATGGGGCATTGAAAGGTGGTGTTTTAGTACCATTTAAACAAAAAATAGTCAGGCGAGGTTTATTTCTCCAAAAAACCCCTTGGTCCCCAGAGGGTTAAGCTGTTAGTCTCTGAATATTGTGATTCAGTCGTTTCTTATAAACTCTTTGATGTTTATGAGTCCAGAACCAACTGGATAGAAGTATCTGTTTTGATAAAATGTGTGTTTTACTGTTTTTCTCTACTTGTATGTGTAAAAGTTTGAATCCCTCTCAAACTGCTGGCTGACTGCAGTGATGTGGTCACACTAACCGGATGAGAAACAAGGCAGCGACTTGTGTTCTGAACTTTAGAGAAGACGCTGCTTGGCACCAGGCAGGAAGTAGAGCTGCTCAGGATGACGTCTGTCCCCACCAGAGGCTCGATGTCCTGAAAGACGTTCTGCTTGACTTCAAGCTGCTCAAAAACGCACTCCTGGAACACAGAACCACGCCGGGTTACCAAGGTTACAGTTTCAGCATTTACAAATAACCTTACAATGTTTGTTCTGAGTGTTTTGTATTAAAGGTTGTGTAGATTATTAAGCTTTAGAAAAAATAAAACAATAAAAATGTAAATTAGTGATTTTGATCAAATCCAGATCTGCTGTGCTCGGTTTCAGTAAGATGTCAAAGGTAATACTAATGAAATGTATGGCTTATAAAAGTTTCTTATTAGGTTTCTCATAGAATGTGTCTTTTTGTAAATCCGTAGTTATTGTCTCATTTGGACATTCTGGGTCTCTGAAAGTTGAATCTTTCCTGTACCTTTAATTATCTTCTTTTTTTTATCCGCGTCTCTTCAGCTTTAAATTTACCTGTGTTGTCTTTTCAATCTGGTTTCATCTTTCTGAACCTTCAAGTGACGTGCTTTGATTTTTGAATTTTTTTTTGTTTGTTTCTTGAAACTCAAAAAACCCTTATTTTTCTTGTTAAAAACATTAAACCCTTTTGATTTCACCTGCACGTCTAATGTGTCCTCCATTTGGATCCTAAAATAATGGATTATTCACAGTCTTCAAAGATGAGACTTCTACAACTGCTGAGGAAACATGATCCATTGATCTTTTATACTGTATATTTATATAAAACAAAAAAGTTTAAATTCTTTACCTTTCTATTTTCTGAGCATTTATTCAATAATAAAATAATAAGGAAGGAATATAAACTAAGGATTTTATTTTTATTAGCACTTTCATTATTCTTTTGAACCGGTTGATTACAAAAAGGGAGCAGCAAATGTTATTTTTAATTATTTTAATAGAGAAAAGACTAAAAGTAATGTTATTGTGCCCCCTAAAGAGAATTCCATGTAATAAATAATCTAGAACATGTTGCACCGAGCTGAAATGAATCTGTTGCACTTTTTTCAAAGTAAGGGATGAAAAAAAACGAAGCATAAAAATATGAAGAATTCTCCTTGTGTCACATGTTTATATATCTTTAAAGAGGCGACAGTTTAGACAAAGAGAAGCATCTAGTCATTTGTTTTCAGCTAAATTCTGAAGACGCTGGATTTGCAAACAGTCGTGCATGTTCTGTGTCTGTAGATCAGCAGGACACTGTTAACTGTACATGACCAAATAATCTTTAGCTCTGCTTGGATTTACGTAGAAACAGAAAGTGACAGATGTTTGCGTTGTTTGTGAAACCTGAACAAAAAAAGCTCCATCCAGCGCCAGAGCCAAGTCTTCAGAACTGCAGAGCAGATCGAGCTGCTGCTCAGCGGTCAGATGTCCTCTCAGCATTCCAGCTTTCTGCAGCTCCTCCAGCTGCTTCCTGAACAACACGGACACACAGTTAATACTAACACACACTCTGGAAAGACTCCAGAAGGAATTAAATGTTTGGTAATACTTTTACAATACTGTTGCTTTATGCTGTTCAGTTTTCTAAACAATAAAACTATTTTAGTATCTTTATTTTTAACTGCTTATATACATTTAGTGAAAACATGTTTGCATTGTAAGGTTTCTGCATTACAAGCCTGTCTGTAAACATTTTGAGGTCATATAATGTTTACACCAAAAATATACATGAGGTCAATTGGGAACTTTAAATTGTCTCTATGTGTGAGTGTTGCTGGTTGCATGTCTCTATGTGTCTCTGTGATGGACTGGTAACACGTTTAGGTGTGACCCCGCCTCCCACCCTATGCCTGCTGGAGACAGGCTCCAGCTCCCTGTGACCCTGAACCAGAAAAAGTGGGTACAGATAATGATTGTGTGACACAAAATCATATGGGGAGCCTAAGTCACGCCCTTCTACTTCCGGCCCATGGGTCCCCTGGACGAAAAAAACGAATGGAAGTCAATGGAGCGATGAGTTATTTTCTGATCCAGATTGAAATGCACCATGGATCGAACACATGATGTCCGTGAGTTGTAAAGACAAGTTTTGATGCCGAGAAAGCGATCATTTTCGACACGCGGCAAAAGTTATTTTATATTTTGTGTGAAGACACGCAGTAGACTACAACCACTTGTCTCGTAAAATTGACGTCACCATACCGCTCAGAAGGAGAAGAAGAATCAGAATAGGAACAATGGCGGTGAGTTTAGCGAGCTTCACCTCCTTCTATCAGGACGAAGGAAGGAGCATTAAACGATTAGTTTTGTGGTGACATCCAGGTACAAAACACATCGGCGCTGTCGCGTAAAAACGAGGGAAAAGGCAGCAGTGAGACTCGGGAGATTCTGCCGTGACGTCATATGTGCGACTTTTCAGTTGTAGTCATTTTAATTACGAAATTTTAAAAATAAATAAATCCGAATTCACTTGACAGCCACGGTCAAAACGCACATCATTATTTATCATTTAAATTGCGGTACAGCATATGTGTGATTCAGAGTGTAAGACAAAGTGGACCAGAAAATAACTTTTATTGCTCCATTGACTTCCATTCATTATTTTTTCTTTCAGTGAACCCATGGGCCGACCGGAAGGGGAGGAGACTTAGGCTCCACATAGTCAAATAATTTCTCCCTGGATTAAAGCACTGTAGATGACACAGATGTTCCTCATCTGGATTATCATGCTCATTATGATAACCTTTCATAAGAACTTATTAGTTTTATTTGCATGAATTAATACTCTGTGTAATCTCCTCTTGTTTTAATCACATTTCTCTTTAAATAGGTGGAAGGATGGATGGATTGATCACATTTATTTGAATCCTGCAGGTTTTTACACCAGATGCTGCTTTTGTTCCTCACCTTAAAAATTTGGAATGATATCAGTAGATCAGTTGTAATGTGTGTGTGTGTTGGGATAGCTGTTGTTGTGAGTTAATGATCCCACCTAAATTAATGTGCCTTATTGAAGATGACTGACTATGGTGTCTTAAACATGTAGATAGTGTCATATCATGTAAGCTTTCATTATATTAATGATCCACAGTTTGGCTCACCTGATCTCTGTGATGGCTGTTGCAGCCTGTCCTGGTTGGTTGTCATAAATCTTTACTCTGTAGCCTCCACTGACAAACACCATCGCCCAGGAACGACCGATCAGCCCACTGGAGTAAGAATAAAACAGAAAGAGAGAGTAGTAACATATTCTTAACTTGTACTAGAGTGTGTTTCATATGAAAGTTTGGTTGTGCTGGAAAGCTCTCAAATATATAGTCCTTTAAAGTGATACTGCACAATTAGCCTGGAACATTCTGTTTATTCTGCACAAGAATCTGCTGCTGTCACTTCCTCCTGTCTTCATGCCATGTTTTTCCCTGCTGCAAAAGAAACAATGGCTTCTGGTATTTTGATCTTTCGTGCATCTTTACTACATATTATTAAAGACATCAGTTATCATCAATAACAAGAGGAGGATAAGAGACTGGATGAGTGCATGGTTAGTGTTTACTTTGCTGGTTAAGCAAGGCCACTTCTGCCAAATTTAGCTGAGTGCACAGAAAAAATGCACATAGTACAAAAAAAGGTCAAAATGTAAACCTAGCCAGGCAGAAGCGAGAGACAGTATTACAAATATAATCCTCCTTTATAACGAAGATCCTGTCGAGTTTATGCAGATGTTAAGACCAGTTCTTATTAAATGAGCTGGAAAATGCAACTATAAAAGCAATAAGTTAATATAGTAAAGTGCAAGAAATTTAAAAAGTGCAACCATGTTTCTGGTCTAAGATCATACTTTAAGTAAGTAACTAAGTAAGCAAAAAGTAACTAAGTTTTACACAATGAAAGTGTTTACTGCTCACCTGCCGATCACGGTGATGGTTTTAGAGTCAGAAACGCTCATTTTATGACAAAGATGAAGATTGTAGTTCGTCTATTTTGATGCTCAGACCTGCAGTGCCTGTATTTTCTTTAATAATCTCGCACCGTATCTCCAGTGTCACGCATCTGTTTGTGTTTGTGGGTGTCGCTGTCTACGGTACGGTAACCCAGAAGGACAAATGAAAACCCAAAGAAAAAAAGGCCAATTTTAACCATATTAACGAAACTATTCCCTAGTAAATAAATTTAGAAATGTCATCTATATATATGTGATGGTTTTATTCTGTTCTGCTAAATAGAAGAAAACATATAAGAAAAAAGATTAGCGACTGAGTGTGGCGTTCTCTTGTACCATAGCAACGGCTGGATTCAGCCAACCAATCACGTTAACGCTTGTTGACAAGTGCAATATAAGTAACCAATCACAATTTTGAATAGAGACTCGACCCGCCTCAACCGCTTAGAATTGTGGGTATAATATCTACAACGGCAACAAATAATTTCTAGCGTTTCATATTTTTTGTCCTTGTTTCAAGTGGACGAGAGATGGAAAATGTGCATCTGGCTGTAGAGGAGGATGATCTTTACTCAGGTTACAACGATTATAACCCGACATTTGACACAGAGGTGAGTTATCCGCCACGAACCTGATGCAGTTAGCACAAAACTACGTTTGTTTTTCTATTGGAAAGTTTGTGCAAAAATAAGTTGATTATTTTCTTTACATTGTAAGGAGTTGGAGAATGATGTGGGCTTCCAGCAAGCAGTTAAAACAAGTTATGGAAGAAGACCTCCCGTAGGTTTGGAATATGTGGTCGAAAAAATTATTTTGATGCTTAGAATAGAAAAGATGATTACATGTGAAAGGGTTTTACACCTGTTTATTGTTCATTGACATTGTCTTTAATTATCCAGATGACTGCAAAGTTTTCAGGCACTGCCATTGGAGTTCGACCTTTGGTTTCATCTTTTGGGGTAAGAAATGTGGAATAAGACCAGATTTATAATAACTCATCAGATCTAAAGTGTCTCTGACATTCTCATGTCTTAATAAAACATTAAGAGTCATTATGATTTTGTTTAATGAAACATGATGCAGATTTGTGTGTTTGGCATGTATAAGTCATATATGAATGTTTCTATGAGCTTCAGTCTGAGTTTGAAAGTAGTGATGAAATATAGCCTGACCAATCAGAGCCTGCTGCATTATGTTCAAATGCAGAAGGTAATCTGTCAAAGACGTGAGGGCCTGGTTGATCAGGTAAGATGAAATACAGGGATGCAGCTATTTGTTTACATCTTACATGGGCATTGAAAAGCATTTGTGATCTTTTCATTGATAAAATGGTGAAATGCTGTATATCAGCTGGTTGTAGCAACACTTCTTCATTAACGTATTTCCCTAAATCAGACCCTGACAATGATGACATCACTCACACAGAAATAAAAGACTTGATGAGGACCAAACGTAGATGTTCTGACTCATTGGGTTTGATCCATGGAAAGATTCATCTGTACAGCTCGAGTCAAACCCATTTTCACTCAGCAGAAACATGAGTTGATCATCAAATATCATTTCTATGAACAACATGACCTGTAATCCAATACTGCACAGAAAAAGCAGCGACATGCAGAAAGAACAATGTTCAGTCTCAACACAGTTCTGAGCTGAGAAAGATGTGAGTGTTCTAAATAAAAAGGGACTGGAGTTTGAAATGAGCTGCAGCTGCAGGTCAACTGGATCTTTCTGCACACACACAATCCTGCATGCCTGCGATTTGACTTAGTCATAATATTTATACCCCATAACATTAAACACTTTGATTTAATGATTTCTCTTTCAGAAAGAGCCAAACAATCAAAACAAAGATTCTTGATCTGCCCTAGTAAATCCCTTTGTCTCTCATTCTAGCTTTTCATCACTTCTGGTAAATGCAAGTTTCTCAAAACTGTGCAGTGAGATTCCATCAATCTGCGTATTTGAGACTTTATTACTGGAAATCTGTTAATCCTATCCTATTTGAAAATTGGCTACTGGACACACATGATCTAATATTGATTGATATGAAGTAGTACAATTAAACATAAAAATCAAATGTCTTTAATAAATCCTGTCACAAAAGGGCATTTTAGACACAGTCATGCAAACAGGACAGTTATTGTTTTAGTTGTAACCAACTTCAAATAAGTATCTTTTTTTTTTCTACATCAAAGTACTATCTATACAGGAACCAAGATAACAGTGAAAAGTTATTGACTAACTACATGGTGAAAGGAATTGTTGTGGCGAATGTGCTGATTATTTGTTTTACGCTTGTTGTTTTGTGCAGTCTCGCGTCCCTATGACTTCTTCAATGGGCCGGCCGATTACTGGAGCTGTGCAGGTGAGAGGAAATAGTCATGATCATAATCTTAAAATCTGCCTAGTTTAGTTTTTTTTCCTTTTTCAGATTTTTTTCTTGTTTTATGAGACAGAGTTTGGTAATGACAGCTCAGATTCATTAAGTGTTTCAGTAAGTTATAAAAGTGACTGTACAACACAAAAGATCTGTCAGCTAGCTCACTTAAATGTGATGTAATCAGTTTAATTATTGTTCACTTTCGATATTTAAAAAAGGGGAAAATAGATTTTTTGTGGTAAATCATTTTTATTCAGACAGTCTTTACAGAGGGTTCAAACAGTGGGCAGGGAGGACCTCCTGTAGTGGTTTGTGTTGCAGTTGATCTGAAGAAGCTTCTCATTGAATGAAGTACATCATCTAATAGATTCCAATTTGTTCATGTAAATAATGAATCTTCTTCGTGCACCAGAATCAGTCATGGGGTTCCTCAGGGTTTTGTGCTTGGACGGGTTCTTTTTACGATAAAAATGCAACCACTCGGTAAAATTATTAGACAACATGAGATAAATTTCTATTGTGCTGATGATACTCAGTTATTTTTATCAATGAAGCCTGATCAATTTAATCATTTAATTAGATTACAAATCTGTCCTAATGACATTAAATCTTGGATGACACTTAATTTTCTGTTCTTAAACTCAGACAGAGGTTGTGGTTTTGGACCTGAACACTTTGGGAACAAACTGTGTAGTCAGTCACTTATTTTAGATGGTATTAATTTGTGCTCCAATAACAATGTAAAGAACCTGGGTGTCTTTGACCAGGACATGTTCCTTTAGCTCTCATATAAAACATGTTACCATGACGACCTTCTTCCAACTGCGTAACGTTGACAAAGTTAGGAGCATTCTGAATCAAAGTGATGCAGAAATGTATTTATTATTTCTGGGTTACTTCTAGATGTTTCCCTGTAAAATCTAGAATCCAATTTAAATGTTACTTCTCACATATAAAGCTCTGCTTGTGTTACTAGAGTCTATAAAAGTAGAATGGGAGGCAGAGCTTTCAGCTATCAGGCTCCTCTCCTGTGGGTTCATCTTCCAGTTTTATTCCATGAGGCAGACACCTTGTGTAGGTTTAACGCTTGTTTCCAAACTTTTCTTTTTGTTCAATTGTATAGTTACTGTTAGTTTATGTTGTCCTGATCCATCCCTTTAGTTATGCTGTGAAATAATTGAATATATGTTAAAATTGTTAGCTACTGGTGTGTAATTTTTTTATTTGATAGGATGGGGCAGCTCGACCAATGACAGCTGTCAGAGCAGCAGGTTACACTTCCTCCCTGAGTCGTGGTAAGTTTAAAAGAGCCACAAGTGGAAAGTTGGTTTTAAAATACTTTACTTTTAACAAATGTTGAGGTGGTTTATCTCTTGATGTGGGTTTAATTTACCATTTAGTTTGTGAGTGTTGTTACTTTAAGCAACATGTAACTAACAGCATACCTGCAGAAGGCAGTTAAATGCTTTGGTTTATTTTTTGGGGGTGTTGTCTCTTGTCATCAGAAAAAAGAAATGTTAATAACATTCTTCTCCACATATTCTTAATACTATAATAATATAAACATGGGAGTATTCTTGTCACAGTGAGATTTTTGTATTTTCAGGCCCAGCCTTTGACCCTCTGGGTCAGTCTAGGGGCCCTGCTCCTCCACTTGAAGCAAAGAATGAGGACACGTGAGTTTCTCTCTTGTGGAGCTGATTTATCTGTTTTAGGGACAGAAAAGTTCTTCCTCAGTTGTTATGCCTGTTGCATTTTAGTCTGAAGGAATTAATGTCATGGACAAAGACAAACTTAGAATGCAGCATTGATGGTAAAATCTCTGTCTGTGGAACACAAAGTACCATCATTAGGTTTGTAGAAATTCTAAAAATGCTTACTAACACTAATAATTCTAACAAATTTTCATATGACAAACTGTAATTTGTTTCACTAAGATTTATTTACAACTGAAACAATATATAGTGATTGCTAGATTGCTAAGAAGAAGCTAAATCTTGCAGTCTGTATTATTCCTGTCTTGTGGTCTTACAGGCCGGAAGAGAAGATCAAGCTCATGGAGAAGAAAGTGAATGACCTGATAGAAGAGAGCTGCATGGCACAGAGCGTGGACAACTTACAGCTGGTCAGATGTGTGAAGTAAAACTGGTCTTTGAATGAAACAGTGATGGGATGTAGAAACTACACATTTTTATTGAATAATATCAATGAAACCGTTTCTAATGGTTATGTTACAGATGTAAAAATATTGAACAGACTTGTCAATAATTTGACGTATAGTTGGACAGAGATGTATTTCATTTTTCATATGATTTTAAAATCTGAGTCAATATTAGCTACTTACCTCGAAAACAGGACTCACTTTCTAGTTTGTAGGGCAACAGGAATTTAGTTGACAAATGTTGTTTAATTTATTTTTTGTTAATTTAGGATGTGTGTATTGGTATAGTGTTGTGTGATCATGTGTTTCTCCAGGCTCTTGAAAAAGCTAAAGAAGCGAGCAGGAAGGAGCGAGCGCTGGTCCGACAGAGGGAACAGTCTGGGAGTGCAGAGCACATAAATTTAGACCTTGCCTACTCTGTAAGTCTTGCTGTGATTGGTCAGCTGTTTTTTTCTGCATACCTGTAATGCCGACTTTCTTTGTAGAAGTTTTTAAATTATTTATTGTGTTGTTTAAAAAAAGACAAAAATCATTTGTGGTTAAAACATTATGTAACATGTGTCCTGTTTCTGATGTGTTTGATAGTCTAGCAGAGAAAAACTGTAACTTTCTGATACGTAACACACATAATGTTCAGTGTTTGTTGTTGAATTTTATTTATGTTGTTTGTTTTTTACACATTGGCCTGTTTTATTACTACGTGGTTATAAATATTAGATGCCCTTGTCATCACCAGGTTTTGCTCAACCTTGCCAACCAGTATGCAAACAATGAAATGTACCCAGAAGCTCTGAACAGCTACCAGGTCATTGTTAGGAACAAGATGTTCAGTAACGCAGGTGAGCAGACAGTTTAGCTTCACCTTCATCCCAAACACGTGTACAACATGGCAGCTCGCATAAACAAACATGTTTAAAACTGCTATCCTTAATTTGCATAACAAATTAGCTTAACATATTTTTTTCATGCCCATTAAAAATGTTTTAACACAGCATGGAGAAAAATATGTTGTGAAGATTAAAAAAACCCCAAAAAATAATTAAGTGTTTCTCCCGTATTTGTCTAAAAACATCAACCAATCAAATGGTTCGGTCCAAAAGGAATGATTGGACAGTCTCTCCAGCCATACGGACTTCCGCATTTATTTGGCTTCTGTGCTCCTAATAAACTGAGACATATTACTGCAGCACACCACTGCTGGGAGTGTTCACCGCTCTACCATGTCACAGCGTGAGAAACAGCTGCCGGCTGGTTCCACGTCAGGTTCAGGACAAAGTAACAATTAATGTCAGTTGTTCGTTGTTATATTGTTTTCACTTACCGGTGATTCCGCCATGTTACGATACTTGAATGAAATGCGGACCAGTGTCTTGCACTCGGTCGTCTTCTGGGGCTACGCGTGTTTCCAAACCTGGGGAGGGGCAGGGCTTATGAATTCTACCTGACGGGAGGGGCTGAGAGTTCTGTGACTTTGTTTACATTTGTTGATTCTAAGCTAGGCTATTTGAAATCGAGTATATCACCTTTAAATGTCAGACCAAAAAGTCCTGCATTCAATACGGAAATAAAACCAAAGAATTATTTAATATTTTTGCCTTCCAGTTATTCTTGAAATTCGCCTCCTATATTTTTATGACATGATATATGTTGTGTTCAGTTAAATCTGTAACTTTCTGAAGCTGTTTCCCAAAATAAGACTGACTTGAGGCTTTAATTGATCCGCAGTGTTGGTTTTATTTTGATCTTTTTGTTGAATATTTGTTTTCATATGTTGTGGTGATTTTGTGAATGTTTAATTAGAACAATCTTGAGTATTTTGTTGTGAAAAGCTGTAGTTCGTTTGATGTAACTGCAGCAAAAAACAAACATCTGATACACACATAACGGTGTGTATAAAGTACCATATAAACATGTCTTGTGCTGCTTAAACCTCATCCGTTGTCCTTCCAGGCCGCCTGAAAGTCAACATGGCAAACATCTACTTCAAACAGAAGAACTACCCTAAGGCCATTAAGTTCTACCGCATGGCGCTGGATCAGATCTCCAACACTCACAAGGACATGAGGATCAAAATCATGCAGAATATCGGAGTGGTCTTTGTCTGCTTGGGCCAGTATTCAGATGCCATTGTGTCCTTCGAACACATCATGAGTGAGAGTCCCAACATAAAGACAGGCTTCAATCTCATCTTGTGCTACTACGCCATTGGAGACAGAGAGAAGATGAAGAAGGCCTTTCAGAAGCTCATCTCAGTTCCTCTTGGTATCGATGATGAAGACAAGTACATCCCATCAAATGTGAGTTATAATAATGGACAAACTTATGGTAAACAGACTGTTGATGTATTAAAACCATCGTTAGCTGTGCTGCACCTGGATCTGTTCATGTTGCCACTTCACCTGCTAACTTGTTTTTAGATTAAAGAGTCCTTTCCATTAAAAATGGATTTTCTGAGGTTTCTATTGAATATTTTAGCTCCACAGGTGTTCTTACCTTCATAGTGGGTGTGAAAACAGGTCAACAACTTCTCTTTCAGTTTTAATCTCTCAAACTACGCAGGAGGTGATAAAACCCGAGTTCTCCCGAGTCTGAACGGCCCGTATCTGTTTCATCACAACTCCTTTGTTCGTTAGTATTCATCAGCTCCTGCAGTTGAAACCACGCCTAGCATGCTGCTGGCTAAAAGCTGTTAGCATAAGATGTAGCAAACAGGAAGATAGAACGTCTGATGTTGCCATGCACAGCGAGGCAGGAAACAGTATACCTTGCTCTGATAGGCTAGTTTGTTAGCCAATCAGACTCCAGCAAATTCGAATAATGAATATGAACGAGCTGCTGCTGAAGCAGCCTGCTGGAAGGAGCCGGAACCACCCGAATTTTAATGCAGACAGATTGAAAGGTCTATTAATCAGTGTTTCCTGATGTTTTTTAGATATAAAATGTTTCATATTACTGGTTAATACATAAGAAATAACCACAAAGTCCTGAAATTTGTATGAAATGACCTCTTTAAACGATTGGTAATTCAGATAATTATGTTGCTCCAAATATGTGAATGATTCTGTTGAATAAGCTCATTCAGTTTCTATTATGACTCGTTTTTTCACTGTTTTGCACTTTTTGCTGATTTAGGATGACACCATCACAAATATGGTGATTGAAGCCATTAAGAATGACAAGCTTCATGAAATGGAACGAGATCTGTAAGAGACATGACACACAGAGCAAGTCTGGGTTCTTTAATAATTATCTGACACGTATGTTTAGTTTCAGTTTTCTGTTTTCAGATATATTAAATATTAATTCCTGTGTGTTTCTTCATAGGAAAGTGCTAGCTGAGAAGTACATCATGACAGCAGCAAAGCTCATTGCCCCAGCCATTGAGACTTCATTTGCTAGTGGATTTGACTGGTTTGTGACGTGTCCTTTATTCATCTTCATTATTTAGAGTCAAATCATGCTGAGGAGGAGGAAGAGTGGTCCTCAGCATCCTAATCTCTCCTCCTTGTCTCAATTTCTTTCAAAGTATTCTTGGGCAAGACACTTAATTCCTTGTAGTCCCACAATTTACATATTTGTGCGTTTGAATGTAATTTATAGTGTAAAGGCAACAGAAAAGCACCACACAGGTCATTTATCTAACAAAATTAATGCAATATATTTTATGATGTACTTTTCTAAATTTATCTAGGTGTGTTGACATGGTCAAGAATTCTCAGTATGTTGAGCTTGCCAACGATCTGGAGATCAACAAAGCCATCACATATCTCAGACAGAAGGACTTCAACCAGGTGTGTGTGTTTTTGCTACAGCATAGCTGGAAAAGCCAAAAAGTTGAACTCGTCTGGTCTGTGACCTTATAAATCTAAACAGTAGCAGAGGAGGTTGAAGAGTAGACATTGTTTTTCTGTTGTTATATTTATACGTATTTATATTGTTTCATAACTCACCGTTGTATCGGACTCATCATCCTCCTTTGGACACATCAGGCATGGTTTTAGTTGTTCTTCTTAAAGTGTTTTTTTTTTTGCATCTTTTTAAAACCCAGTTAATCTGTATGACTGCATCATTGTTTATAAATGTTAATTTCTCCTGAAGCTGCCTAGTCAGAGCAGCATGAGACTCAACAACGTTCTTTCTCATTGTCTCTCCTGATTTTGTCTCATTTACTTCCCATCTGCATGGCTAAGGTTGAGGTATGTTTTCCTTCTGTTTCCATGATCTCGTTTACACTGTGTTCTCTTCTTGTCCTTAACCTGTTAACAACAGAAGCATGCAGTTTTCCAAATAATGTCAATGCTAATAGAAGTTAAAGAGCAGTTAGTGGAAAATCTTTATTCAGAAAGGAAACAGTGTTTTATGATGTTTCCAGATGTTGGTGGTGCATCTGTGTCATTTTTGCAGTTATTGCTTTGCAAATGGTTTAAAAACAAAACATTTTTATTCCAACAATATGAATGTGTAAACATTTACAATGTTACACACTCATAACGTTGGAATACTTTTTATATTTATACAGATGTGGAAAAAGTTGTTAGTATTGTTCCTTTAAAGAGGCCATGCTGTTAAAAAATGTATTTTTTGAGGTTTCTGTTGAATATTTTAGGTCCACGGGTGTTCTTGGTTGCATACTGGATGTGAAAATGGCACAATAATCTTATCTTTCAGTTTTTATTGCTTAAACTACGCAGGTGGCGATAAAACCCGATAACACCTGATTTCAAAAAGCCTATCATTGTGACGTCACATTGATTTTGCTCATTAATATTAATACTGAACTCAACAAAAAGTTACTGAAATTCACCAAAAAATATCAGACACTTTTTAAAACTGATTCAACAGAATCATTTAAAAAATAAACTAATAAAACGGGCTTGGACAGAAATGATGGTAAGACCAGAGCTGTCTGAGCAGCACAGTGAGAAGACGATAGAACTTGAAGCGATGAGACAAAACTGGATGTTTTGTTCTCTCACATCAGTTCTGAATTCACAGAAGAAAAATAAACTTTAAAAGTAAAGAACACATTGTCAAACATTGAAGGGAATCAGTTTAGTTCTGGGGCTGCTTTGCTGTTTCTGATTCAGGGTGTCTTGGGTCTGTGCAGGATACACTGAAATCTCAAAACTATTAAGACATTATGGAGTGAAAGAGAGAAAAGTGCTGCACTTTATCAGAAAACTTGGACTCTGTTGCAGGTCATAAGCCTTCCAAAAAAAATTAAAGAGCAACTCACCCTCAAAACAGCTTTTTTCTGCTAATAAACTGTATTAGTGGGTCTTTACCAATGCAACCTTTGGGCATTTTTTGACATTTAAATGTAAACTTGTTAAATTCTATACTTTTTGGTCTAAAAACATCTTAATGCTGCTTCCTTAGGGTTGAAAGATGGCTACTGCATTTGAATTTTGTGATTGGCTGAAAGCGGTACATGCCTACGTCAGCATTGTCTCTAAGACACGCCTCCTGGAGTATAAAAGCATCTCTCAGACAGACATACTTGCACCCGCCCGCCAGTTGTCTCCAGCTTCTCACCAAAGCTGCACACAGGGATTTAGAGCAACTGGCTGAAAACTACGACAAACAGAATAATATCATTAAAATCAGGACAAAGACTTTATTTTACTGCAGTGATTGTGTGGATGTGATTTGTGCACGTTATATTACTATTCAGACATTTACTCAGACCCCTCTCAGCAAAACAGCAATAGTTTTAGCATTGTGGCTAACAACAATCAATTGGTAAACTACTCTGAAAACTATGACAGAGATTTACTAATATCATTAAAAGAATAACTAAATCAGGGCTAAGACTTCCCTGCAGTGGTTGTGATTGTATGGATGGGATTTATAGACGTTATATTCTCATCATGGTCGGGTTACAAGTCTACAACACGGCAGAGTCACACTGAAGCTAATCTAAAAATGGAGAAGTGCTACACGTCAATCACAGCTTAGGCCCTCCTCTTAAAGTGACATCTACTACGGCATTTTTCAAAAAAAGCAGTTAGAAGGCTGGAAGATAATTTAGAGGGGGTGAGTTGCTCTTTAACCTAAAACACACAGCTAAACACACCAAGAATGGATCAGAACAAAACACTGGATTATTCTTTAAATCCTGTTAAACATCTCCAGACTGAACCCTTCAAACCTGAGATGATAGATTGGCCAACATACCTGTCAGCAGGTGCAGAAGTCTCATTAAGAGCTACAGAATTCCAGTGATTGTTGGTTGTGCAACTAAAGTTCTGGATACTGTCAGTTTTGTCCAGGCCAGTTTTATTGGTTTGTTACTTTAACAGAAGGGTAACAACAATTTGTCCACATCTGTAGGTGTGTCAACTACCAGGGGAACATGTTTGTACTTATGGTGATGTAGTATTACACCTGCTGTTAGCATCAGAAAAATATGCACATAATCATTTCTCACCACATTTTTTTGTGTGTGATCAGGCGGTGGAAACCCTGAAGACGTTTGAGAAAAAGGACAGCAGAGTGAAAAGCACTGCAGCTACTAATCTTTCCTTTCTCTATTTTCTGGTAAGAGTCGCTCTGTTCATGACTGTTACCATAATACAAGAAATATACAACCAGAAGTGAACTGGTGGACTCCTAACAGAAAAAAACGTTTTTATGTTGTTTGATGATGGCTTTGTTTTGATCCCTTGTAATCTTTAATTTCTTGCAGGAGAAAGACTTTGACCAGGCTGAACGTTATGCTGACCTCGCAATGAATGCTGATCGTTACAACCCTGCAGCCCTTATCAACAAGGGAAATGCTCTGTTTGTAAAACAGGAATACGAAAAGGCTGCAGAGTTCTACAAAGAGGCACTAAGAAATGATTCTTCTTGCACAGAGGGTCTTTATAACCTGGGTAATGCCTCTAGTATTTAGTTGTGGTAGAACTACTTGTAGTTAGTAAGTCATTAGTATTAATTTAACTTGCCTCAGGTCAGGCATTAAGCTTCTGCTATGATAAATGGATCAGTCAATGCAGTTCTTCCTAGAAATGTATATTTTTTTTCTTGGTCAGTAAATGTAACTCATGTTGATCAAAGTGAATTATAATACGAAACATTAAAACAAGCCTTCTACACTTATGGAACGAATTGCATAGATTATAGAGTATAAATAGATAATAGGATTTTAAAAATACTTTGAGTTCTTCATTATATCTATATTATACACCTTTGCTTGTAGAGTCTTTTTGGGTCTATTATTACTTTAAGGAACCTAAAACAGGATTTTTTTCTTTTAACTCATTGTAGGTCTGACTTATAAGAGACTGAACTTCCTGGAAGGTGCCTTGGATTGCTTCGTGAAGCTTCATGCTATTCTGAGGAACTGTGATCAAGTCATGTACCAACTGGCCAGCCTGTATCCTCCTCATACTCATGCCTTTATAAATGTTTTTATTCATTGATTCAAACCTGCATTAATATCTAACATCATGTAAACATCTGGGTTCTTAACACTTTGATCTCAGCTATGAGCAGCTGGGGGATCCTCAACAGGCAATTGATTGGCTCATGCAGGTCATCAGTGTGACCCCCACTGACCCCCACTTGCTGGCCAAACTGGGAAAGCTGCATGATGAAGAGGGGGACAAGTCCCAGGCTTTCCAGTACTACAGCGAGGTATAAATATAAGGAATATGTTTCTCTCTGCACTGCAAATAAACATCAAAGTCTTTGGCCATGTCAAATCTGAAGTGTTTGAAGATGTAGAGTTGCTTTTCAGTCCTTCAGATATTTTCCCTCCAACATTGATGTGATCGAGTGGCTTGGATCTTACTACATTGAGACACAGTTCTGTGAAAAGGCCATCCAGTACTTTGAAAGAGCCACACTCATACAGTAAGTTCTAAAGTCTTGATATGGTTTAAAATGCAATACAAAGTTATGTGACATGATGGTAACCGGGTATGGGTCCTGTTGCTGCGCCATCTTTTAATGTTTGTGCATTTACACTTTGGATTTGCTTTGCAGAAACTTAGACTGTGTGATCTGGGAGACCAGGGCACTGCCCTCCCAGTATTCCTATCAGTGGTTCTGGTCTGGCTCAGGTGTGTCCCCTGTCCACCTCAGCTGTGGAGACAACGGAGACACTGGGGCGTTTGGTGAAGATCAAAGTCTCTTTGGCTTTACTGCATCCATCCAACCCTTACGCTATCCCAGCTGCCCTTTGGTGGCACTTTTGAGACATCATACATGTGCATTCATTGGATGCTGGTTACACCTTTCTGGTACCTGTTGATGGCCTGCGACAGTCCTCACCTTGTCTCCATTTGGAAAGAGTTGCTCTCCAGTGCTTGTGGCCGCTGGGTCAGGAGCCCGCGTCTTGTTGTTTTTTTACTGTACTTTACAGACCACCTAAATATAATAAGGATTTTATTAATGACTTTTCAGAACTTTTGACTGGATTTGTGCCAGAGTATACTCTCAGAAATAGAGGTACAAGACAAGGACATTTTTGTACCTATAAGTACATTGTTTTAAAATGTTCCCTTAAAAGTACAATTTCGGTCTTTAAAAGGCCAGAAATGCCCCTTAGAGTGTTCAAATTGATATAAAGTACAAATTTGTACCATTTCAACTGCACCTGCAACCCTGGTCAAGGCTGGTTAATCTCCATTTTATTAAGTTTCATCCATCATTTTCAATATTATGTTTCAGAATGTTGGTTTTAGACTTCAAAACGGGGCGTAATTTTACTGTTTTAGTGGAAAAACTTCATAAGGTACAAAAGTGGACTACAGGGTACACCCCCAGTGACAAGAAGGGTAAAAATTCTTGTCTCTGGGGGTGTACCCTGTAGTCCAGGTCCATTTTTGTACCTTATGAGGTTGTTCCACTAAAACAGTAAAATTATGCCACATTTTGAACCAGCCTTGACCAGGGTTGCAGGTGCAGTTGAAATGGTACAAATTTGTACTTTATATCAATTTGAACACTCTAAGGGGCATTTCTGGCCTTTTAAAGACCGAAATTGTACTTTTAAGGGAACATTTAAAAAAAATGTATCTGTAGGTACAAAAATGTTCTTGTCTCATACCTCTATTTCTGAGAGTGATATGATTGTTTACCTATCGTGAGTGGTTTTAACATCCATATAGACACTTTCAATTTTGTTCAGTCTGCGTCTTGATCTTTTATTGTTCTTCGGTTTAGAGGTTTCAATCATGGAAATATATGATGCCATATTTTTGAGACCGCTTTGCTTCGTCATGGTTACAAAACTTGGATTCCAACACGTCGTTGTCGTGCTTTTAATGTATCAGCAACAGTTTTCTTTTGTTTTAATGGCTTTTTAGTAGGTCCAACAAGCGATACTGAGGATGTTCTTTTTTTTTTAAGCATCAAAATGTTCTTGATGCTGGTGGTTATATTGTTATATTCATCTTTTTTTCCTCTGTGTCTCATAGGCCAACTCAGGTGAAGTGGCAGCTAATAGTAGCGAGCTGTTACAGAAGAAGTGGTGAGAATGAGACTTATTTTAACTTTACTCTCCTCAGAGATCATTTGCAGAAGAAACTATCAGAGCTCAGTAATGCTTTTTCCATTTTATTTTGTTTCAGGAAACTACCAGAAAGCTCTGGAAACATATAAAGAGGTCCATCGCAAGTTCCCAGAAAATGTGGAATGTAAATTTATCTTCAGTTTTTTAAAACTGTTTTTATTTGGAATTTTGACCAACAGCAAACTATCTAGTGGTAACAGTGTTATTTTTATATATATATATATATATATATATATATATACTGTGTGTGTCTGTGTCAAGGTCTGCGGTTCCTGGTGAGGCTGTCCACAGACATGGGTCTGAAGGAAGTCCAAGAATATGCCACTAAGCTGAAGAAGCTAGATAAGATGAAGGAGCTCAAGGAACAGGTACACTTTAAATGTTATAGTGAAAGTTTAAAATACCATTTTATTCTTCTACAGGTCTGCATCACCTGCTTCATGTAAAAAGTTTATACAACTCCAGAACATTTGGGAATTCTTAGTAAATGAATATAAAAACAAAATGACATGATTTACAAAACTTATAAACTTATATTTCATTCCAAGTAAAAGATAAACAAGACAAATGATGAAGTTATTTTTACCCCATATAAAATATATTTTCTTTTTTTTCTTACTTTTTTCTGTTTTTGTCTTGGCAGAGGTTGAATTCAGCTCGCGAGAACAGTGCAAGACGGAGAGAAGGCAGAGACGGTAGTGGAGGGAGTGCTGGTGAGTTCCAGTAAAGACAACTGAGTCTTATTGTGTCTGAATTTTAAATAAAGTTTAACATACTCTTTAAATATCCCCAAACCTTTTACACCTTTTAGAGCGACACTTTCTCAAATTGTTGATTCGGGTATTTTTGTCTTGGTTTTAAGTCAAATCCAGGTTCTAAGTTTATACTAATTTGTAAATAGAACACTTATAACTTTGTTATACAAATATCTGTTAAGTGGTTATTTAAGTGTTCCGGTATGTGACAATGTGTGTGTCTATGTCAGGTGTTTTGTTCAGGTTTTATCATCTTGGCCTTGAAGCAGTACTAAATAACTTTTACAACTTTAAGCTAATGTTTTGAAACTTGTTTAAGTGGATACTCACTGAAAAACATGTTCAGCTTTATATTAGACACTCTGTGCTCCTCCCATGGCTTTACAATGGACTATATAACTTCAGTAATTCAGGTCTCAGCAGGAAGTGGTGTTCTGATGATTTATGCTGCCATAAAGAAAAATGCCACCATAGTACGAATTGACAACTTATTTTGTACAAGATTTCATTAGAAGTTTATACAATATTCTTGTTTATGATGAGTGTGTCCTGTTAATTATTTAATTAATTGATAATTGATAATTATTTAAACATATTTTATTATCCTTCTCTGATATTTTCTCTATAAAAGCCCTCTGGGTCCTTATCGGCCATTGTTGGGTCCTTCTCCTCTGGGTGTGTCCAAACATTTGCCTGTCGCTCTGACAATGTAAAGAAAATAAAAATAACATCATATTTAGTTTTTCTGTCCTGAGAGAATTTATTTGATAGGTAAAATGTATTTATGGAAAAACATAGAAACAAAAATAAATAATAAATTTGTTTATTAAAGTCAAGATTGTAAAACGACACATGAGCTGAAGGAAGTAGCACAGCTTAACAGGTAGCATATTTCTGCAGAACACCGGTTCCAGAAACAGCGGAAAAGTTATTCAGTACTGCTTTAATAACACTAGTATCAACACATCCATCCATTTTCTTCCACTTTATTTTTTTCCATGGGGGCCACAAGTTCAGGAGGGAAATGAGAAATCTGTCTCCTTAGGGGGACACTCTCCAACTCCTCCTGGGGATCCAGAGTGATAGAGATCTCAGGGATATTCCCTGGCCAGATAAGATATATAATCCCTCCAGGGAGTTCTGGGTTTGCCCAGGGTCTCCTCCCAGTGGGATGTGCCTGATACACCTTTACTCCCTTCAGTGCAGAGGAGCAGCAGATCTACTTCCTAAGATTAGCTCCTCACCGCATCTCTTAATGGCTGAGTCCAAAATGTCACAGAGGAAACTCATTACAGTTGTTTGTATCTGTTGGTCACAATTTAGACCTCATGTCTATTTGGAGGGGTCAAAACATAGACAGAGCTTTGCTTTTTGGCTCAGCTACCTCTTCAGTAATGAGGAATAAGCTCCTCCATCTATCAGTTTATCTCATACTCCACTATGGCATGCTGGGGTTGTATTTCCTCATGTGTCCACATCCTGGGACGTCGTCCTGCTACAGTCATATTCATAATATCATCAGCTGTGGTCATAGAGATGTAAGATCTTCTCTCTGAGCTCCTCAGACAGCTCTGGTCTTTGCTTGATCTGGTCCATGTTCAGTGTGGTGCACACAGTGATACCAAACTACCGAACATCCTGTTTGTTCCTTTAAACAGACTGAAGGGCTGATGAAAAGCTGGAAGACACAGTTGATGCTGATTACAAGACATACTTTAGATTAACATGTCCAAACATACGCAAAGGTTTTCAATCTTTTCTAAGATTGCCTTCATTTTTGTCTAAGCCATTTAAAAAATAGTAATATATATATATATCATTCACAAGCAATATCAGATTTTCATTAGTTGATTTTTAGTCAGTTGGAAAGGTATTGGAATGTTACCAATGGCTTTTTCCTTGTCTGCTTAAGTGGGAATGCTCTAAAATTTCCATCATATTTTCCGAGAGCAGGAGTCAAGACTTATACGATGGAACAAATTGGACCACAGCGTCGTTATTTTCTTTTCTCTAGCTTTTGTTTAAACATGTGGAACTATATGAACCAGCAATGTAAGCTAGGAGGTTGGAGCTTGATACGTTTAGTTTGTTGTAATCTGCAACTTCACCACTAGATGTCATTAAATTGCACATGTTTTTCATGGCATTCTCTTTGTTGTTCATCTGTCTTCTTCTTCTGCTCTGGAGCAGCTGTCCTCACCTCTCCAAAGAAGTCCAGCATTATGGGTATATATTTCATGAGACACACAGTCCTGATCAGTGGTGTATGTGTGCAGAGCTGCTAGAGGTCCTGAACATGCAGCGGCCCAGGCAGACACTGAAAACCCACACATTCAACACCACAGATATAAAACAAATACAGACACACACACTCGCTTAGACTCTGGAAAACTGGCCCATCAACTGACTTTAAATGCAGTCCAGACAAAGTGCTGTTGTTTGTACTGGAAGGAGAGCCAAGCTTCTTTCTGCTGTGCAGCTGTTCCCTGTAGAACCCTGTAGCTGGATCAATACCAGTCAGTTTATAATATAAGCTTCTTCCATTATGTGTCTTTGTCTGTGGTAAATTAGATTAGATGACCTTTTTATTCTAAAACACCCTGGTGCCAAAATGTAGCTGGAGCTGGTAACTTTAACCAGAGGAGGTAAATAATAAATGGTCTGTTTTTTTATTGAGTTTTTCTGACCACTCTAAACTCTTTTACAATATAAGTAACATTCACACACTCTCATACATCAGTTTGCAAATTGGGGGCTACATGGGGTTCAGTGTCGTGACCCAGAACACGTCACTGAGTTACTGGTGGTTCCTCAAACAACAATATTCTGTTTTCTTTAATAAAGCAGTACTAAATAACTTTTACAACTTTAAGCTACAGTTTTAAACTTGTCTAAGTGGATACTCACCAAAAAACATGTTCAGTTTCATATTCTACATCACTCTGGACCCTCCAATGGCCCAACAATAGACTAATGCCGCTTTTCCACCGACAGTTCACGGTACGGCTCGGTTCACTTTAGCCCCCTGTGGACCCTTTTCCACCGCTTTTTTTGGGTCTTAACCGCATCATTCCGCACCAACCCGGCCTCTTTTTCAGACCACCTCCTCCCACCTGTCTGCTGATTGGTCCAGTAAACTGCTACCAGTGACACGACTACCTACGTAGTGATAGCCCCTGATTGGCCCAGCTGTGTGTGGTGTCCACGTGGTGTGATATAGAAGCGCTCCCGCAAAAGGCTTTAAAAAAAACTCCCATACAAATATTTTATTTTAAAATACAATTGACTTTGGACAATGGTGACTTCCTCCACAAGAACCAAAAATCAAACCAACCAAAATGACAGACAGAGTGCAAAGTACAAAAACACACGTATATCCGCCATTGTTGTTGTTGTTTCACGCGACTTTTGCGCGCCACTTTTCATAGCCAGATGGGGACGCCCATATCCCTTACGTCCGCTTTATGTTTCCACCGCCTCAAGCGAGTTGATCCGCGCTATACTGTACCGCTCTCAAGCGCGCCGTGCTGATTTGTCGGTGGAAAAGGGGCATAAATAACTTCAGTAGTTCAGGTCACAGCAGGAAGTGGTGTTCTGATGATTTATGCTGCCCTGAAGAAAAATGCTGCCATAGTACAAATTAACAACTTATTTCATAATGAGATGTTATTAGAAGTTTATACAGTATTCTTGTTTATGGTGAGTGTTTCCTGTTAATTATTTAAACATATTTTTATGATCCTTCTCTGATATTTTCTATATAAAAGCCCTCTGGGTCCTTATCAGCCATTGTTGGGTCCTTCTCCTCTGGGTGTGTCCAAACAACAAGCGACAAGAATTTGTACCCTTCTTGTCGCTGGGGGTGTACCCTGTAGTCCAGGTCCATTTTTGTACCCTGTGAAGTTGTTTCACTAAAACAGTAAAATTACGCCACATTTTGAAGTCTAAAACCAACATTCTGAAACATAATATTGAAAATGATGGAAGAAACTTAATAATATTAAGATTAACCAGCCTTGACCAGGGTTGCAGGTTGAAATGGTACAAATTTATACTTTATATCAATTTGAACCCTCACAGGAACATTTCTGACCTTTTAAAGACCAATATTGTACTTTTGAGGGAATATTTGTTTTAAAATGTTCCCTCAAAAGTACAATATTGGTCTTTAAAAGGTTTCCCTATAGGAACAAAAATGTTCTTGTCTCGTACCTCTATTTCTAGAGAGTGTGTAGCACATCTCAACAGGTAGCATATTTCTACAGAACACCAGTTTAAGCGAAAGCTGAAAAGTTATTTAGTGCTGCTTTAAATACAAACATAAGTCCTGACACAGTTATTATTTTTTATGGATGACCAAGTCAAATCAAAGCAGGTAAGACTATAAAAAAGATTTTGAAAAGTTTTATTTCTCATCAACCTTCAGTAGAAGGAGTAATATCCCATCAAACTGTTCATGTTTTTGTACTTCACACTGTTTTTCTCCTTTTTGTCACGTCTACTTCTCAGATTTGTTTTTTTTTTTCCATCTGTGTTCTCCTGCTGCTTCGTTTATGCTGAAAGAATCTCAACCTGAGTCTAAAAAACTAGGTGTGTAAGATGAAGATGTTCTTAAATGTGTTTAAAATGACATTCAACATAAATGACTCTGATTTTCAGAATGTTCTGAGTGATATTCTATTCAGTTCAAAAATACTCCTTGAAATTAAATAAATATTTTATTAAATCAATTATTTTAAATTCTTTTTTTTTTTTCAATTTTACTAAGCAGTAGAAATAACCTTAAACAAAGTCTTTAAAAAATCCAACTCTGAGGTTCTGGTCATAGTTGTGATCTTGTGTGGAATGTTTGCAGACTGCATGGCAGACAGGAGCCATTAAACAATGTTCTCTCAGACATTTGTGAAAACCTCCACAGCGTCAGAGGATCATTAATGTAAAGTCTGGGTGTTTGCAGTTCTGTGCAGGTCTGTAGGTCTTAGTGCCGTTTTCTCATGAATTCATGAGAAATGTTATTTTTCAGGTGAGTCAATTATGGCAGCTGTGTCACTATATATTAATCCTGTCATTTACAACTGATTTATTTATTTATTTATGTAACTTTGTTCAAATACACACAGAGTTTAAGCTTGCTTTGACTCTTTTAGATCTTAGTATATTTTTAGGGAGTTACACTCTCAGAAATAGCGGTACGAGACAAGGACATTTTTGTACCTATAGGTAAATTGTTTTAAAATGTTCCCTTAAAAGTACAATATTGGTCTTTAAAAAGCCAGAAATGCCCCTTAGAGTGTTCAAATTGATATAAAGTACAAATCTGTACCATTTCAACTGCACCTGCAAACCTGGTCAAGGCTGGTTAATCTAACAAGAAGGGTACAAATTCTTGTCTCTGGGGGTGTACCCTGTAGTCCAGGTCCATTTTTGTACCTTATGAAGTTGTTCCATTAAAACAGTAAAATTACGCCACGTTTNGAAGTCTTAAACCAACATTCTGAAACATAATATTGAAAATGATGGAAGAAACTTAATACAATGGAGATTAACCAGCCTTGACCAGGAGATGGAATATCAGGCCTCTTTCCTGTTTTTCAGCTGTTGTCATCCTCAGTTTCCATGGTTACATGGCAGCCAGCTGTAGAATCTTTCTCCTGTAATCATGTCTGTTCTTTAGTTCACTAAAGTTTCTGTGAGCCTGAAACACAGAGACATGCTCCGGCATATGTTCACATTGTGTGTAAAGCAGTGAGTTGAAGAAAAGAGGCTAATGTTTAGTTTCCTTATGTTAAACCTTCGAATTGGATGAAAGTTCTGTAAAAAACAGGATCTTTCAGCTTCACCTCCCTGATTAAAAGGTAACATGAACAAGACATGAAACGTTGGTGGAAGTTAAACATGACTCATTACTGGAAGGCAGAAATAAAATGCAGGGAGTACTCAGCCAATCAGTGGTGAAAGTCCCAAAAAGCTCTGCCACTTGGTTTCTCTAATGAAAATGTAGCTAAGTGGGGAAAAACCCACCCGTCCCTTTCAAAATAAATCTTTCAAAAGCAGCATCAGTATTGATTCCATGTATCAAAAGGATTTTTTCAAAAAAACTATTAACTGATAAAAACATGAACCAAACTGAGCTCTAACGCTTTCATGGGTAATTAATTCATGTCTAGTGTTAAATTTATCAGGTAATTATTCAGATATTACAGAAATCCAGAGCAGATTTCAGCCCAAATCTCAAAGCTGCATGTGGAAAAGTCAAAACTTGCTGCTTCTGTTAGATTTAGGAAGGAAAGTATCAGCCACGATCTGCTGATCAAACATATTGATTAACTCTTTATTGTCAGTATGAGCTCCTCGGTAAAAGCAACATTTTCACAGTTTGCTGGAGAAGTAACTGTTGCTGCACATCAATCTGGGAGGAGTTAAAATCATTTTCATGTAATACTGAGTTCATCACTCGACAGAGAGGAAGATTATCCACAAGTGGAAACATTTAAGACAGCTGCTAATATTCCCAGCTGTGGACATCTGGTAAACTCACTTATCATAAACCTCCAACTTTCACTCTGCAGGCCTCCATTAGTGGGTTAAAGGTTAAAGTTTATGACAGGACGGTTAGATTAGGTCTGAATGTGCAGGAGTTTTTTCTCATTTTATCTTTATTTCAGTTGATTATTTAATAAATGATAGAATCAGTTTAATGTTTTGATACTGTTGAGGTTAGATTAAATTTAGTTTTTTCATTGATGCTTTAAAATCTCTTGATTTAACTGTTTGCGTGTGTTTTATGCAGACAGCGTCCGCAGCAGCGGCAGCTCTAAAAGAGAGTGGCTGAGCACAAAGATGAGGTCACTTCCTGGTTCAAACGAGCCCTATGAAGCCAACCGACCAAAAGAACTCGGTGAGGAGTTTGTGTCATCGTGTTCCCTCCCCTGATGTCGATTATATGGTTGAGACAAGATGAAGATTCATCTTTCATCCTCACGCCTTTTTGTGTCTCACATATTAGAAGATCTAGTCTCGTTAAGGCACATGTAAAGATCACGTCATGCTGCCCATGTTACTTTAAGGTTCTCACAAAAAGAAAACCAAGGTAGTAAAATGTGTTCCTGTCTTTGTGTAGATGCGTCCTATGTGGACCCTCTGGGACCTCAGATGGAGACACCAAAAACAGGCGCCAAGAAGACTGAGGATGATGACTTTGTGGATGAAGAGCTGGGAGATGACTTGCTGCCAGAGTAGATCCAGCAAGTCTTGATTTATCACAACATTTTCTTGGTTGGTCCAGAACATTGTGACGTTTCATCAGAGTGGAGGATTGATACTGTCACTGTTACGTTTAGGTTGTTCTTTAGAATAAACACTCTGATCTGGAACTGTTATTATTACATGATGAGTGTTTGATGTTTGTTCCACTTTATATTTAAAAATAAAATATATTTTTATTATTACTGATTGAAGTGTTTGTTTTTCTTATTTGTCATCAAATCTTCCTCTTTTAACTTGGTCTCAGTAGGATTTCAGGGTAAGACTTGAACAGGTTTACATATTGAATCAGTAGTTTCTGTCGTTCATTCTAAATAATGACTTGTGGGGATTTTGGTTTAATCACGTGTATCTCTGTTTTGTGAGCGTTTCATCATCGTGTTTATGGAGCTGACTGGTTTCACAGGGCGGGTTCCAGTTTGCAGCAGAACGTGGAACGGAGTCAGTCTGGATCGAGCGCAGGAGCGCACAGTCTGAATTTCCCACTCACACCAGCTGTGCTCATATTCCCTGGAATATTTTTTATTTTGTTTTTCTAACTTGATGTCTCACGCAGGATTTTTTCTGTCATGGTGCAGCGCACTGCTCATGTGCGCCGAAACGCGTGTGAGCTTTACGCATGGATAGAAACCAGTGAAAAGCGTGTTTTGTGACTTTTTCTATGTTTTAAACAAAAAAAGCAGCTACTGTAAAACATCATTCTGTCATTTCACGGGTGATTATTCATCCTGGTGACACAGTGAAATTGTTGCGCCAAATGTTTTCGCAGTTTCCCTCTCGGTGCGCCTCTTCCTCGCTTTCCCTGCCAGGACTGTGGACTGTTTTCCAACAGCAGCTTGTCGTGGATTAAAACGAGGAGAAGCAACAACCAGCCGCAGAAGCTGCTTCTTCAGATGTCACTTGTAATCTGATCATTTTTCATTCAGAGTAAAAGGCCACGTGATTCTCCCGTCTGGGTTTTGGCTTCACACGGAACCAAGAGGAAGGTGGCGATGCAGCGTCGGATCTGGGTCCAGTTGATGTTCCTGCTGCAACTGACCGTGCTGCTATCGGTCTGTCATGCAGGACCGAGCCGGGTCCGGAAGAAGGCCACCAGAACCAGGTCTTGTTTGGACTTACCGGACGAAATTTTGGAGCAAATGTTTGGACGTCTCTCGGTTGGAGTGATGAGCGCGTTTCATCACGCCTTGCAGCTGGAGCCTCAGGCCAAATTCAACCTGAGCTGCCCGACCGCTGCTCGGAACCAGACCAACAGCAAGCCCCGCCTCCCGGTCAACCAGCTCAGCATATCCCCCTGGGCCTACAGGTAAATGAGCAGGTGACACACAGACTGTTCCGTTAACCGACAAGCTTTTGCATTTGATCAATAATAATTTACAATGTTCAGCTTTGATGGGAATTTCTTTAAATTACATTATAAATCAGGTAAAACAGATATTTTTATATATATATTTATCCGTTCAGCTTTGTTGCCTGTACTCTCACTGAAAACATGTAGTGTCATAAAATCATAATCAGACAATTTAATGATAAGAACATTTTCCTCTTAAACAAAAACTTTTTAACAGATCAGATGGAATCATCTTTGAAGTTTATCTAATGAGTCCGTGTTTGCAGAAGTTGCTCTCAGATGATGTTGAGGTACCATGTGGCTGATCTGTGAGTGAGAAGCAGCCCTGAAGGATCTTGGGATGCTTCACTGTTGGCACGGTGCTGGACTGATGCGTACTCACCATTTCTTCTGTAGACAGTTCTTTTCCCAAATGACCTAAACAATTAGAAAGTGGGTTTGTTGAAGAAATTTATATTAGTCCAGTCCTCAGCTGTCCAGTCCCTGGACCTGTAGTAAGATATCAGTCTGATGGTCTTCTTGGAGAGGAGGGGCTTATTTACTGCTATTCTTGACACCAGGCCATCAAGTCTTCACCTCATTGTGTGAAAAGATGCTCTCACCTGCCTGTGGCTGTTCCTGAGAACTGATGGTGCACCGATCCTGCAGCTTAACTGTAGGAGACGGCATGAAGACGACCTTCATAACAAACTTCTCTCTCAGAAGTTCTCGATGATCTGAAAGGGTTGATTTGGTGCAATTTTTGCTTTTTGTGCAAGGCATCAATGACTGCATGTTCCTGTGCATGTAACCATAGTTACTAGAGAAAGAACCATGATTTTAGGCCTTTTAACTCCATCAGTTACTACACATGTTTTCAATATTACAGCCCTCAACCTCTGTTATTTAGCCTTTTTCTTATTAAATAAACTTTTAAAGCAGGAATTGTTTGAAAGAAACTACAATGTTTACATGAAAATAAAATAAAAGAGATCATAAATTGTTTAATTTGTTTTTTTTAGGCTCTCCTATGACCCCAGCCGATATCCCCGCTACATCCCAGAGGCTTACTGTCTGTGTAAGGGCTGCTTGTTTCCTCCATATGGGGAGGAGAGTGATCAGTACCTCAGCACTCCAGTCTACACTCCCTCCGTGATCCTGAAGAGAACTGGCTCCTGTGTCGGTGGACGACACTCATACTCTGAGATCTACATATCTGTGGCTGTGGGATGTACCTGTGTGCCGCGGAAGGAACAACTTGGTCAAAACCGGAACCAAATCCTGGAGGAAAGAGGACCTAAAACCAAACACTCTGCAGACAAGAAAGCAAAAAACAAGCAGTACTAATAGACTTCAGATAAATTTGGACATATAAACTAATGAGTTTTGGAAGACATAATTCATATCTTTTCTGTTTAGTTTGCAATGAAGTCAGCTCAACTTTCAAAAAGTTTGGATGCTGTGAAAATCTACACTCACCGGCCACTTTATTAGGTACACCATGCTTGTAACGGGTTGGACCCCCTTTTGCCTTCAGAACTGCCTCAATTCTTCGTGGCATAGATTCAACAAGGTGCTCAGAGAGTTTGGTCCATATTGACATGATGGCATCACACAGTTGGCGCAGATTTGTCGGCTGCACATCCAGGATGCGAATCTCCCGTTCCACCACATCCCAAAGATGCTCTATTGGATTGAGATCTGGTGACTGTGGAGGCCATTTGAGTACAGTGAACTCATTGTCATGTTCAAGAAACCAGTCCGAGATGATTCCAGCTTTATGACATGGCGCATTATCCTGCTGAAAGTAGCCATCAGAAGTTGGGTACATTGTGGTCATAAAGGGATGGACATGGTCAGCAACAATACTCAGGTAGGCTGTGGCGTTGTAACGATGCTCAATTGGTACCAAGGGGCCCAAAGAGTGCCAAGAAAATATTCCCCACACCATTACACCACCACCACCAGCCTGAACCGTTGATACAAGGCAGGATGGATCCATGCTTTCATGTTGTTGACGCCAAATTCTGACCCTACCATCCAAATGTCGCAGCAGAAATCGAGACTCATCAGACCAGGCAACGTTTTTCCAATCTTCTATTGTCCAATTTCGATGAGCTTGTGCAAATTGTAGCCTCAGTTTCCTGTTCTTAGCTGAAAGGAGTGGCACCCGGCGTGGTCTTCTGCTGCTGTAGCCCATCTGCCTCAAAGTTGGACGTACTGTGCGTTCAGAGATGCTCTTCTGCCTACCTTGGTTGTAACGAGTGGTTATTTGAGTCACTGTTGCCTTTCTATCAGCTCCAACCAGTCTGGCCATTCTCCTCTGACCTCTGGTATCAACAAGGCATTTCCACCCACAGAATTGCCGCTCACTGGATATTTTTTCTTTTTCGGACCATTCTCTGTAAACCCTAGAGATGGTTGTGCGTGAAAATCCCAGTAGATCAGCAGTTTCTGAAATACTCAGACCAGCCATTCTGGCACCAACAACCATGCCACGTTCAAAGTCACTCAAATCACCTTTCTTCCCCATACTGATGCTCGGTTTGAACTGCAGGAGATTGTCTTGACCATGTGTACATGCCTAAATGCACTGAGTTGCCGCCATGTGATTGACTGATTAGAAATTAAGTGTTAACGAGCAGTTGGACAGGTGTACCTAATAAAGTGGCCAGTGAGTGTAAATCAAAACAGAAGGAACACTTTCAGACATCACAGTCTGTTCACCATGTAACACCAGTTAAAGATGGATCATGTGAAGAAGAACCTTTATGTATCCAAAATCACCAGAGTCTTCTTCTAACCAAACTTCATTTAAAATAGTCTGATGTGGGAAAAATGTTCTATACTGTTTAAACATCAGGAAAAGCTCAATCAATGCTGAAAATCGAGGTTTTAGGCTCCATCTAGTCCACTTCTCTTTCAGGGAACGTCTTGAACTTTCCACCAACAGAAAAGATTTGGTGCATCATGAAATCACAACTCCAGCTGCAAAGACCCAGAACTGTTGAGCTGCTAGAACCCTGTACCAGACAAGAATGTGACAACAAGATGCCAGATGTTTACACCCAGATAACCTTTTAAAAATGTGTTACTGCCATCAAATTCAAATAGAGTTAATATTTTCTCTGAAATATTGTTATACTTGGAATAAAACATGGATTTATGAGCTCTAGTGATTCCTGCATCTGTTTTCATTTACATTTTAATCAGCATGTTATTTTTTTGGGGGGGAATTGTGGTTGTAATTATACAAGACTAAAAGTACATTAAAGCCGTTTAAATGTGCCAAATTAGTATTTAACTAAACTGGAGAAAAGACACATTTACCATCCAGCTAAAGATTTTCAGACAAAGACAACAAAAATCAACTTTATTCCAAAAAATTCTCATTTCATTTTCTCAAATGTTGTGAACATGATAAGAACTAAATTTCCTTGACTTGTTTGTGTCGCGGTGGAAGTGACTCATCAGTCGTCTTTAGGTTAAATCACCAATGAAAACAAGATGATTTGTTTTTGCAACCAAAGTCAATGAAACTGAAACTTTGCTTTTCTGTAAAAACAGTTACGAACAAAACACAGAAATGAAAATGCTTCAACCAAGTGAAATAAACAGGACTGCTTTCTGAAATGATACACAACAGGATACAAACCAAAATAAATTAGTTTTTTCACAGAAACGTCCAGTTATAAGTGGATGTAGGGGTGTGAAGACGAGCCTCTCTTACTGGAATCAACACACTTCTGTGTTTTAATGTAATAAAAGTTTCATATTTGGTCATGTTTGTATTATTTGTTTTCTTAAATTATTAGTTAAATGAAATGAAATGAAAAAATGAAAAATACTTTATTTATCCCAGAAGCGAAATTCAACGTTGTAGTAGTTTTTTTTTTTTTTTTTTTGTCCAACAATAAAAACAACAATGAAGACAACAATACAATAATAAAAATCAAGGTCTGTTCTTGTTGTAGAGGCTAATGGCTGCAGGCAGGAATGATCTTTTTAAGAATTTGGAAGAATCTGTTTCTGAAAGAAGTGACAGACTCATGGTAACAAATTTAATAACTTTTACTTGTATAGAAGGAGTTCATAAGGTCACACGCCTTCAGAGTGAACTGCATGATACATATGCACATGTGGTATTTATAGACTTTGTCAATACTAACTCTGCTCCTCCAGTTATTGGCTAATATGGTTCCTGTTGTTCATCTCAGTTATAAAGACTTGCGTTCAATTTGGGTGTTGACCTGTCGCCGGCAGGTGCTGCTTCCTCACAACTACTCAGCCTAACTCCTTTATTCTGGTGCAAATCACTCTTACAGCCACTTTAGTCATACATTAAGAAATACAATTAGGGCTGCACGGTGGTGCAGTTGGTAGAACCACTGCTTTGCAGCAAAAACGTCCCAGGTTCAAAACTGGGCCGGAGTCTTTCGCATGGTCTCTCCGTGCATGTGTGGGCTTTCTCCAGGGACTTCAGCTTCTGCCCAAATTGTGAGTGGGTGTTTGTCTGTAGCCTATGTGGTCCTGTGATGGACTAGCAACCTGTTCAGGTGTGACCCCACCTCTCATCCAATGAGCATTGGAGATATGTTCTAGTTCCCTGCAACCCTGAACAGGAAAAAGCAGGTTCAGAAAATGGAAGGATAAAACAGCTAAAACTTTGAAATGGCATCTAAATATAGTAAATCAGAAGTTAAAAGCAAAATTAAAATGAAAAATAAAGAAAAATGGCAAAAATAATGGGTAGAAGAGAGAAAGGGAGGATATTTTATAGAATTAAAAGGAAGGTCAGATAATTTAGGAACGCTGGACACATGAGCGAGAAACAAGACAGCTAGAACCGCTAGAACACACTGGGCGAACAGAAAAACAACATACTCCTCACCAGAAGGGGGCGGTAATGTACCTTAATGTTGTTGACACCTGCTGGTAAAACCCACCAGAAGTTAAATAATAAGCTAACCGACATGCTGTTTCTGCTTCAGCAGTGCGGCCGCAGCTTCCTGACGCTCAGAACGGTCCGGAGCGTAAATAAAACTTATTCTACACACATGGCTAAACGTGTAGCGGTGGTGCTGGCAGGTTGCGGGGTTTATGATGGGAGTGAAATCCACGAAGCCTCCGCTGTTTTGGTCCACCTGAGCAGAGGAGGCGCCAGTGTAAGTCTGATCCGTGATAATCTGAGGTCAAGATAAAGATCGTCTGTGGTTTTAAATGTGAGGGGAGGCTGGAGAAAGTGTGAAATAATGACTTAAACAGATTTTTATGGGTCATGCGTGTCCCAGATCCAAGTGAGTGACCTTTCTAACCTTTTGAACAACAAAATAACTCACTGTAAACACAAATATATGCAGTTTAAAGAGTAAATTGGCATAAAACAAATAGTATTTCAACATTATAATTTAAGTTTCCCTCTAAATATTATAGCAGGATTAAAGTACATGTTTTTTATAGTGCGTGTCTTCTTCCTCCTGCCTGCAGGAAACACCGTGCTCCTCAGCACTTGGTAGTTTTGCATTAGTTTGTGACTCAGCTTCATTTGCAATGTCTCAACATCCAGTTTGTAACATTTGAGCTATTTAGGAACCATAAAAGAGAAACCATGTGGTTTATTTAGTTGGGGGTTGACATTATCTCAAATTCTGATTTTTTTAAAGAATGTTTGTCTGTGGTTTTTAGACAACAGAAGCACCTTCTCATGTTGCGTTTATTATTTCCAGGTGCAAATGTTTGCTCCTAACATTGACCAGATGCATGTGGTTAATCACCTGAAAGGTGAACCATCTGAGGAGAAGAGGAACGTGCTGGTGGAGAGCGCCAGGCTTGCCCGTGGAAATATTCAGGATCTGTCTAAACTCTGTGCCAAAGATCATGATGCCATTATTTTCCCAGGTTTTTTTTCCTGCTTTATTTGCTTTATTCCAATGGAGCAGGTCTCTGCGCAGGTTCTTTGAGAGTAAAAGTTTGTGTTTGGTACTTTTTAAGGTGGTTTTGGGGCAGCAAAGAACCTCTGCACGTGGGCGGTGAAGGGGAAGGACTGCATGGTTAATGATGAGGTGAGAGCGGCTCTGCAGGCGTTCCACAGTGAGGGTAAACCCATCGGCCTCTGCTGCATCTCACCTGTTCTGGCTGCCAAGGTGTTTCCTGGGTGTGAAGTCACCGTCGGCATTGAGAAGGATGAAAAGTGAGTTGGACTGATTTAAACCTTCGACACATGGATGGTAGTTTAGACCAGACGGACAGCTGAATGACACGTCTGGTTATTTTTGTTGATTTGTTAAACATTATATCAAAAGATTTATGAAAAAAAGATGTAAACAAGAAAAATCCACATTTAGGTTTGAATAGTTTTACCATCACATGTTTAGGATTATATAAAGTTCATGCTGCTGAGAGGAAAAACTGCTCCATTTCTTTTTCTATAGGTGAGAAGGACCCTTAATTAAAAACAATAAAATTAGAATAGGAATAAAAATTATATCCACGCTTTCTGCAGTTGGTCTTTACACTTTTATCTCTCTGAGCTGGGGCTCCCTGCCAGCCCCGCCCAAATTTGTCTAGCATCTTTTGCACTTTCTGACTGATGCAAATTAGACAGAGAAGGATTCCAAGTGCAACAACTCTGACTGCTTTGAGAGAAAATGAGTCTTGCAGATTTTTTGAACATGGCTAAAAAACCCCAGCAACTTGAGACTGAGGTCCTGCAACTCGCATGACAAAAACTGGCAAATGTTTTTGTGGAAAATCCCTCATGAATGTTTCCCAGTTTGTCACCAACAGCCTGAGACTGATACTGAGTATTACTCAGGTGTCTGCTGAAGCTGCGCTCTCACATTAAAACCTAGTTCTTGTATTTAAGGTATCCAGATACTGCTGACACTGCAGCAGCCATCAACCAGCTGGGCTGCAAACATGTGAGCAAGAGCGTCGCTGAGAGCCACGTGGATGAAAAGAACAAGCTGGTCACCACATGCGCCTTCATGTGCAACGCTCCGATCCACGAGATCTTTGATGGAATTGGATCGATGGTGCAGGGCGTACTGAAACTGGCCTGAAAGGGTTGAGCTGCAGTAGACTGTAGAAATACCCAGATTTATTTTAAATACATGCAGAATGAATTTATTGTAGATAAACATAATGAGAAAACCATTTAGATTAAAAACACTCAAATACTCCTGAATTATGTGACAATATCACATTAGTATCGTTTTC
Organism: Pachypanchax playfairii; assembly: GCA_006937955.1. NCBI lineage: Eukaryota > Metazoa > Chordata > Actinopteri > Cyprinodontiformes > Aplocheilidae > Pachypanchax > Pachypanchax playfairii. Next base: position 4,776,601 of record SSNP01000027.1, read on the forward strand.
TGATGCATCTAACGTCTGAAAAACCCGGTTCTGTATTCTGATGCAGAGACTCCTTCAGAACAGCTGATGGTAAATGATGAGCATGTAATAAATAAAAACATTGATCATTTTATTTCAGATCCAAGCATAACATTAATAAAAATGTATAAATATTTATATTATGATTATTTCTTTTATTTAAATACATTCATTTTATCATAAATCTTAAAAAAATCACATAATCCTCATGCTGTACAACTGTTCAGTGATACTCGTCATTCTCAGATATGAATGTAAAACTGAGCATTCTGCCACTTTTTCAATATTCCCTATCACATCAATCACTCCCTCCACCCCCTCCGTGCACAGCACTGAGGATGCGTTCACATTAAACTTCTCCTCCAGGTCTCTTTGGCTCAGTGGCTTCCTCCAGTGGCCATAAAAAGTATCACACCTGGCTGTGGAGGTCAGCCCCTGAGCTAACCTTATCTCCACCTCACAGTACATCTTGTCAAAGCTGGGCAGGTTGTCTGAAGGTGTTTCTACCTGGACCTTGGTGAGGAGCTCCTTCAGAGCTGGCCGGTTGATTTGAGCCTGTGTGAAGGAGGCGACTGTCATCTTGTCATCCAGCAGAGCTGAGCCGGCGTTGAACTGAAACGAGTGTCTGGCTTGATGCTCCGTGGCAGGGATGGGACAGTTGATGTACTTGGATGAAGGTACCCGCAGCGTGACCTTCTGAATCTGGCTTGGGTCAAAATGCCCTATTGTCTGTTGAAGTTTTGCACGGGCTGCCAGAACTGCATCTACGACCCAGTGCATGGCCAGATGAGCAGGGATGCGCTTGAATGCCACATCCTGGTCTTCAAGAACCCACTTAAATGTACTAGAATTAGGATCTGGCATTGGTGATGGGCTGTAGTCTTTGTAGTAAACCCCCAACCCTCTGTCCAGATCCAGAATAGCTGGATTCCCTTCCAGTCCAATCTGTGCCAGCTGAGCTGCCTCTAAACCTCTTCGAGCTGCATTCCCGACGTGTAGAGGTTTGGTTTGCGTGGCGGCGTTGGCCAAAGGAGCTCCAGCTGAGGAAGCTGCGATGGCCAGGGCGTGGCTGAACTGTGCAGGAGACAGACCGAGGAGCTTAGCCGAGGCCGCAGCGCTCCCCATCACACCAACAACACTGGGAGGGTGGAATCTGATGGTTCAAAAAGATGACCACAATATTAAGGAGTGCTTCATCTTAGACATGATAAGATCCAAATTACTGTAAATTTTCACCACTTTCCATGAATGCTGCTTGTCCTTAAAGAGGCCATTTCATACAAATTTCAGGACTTTGTGGTTATTTCTTAAGTATTAACCTGTAATATGAAACATTTTATATCTAAAAAACATCAGGAAACACTGATTAACAGACCTTTCAATCTGTCTGCGTTAAAATTCGGGTGGTTCCGGCTCCTTCCAGCAGGCTGCTTCATCAGCAGCTCGTTCATATTCATTGTTTGAATTTTCTGGACTCTGATTGGCTAACAAACTAGCCTATGAGAGCAAGGAATACTGTTTCCTGACCTGCTGCGCATGGCAATGTCAGACGTCGTGTCTCCCTGTTTGCTACGTCTTATGCTAACAGCTTTTAGCTAGCAGCATGCTAGGTGTGGTTTCAACTGCAGGAGCTGATGAATACTAACAAACAAAGGAGTTGTGATGTAACAGATACAGGCCGTTAGAACTCGGGAGAACTCGGGTTTTATCACCACCTGCGTAGTTTGAGAGATTAAAACTAAAAGAGAAGTTGTTGACCTGTTTTCACCCACTATGAAGGTAAGAACACCTGTGGAGCTAAAATATTCAACAGAAACCTCAGAAACACTGTTTTTAATGGAAGGGCCTCTTTCAGTGTGAAGCAGCATTTTGAATATTATAGGGATTTGGGGCAGTTTGGAAAGAGGAACAATTTTTATTTAAGCTTTAAATATAAACATCTTAATAGATTAAACTTACAATGGTAAGTCCTAAGATTCTAAGCGCTCTACTTCTTTAACAGGATTAGTACCTGCTGTAGCTGCTTTCAGCCCTCTGGGGGAGGATATAAGTACTACAGGTACTGCTAAACAGTTGCAATTATTTAATTAAATGTATTTAATAATCAATAAATTAGTTCAAAGTAACAGAAGAATTTTGACTGTAGATTTACTTTTTAGGGTTTAAAAGTTAAAAAAAGCAAATCAGTTTATATTAAAAGTAACAGATTGAGTTTCACGAGAAACATTTCTGTGAACTTTAGCAGATAAATGACAGCAGGGTAAAATAAGTAGTCCTTTAAAATACAGCTTCAAATATTGTTTGTGCAAACAAAAACAAAATTTTAGAAATTAAAATCCTCTCCACATAATTAGGATTGAAAACAATCCTAAACCAGCTACATTGTTTCATATAATTCAGGGTGGATGGGAGTTTAAGACTAAAACATTGGAAATCACCAAACAAATTGAGTCATAATATTAGCTTTTAACCAGAACTCACAAATTCTGAAGATTTCAAAGACACATACCTCTCAGGGATGTTGTAGGCCTCTTTGGAGAATCTCATCAGCCTGCCTTGCACCTCAATGCCGACATTGAAGGCTAGCAACAGGTCCAACCCAGAGGGCCGGCTCGGCAGAGTCTCTGCCAGGGCCAGCAGAGCGGGCAGAACAGCACCAGAGGGATGAGTAGCAGGATGCCAAGTATCGTCAAAATCCATGGAGTGAACCTGATATCAGGAAGTGTGACAAAGCTGGTCATCAGCTCCAAGCAGAACCAAATTCTGCAATAATAAGATGCTTTTATATTTCCAAACTTACAGCAATGCCGTTGACAAATGCAGCATAGTGAGGAGGGAGAGTCATCTCCAATCTGCCCCAAACACTGCTCCTCTGCTCAGACATGAACATCTGCAATCATATAAAGAAATATCAGTGTATTCTGCACTCAGTAGAGAAAGTTCTAGTTTTACTGGAAACAAAAATATCCAAAGAGACAAAGTAAGTGTTAACTTAAAAAGTCTCTGGGTGCATTTACCTGGCTGTAATTGAGGGCCTTGCTGAAGACAGCGGTCCTGCTTCCCAACAGCCCGACACCCAGAGTGTCCAGCATCATCCTTTTGCTCCTGTTAATCACACCATCTGTCAGATGAGTGGTGTTAAGGGCCTGGAGAGCAGTTCCAAAGCTCTCTGTTATACCCTGAGAAGGTGAAACAGAGCAAAACTACAAATATTACAACACTTTTCAAATAAAAGAAAAAAACCCTATTAACAATACTGTTTTTAAACACTAATAGGATGTAAATCACAATAAGTCCACTTCCACTTTATTTGTAAAGAGCTTTTAAAACATGGCAGTACCACCAACCAAAGCACTGAACAATCAATAAAAGACTACAATTAAAACACATTCAAATCAAGAAGCTAAAATAGATAAAACAAAGGAAAAACAATTGCTACAAACATACCATTAAAAAGATGAGCATCACAAACAAAGAGGATATAAGCAAAAGTACAATACAAGTATAAAAGAAACCTTCAGTACCTTGCGAAGCATCTCTTTCACTCAACAGTCTCTTCAAATGACTAAACTTCAGAAAGTACTTGTCTTTTATAGTTTATTACATCGTGTGCGGGCTGGTTGGCCAAATTTCCAAAGTGGCAAAAATCCACCGCGATGAGAAGTGGATACTTTCACAATGACTAGCTGTGATCATATTGTTTCCACTAATTGTGACTGTATTGGGGAATTCACTGGACTTCTTGCTTATGTTTAAATTACCAGTGATTCATTATAGAAGCAACATTTATATCAAATAAAACCAAATCGCTAAGTTCAAATGTATAAAATCAGTGAAATTAAGGTTGTAAATAAAATACGACATTTGCAATGAGTCAGTTTGTAAAATTTCATTTCCTTTTTGTGGTAAGAGAAGGTGGAAGTGATTGGTAGGAGCAGACGAAACTCCAAGCATCATGAGCAACACCCTGCACAGAATGTGAAAACTTCTTGTAGTCACAGTCCTCCAAACTATATGTGGCCTTCAGATCAGTGTGTAGAGAGTTTCATGAAATGGGACCATCAGCATTGTGGGTTGTGAAGCCCATCACCACCAGACTGCAGGGCAGTGGAGACGAGCCTGAAATGATGAATCAAATCTTTCTGTCTAGAAATTCTATGGACGAGTCTGAGTTTGACGTTCCCAGGAAAACAGGTCCATGAAGACATGGATGATCAGGTTTAGTGAGGAGGAACTTAACTGACCTGCACAGAGACCTGACCACAACACCTTTGGCCCTGTCCCAATACCCGCACTGCACCCTACGGTCTTCCATAAAGTGCACTTAACAGAATGGCACATAAGGGTTTGAAGTGTGTAGTGAACAAGTGCGCACAAATAGCAGTATTGGGACAGTGAGCACTACGTGTCACAGCATTTTTTCTCCATAACAACCAAAATGGCAGTACCGGTTGCTGTTTGCGCCATTGGCCCTGTCCCAATACCTGAACTTGCGCCCTTGCGCACTTCAAATGCGCATTCCCGATGAGGGGCGCAAGTGCGTAGGGTGTCCCGATTCTCCAAGAGTGGAGAGTCATGCTCTTGGCTCCGCCCCTTTCAAACGCTTGATCCGCACTTTGCCGAAGCCCGCATCAAAGTCACGCCCTTCTTTTTCCGGTCCATGGGTCCCCTGGACGAAAAAATAATGAATGGAAGTCAATGGAGCGATAAAAGTTATTTTCTGATCCAGATTGAAATGCACCATGGATCGAACATATGATGTCCGTGAGTTGTAAAGACAAGTTTTGATGCCGAGAAAGCGATCATTTTCAACACGCGGCAAAAGTTATTTTATATTTGGTGTGAAGACACGCAGTAGACTACAAACACTTGTCTCATAAAATTGACGTCACCATATCGCTCAGAAGGAGAAGAAGAATCAGAATAGGAACCATGGCGATGAGTTTAGCAAGTTTCACCTCCTTCTATCAGGACGAAGGAAGGAGCATTAAACAACTAGTTTTGTGGTGACATCCAGGTATAAAACACACCGGCATTGTCACGTAAAAACGAGGGAAAAGGCAGCAGTGAGACTCGGGAGATTCTGTCGTGACGTCATATGTGCGACTTTCCAGTTGTAGTAATTTTAATTACGAAATTTTAAAAATAAATAAATCCGAATCCACTTGACAGACCCGGTCAAAACGTACATCATTATTTATCATTTAAATTGCGGTACAGCATATGTGTGATTCAGGGCGTAAGACAAAGTGGACCAGAAAATAACTTTTATCGCTTCATTGACTTCCATTCATTTTCGTTCAGGGGACCCATGGGCTGACCGGAAGGGGAGGAGACTTAGGCTCCCCATACTGCTAATATGTGCACACTTGTTCACTACGCACTTCGAACCCTTATATGCCCTTCTGCTAAGTGCACTTCATGGAAGACCGTAGGGTGCAGGGTGGGTATTGGGACAGCACCATTTTCATGCTAGAAATAATTTTAAAGCTCCAACAAACATTTATTTTGAGGAGAATGAAGCGCAGGAACCAAAGGAGGAGTATAAGACAGAATGAGTGATTAAACTGTTGGTATATCATGTCCGAAAATACACGTCAGTACCGTTATTAATTATATTTTTTATCAGATAGGTGACACATCTTTCCAACAGAGAATCAATCGATTGTAATTACACATCTAGATAATAAAATAAAATATTGATTATTTGCAGTCTACACTTGAGAAACGTTTTTTTGGTCCAGATGGTTCAGCCATTTCTTCACCTTCTTCTTCTTCTTGCTTCAAAATTCACACGCAGCAATGCATTGTGGGTAATACCCTTCACTGAAGTCGACTCTGATGCGGGCTTTGGCAAAGTGCAGATCAAGGGTTCGAAAGGGGTGGAGCCAAGGGCACGACTCTCCACTCTTGGAGAATCGGGACACCCTACGCACTTCCGCCCCTTATCGGGAATGCGCATTTGAAGTGCGCAAGGGTGCAAGTGCGGGTATTGGGACAGGGCTTTTGAGACTAGAACAGAGACTGTAAGCGGGCCTTCTCCTCCAAAATCCGTGTCTGACCTCACTAACATGTAGTCAGAGTCATCAGATGTTCCTTTAAACATTGTGGAAAGTTTTCCCAGAAGAGTTGAAACCATTATGACAACAAACGGTGGCGCGACTCCATAATAAACCCACAGAATAAGAATGAGATGTACATGTAAAAACAGATGTCCCAACATTTATGTATGAGAATTTGATAGAAGAGTTAATGCTGAATAGTCACAGATCTGAACACATGATTCTAACACATATAACCATAAACCAGTGCAGTCATTTTATGAGCTTTTATTTAGACAGACTTTTCAAATGGCATTTTTGGACCTTACATTTTGCCTGTTGACCTACTGACAGCCGTCTTTCACAATCTGAGTCTTTCTGAGATCTCAAGAAATTCAAATTTCTACAATAGGAAGTTTGGAAGAAAGAAATCCTGTCACGAGTCACTCAAAGTCATTTGCTGACAATTACACAACTGAATTCAAACAGCTGTGAAAGTGAAAAAAGCATTAACCATCAACTCGAGCACATTAAAGGTTTTTGTTGAGTTTTGATGATTTTTGCACAAAACAACTTCAATCCTGAAGTGAAAAACCTCAAAGAGCCTGTGTTACCTGCTGAAACTAAAAGTAAACATTTCAAAATACTTTCTGAACTGACACGAAAACAATGTGTTACATAACTCTATCTATCTATCTATCTATCTATCTATCTATCTATCTATCTATCTATCTATCTATCTATCTATCTATCTATCTATCTATCTATCTATCTATCTATCTATCTATCTATCTATCTATCTATCTATCTATCTATCTATCTATCTATCTATCTATCTATCTAACTCTGTTGTTTCTACTCATTCTGAACATTCATGAGTATCTAGTCTGTTTACAGCGCATCATCTTGTCTGATCCGTGTGGATTCTCATGTGTGTCTTTAAATGTGACTTTTGGCTAAATCTTTTTTCACAAACATCACAACAAAACGGTTTCTGACCCTTGTGGATTCTCATGTGTGTCTTTAAATGTGACTTTTGGCTAAATCTTTTTTCACAAACATCACAACAAAACGGTTTCTGATCCGTGTGGATTCTCATGTGTCTCTTTAAAGTTGACTTTTGTCTAAATCTTTTTTTACAAACATCACAACAAAACGGTTTCTGACCCGTGTGGATGTTCATGTGTCTCTTTAAAGTTGACTTTTGTCTAAACCTTTTACCACATTCATCACAATTGAATGACTTCTGTCTTGTCTGCTCATTCCTGCACAAGTTTGAATTTTTCTTCACTCTAAAAGGTTTCTTGTATCCAAAACAACTTGAAGACCTTGAGTGACTGATCACATGTCTAAGTAAAGACTGGTTGCTACTAAACTGTTTACTACACTCAGAGCAGCTAAAAGTCTGGTTGTGAGCGGACTGAGACCTGCTCACCTTCCATTCATTGTCACTGTATTCAGTTTCTGATTCAGAGTCTGATACGGGTTTCAGGTGAGAGTCATTATTGTCCATATACTCTTCCTCTTCATCATCCTCACTGATTTCAGTGTCTGAAGAGTTGGAATAATCTTCGTGAGTATTTAAATCTGGATTCCTGGTAGTTTCCTCTTCTCCACAGGGTGTCATCTGATCAGCTGATCTGCTGGTTGAAAGATCTCCATCTTCTTCTGTTTGGTGTTGATGAAGCTGTGAGGAAAGAGGATTCTCTTCATCACTTTCATTCTTCAAAGAAACTACAATAAGAGGAACTGTGGTAGCCTCAGTCTCCTCCTTCACATTGAACTGCTCTTCTTCCAGACTGATCAAGAGTTCCTCCTTTTCCTCCTTTATGTTGAAGGTCTCCGGTTCCTGCTGGTCCAGAGCAGGTCTCAATTCTTCAGGAGCTTGTGGTTGAATCAGCACAGTCAGTTGAACATCTGCAGGGATCACTGAAACACATGTACATTAATGTTGAACTGGTTCCACCATGTTTTAATTAGCTTAGTGATCATGTAAAATATCATGATGAATGATACGAAGCTCTTAGTACAAGACTTCGTTTCTCTCATATAACTCAGAAAAACCTTGAACGTGCTTCAATAACAAAACAAGTCCAGAACTTTGCTGCCAGACTTAACTAATCGATGACACCAGCAGTTGACATCCAGGTGTGAAATAAGACAACTTGAAAAGTGACAGTTTGTGTCAGTTCATTTCTTGATAATAACAGGATATAAATTAATTGTGTGGTAATTTGGGATTTTAACAGCCAAAAATTTAACTTTTTTACAGTTAAAAGAGTCACAAACTTCTGGTTTTGGGTTGTCAGTTATTTCAGTCAGTTAAAGGTGGTATATGGAACTTGAACAGCACAAAGCCTTCAGCCATCTGGGTGCCAGGCTTGTTAACCCCCCCGCACGCACTCCGATTCGGAGGAGACATTATTTTGTTAAAAATATAGCTTTTTATGAAAATATTCCATATCCCACCTTAAAGACGTTAAATTCATTAGCTACCTGAAAACTGAACCTAATGTTAAATTATCATCATCACACTGATAGAAAAATGAAAATATACAAACCTAATATGTAGTGTTGATCATTCGTGTTGATATCAGCTTCCAGGCTTCTGTTTTGTCCCTCTGCTAAATATGATGATTCCTGTGAGTTATCTTCAAGTGCTCTTTCAAAAATGCCCAATATATTTTCTTTTGCTGTTTCCAGTCGCCGTTTGACTTGCTGTCGCCACATCTTGGTTTTAATTCACCAGCAATCTTCTGTTAACTGTTAACAAGCCGATAGAAATGAGTCTAAAACGTTTGACTTCTTTCAGCTAACTGCTGCTAACAGTAAACCAACTGCCGCTGTTGCTAGGTTACCAGTCAGTTAGAGCAACTGACAAACATTTATGTGATAGCTTTTCATATGAAGTTAGACTATAAAAAAGCAAAGTCTCTTGAACAAACATTTTAGTTCACGAGAGAAAAGAAACTCAAAAATAAACCAAAAGTTATTTTATTTTTTCAAATCTGTCTGTCTATCTATCTATATATCTATATATCTATCTATCTATCTATCTATCTATCTATATATCTATATATCTATCTATCTATCTATCTATCTATCTATCTATCTATCTATCTATCTATCTATCTATCTATCTATCTATCTATCTATCTATCTATCTATCTATCTATCTATCTATCTATCTATCTATCTATCTATCTATCATCTTGATTTTTCAAGTTTCAAGTCCAATGAAGCACTCGAAATGGTCCAAAGGTACAGTAATTGGTGAACTGCCAGAAGTTAAAACAAGGTCAGATTACCCAAAAAAAAAAGCTGTTTTTATGGACACAACATGAGTTAAACATTCCTGTACAAATGAAAGCTGCTGCAACTAATTCCTATAAGTGTTCCAACTTTGCTGGATTACTCCCCCGCCCATGTCTGTAGCACTGGAACACAGTGTGGTACCAGAACCTCATGAGCATCAGCTGAATTGTTCTGTACAGCAGAAACTCGTTGGTGCAAGAATAGTGAGAAAATGGAAATTAACAATGAAAGAGAAAAAATAACACTTAAAATGTAGATCTTTCCAACTGCTAAGATAGTCAAGCTGTTAGTGAGTTCAGTTTCCTACCATCAAGAAACAGGGACTCTGACAGGACGAGGTCTGACGGACCCAAACCACAACTGAATCACAACTTTCTGAGAGTTACCAGCTTGTGTGATTGACAGCTCACAGGACAGTAAGAAAGTTTTGAACTGTGAAGAGACGACTTGAAGGTTTGACAGCACAAGTAACAGAAAGAAAGACACTGTTAAGACATGAGAATAATAATTTTCCACAAAAATACTGGAAACATTTGAGTGTTCTAAAACTTGAGTTGTGCATATTTTTACAGATACCCAGCACATGGAATGTTGTTAAAAAGTTCATACGTGAACTTCTGTCTCTGATTTTTTGTCTTGATGAAATATGGGAAGTTTTTGTGTGACAGCAGAATTTAACATGTCTGTTAAACTTCCAGGCAGAAGTTTTTAGGTTTTTCTTTTCTAACAATAACCCAAACATATCTGTTAATCTTTCAAAATCTTCCAGATTGGAATTGGATCATCATTGTTTTTAGTTTCTGTCATGTCTTAATCACATTACAAAAAGACAGAGGACAGTTGTTCTAAATGTTAAAACTATACTACTGTTGTTTAAAATAGGGTTTTGCTTAATGGTCGCTTGTTTTTTATTATTGGAGACTTTGTTAAAAAATGTAAAAACCAGCATAAGATAAAAGCAACAGAGGAGCTGAAAATCTAAAAACTGTTGACCAAATCCAAATGACAAATGAAAAACAGCTCAGAGTGAATCAGAAGTCAAAATGCCAACTATAAAAATATTTGGATTTCCTAAATTACACACTGACCTCTTTAATCTGCTGAATCTTAGTAAAGATGGACTTTTCTCTGGTTTTACTTCCTCAAATTTTAAGGGTTGAATCTCTCTAATTCCACTTTATTACCTCTATAGGACCTTTTCTGGTAGACTCACTGACCTTGTCAGGCTCGTGTGTGTGTGCACGCGCGCACGCGTGGCTGCACTTTATTATTAACTTCGATGGGTGTCGCTGTTTACATATTTTTTGACCACTCTCATGAAGAAGCGGCGCGCTTTTTGGGGTTTGTGTTTTTCTCAGAAAACAGCATCATTTTTTTATTATTAAATTAACAATATTTTTTGGTAAAATGACCCAAGAAGCAAATGACATGACGTCACGAATAGGTGTTTCTTTCTAAGGTGAAGATATATGCCTATTATATAAAGTTATAATGCATTTGGGTTGTTTGTGTAAACACAGAGCTGCAAAGACTCTCTGCACAGCGCGGTAGTTAAATGTTAATTTTTATAGTCACCCTGTACTTGCACGCGCACACGCGCGCAGGTTAAGCCAGGCTTCATAAGCCAGCAGCTGGCACTGGTCCCTCAGAGTTTCCACTGATCCTCCGTCAGCGACGCAGCTCAGAGAAAGATGGCACTGGCTGACACGGAGCGCGCAGTGCCCAGCTGCGGGGACTCCGGATCCCCGTTTTCAGAGATCATCGAGCTGAACGTCGGCGGACAGGTTTATGTGACGAGGCACAAAACTCTGATCGCTGTCCCAGACTCGCTGCTGTGGAATATGTTCAGTAAGAAGTCACCCAAGGAGCTGGCGAGAGACAGCAAAGGACGCTTCTTCTTGGACAGGGACGGCTTCTTGTTCCGCTACATCCTCGATTATCTCCGGGACCTGAACTTGGTCCTTCCGGAGTACTTCCCGGAGAAAAGCCGGCTGCAGAGGGAAGCGGACTTTTTCTTGCTGCGGGACCTCGCGAAGCGCCTCTGCCCGAGGGTGAGTAAAGACAACTCTATCAGCGAGGAGATCAGCCAGAGCGACACGGAGGAAAGCGCGCAGCAATCCGGCGCAATTGAGACTTTACGCACCATGTCTGTCAGTGGGGCCATGCGCTCTCCATCCCTGGACTCCAGAAGGTCTGGGTATATCACGATAGGATACCGCGGCTCGTACACGATCGGCAGAGACATCCAAACTGATGCCAAGTTCCGGAGAGTGGCGCGCATCACCGTCTGCGGGAAGACTTCTCTGGCTAAAGAAGTGTTCGGAGACACACTGAATGAGAGCAGAGACCCGGACAGGCCCCCGGAGAGATACACATCCCGCTATTATTTAAAGTATAATTTTCTAGAGCAGGCGTTTGACAAGCTGACAGAGGCGGGCTTCCACATGGTGGCCTGTAGCTCCACTGGCACCTGCGCCTACACCAGCAACGATCCAACCGAGGACAAAATCTGGACGAGCTACACCGAATATGTTTTCTGTCGGGAATAACCACCAGTAGATCATTCATGCCAATTTGATGTAAATATATGTACACATATAAAAGGAGAATGTAAAAGTTGTTGTGCTGAAATGTGACATTTGGAGACGATGGTTGGATAAAACAACTAATTAGAGAGGACTGTCGATTTTCCAACACAAGCAGACAGTTTTTGAAGAGAAGAACAAGCTGTGCATCCTCGAGGTTCAAAGTGTGCGCAGCATCATCAAATCTGACTCTTATCCAAAGCTCTTTGGCGAGATAAACACCATCATCTTGATCCACTGCATGTCATTGTTTGTTTCTGACTCAGTGCTGTGTGAACTGAAAGACGTCCAGAAGCAGAAAAACAACTATTAGTATTCACTGTTATTGTAACTTGAAGGTTGACGCTACTTCAACCAAGTTTTGGAGTATCTTCTAAGTTCTTCATAGCAGTGCAAAGATTGTAAATGTGTGTGGAGTGTTAGTTGTGTTTGTTCCAAAGACTAAATAAAAATCTTCTACTCTTTTATTCTCAGCTCGTTGGCAATCATACACCAGTGTGTTCAGATTTCTCCAGCTTTTATTAAGCTTTACTCCATGAAGAGAATCAAAGTGTCAGACTCAAAGAGTAAAGCCCTGCCCAGATATCTCACCTCTGTGTGAAGCTACAAGCTCCAAAATCTAACACTGACCAAAACAGCTGTTTAGACCATCACAACATCTGTCATTGTGCTCAAAACTACCTAAAAAATCCTGACCTTGAATTTTTACCTCTTCTTTTTTTAAATCCCACAGGGCAAAAAAAGACTCATCTGAATATAGTCAAGATAAAATTAGTCCAGGAGGATCTTCACAGAAATTCAGCAGCATGTAGTGAGGATGCAAATATTGCAGCTGCATGTGCGCACATGATGCCATTATTATTTCAAGTGTAAATAATGAAACAATCCAGCTGCACATAAATTTGGGGACGCAGTCTGCCGAAGCTGTGGGTAAATGAAAAGTCAGTAGCTGTTCAGAGGTTAGATGTCCTAAAAACTAAAATTAGGGTTTGAGATTCAAAACTATTGCTGAGATGAGAGAAGATAAAAGTCTCCACAAGGGTTCAAAGATCTCATGCCTGGACATTGTTATTGTGCATGTCCTGAGTGCATCAGTCTGCTTCAATCTGACTTTACAATGAAACATTTTGGTTGGACAGGTATTTAAATGGTTATCTTTAGCATTAAAACATTCTTTCTTGAACATGGATCTGTCTCAGAATGAGCAACCTGCTGATTTGAATCTGTGCAGGTCTTTTTTTAATTATGATGTTTTAAAATGTCACAGATTTGGAAATAAATAAATTCTGTTTATCTGCATCTGTTTCTGGTTCACACAGACTGAGACATGCATTTATTAAAATAATGTAATACACTTGCTTTAAGGTTGCAGTTTAATTAAAACAAAAATCATGTGATATAATGTGCTTTAAACAACATATTATTAATCTGTACCACGTGTCTTTCTAACTTTTTAATCTTATTTAATTCATATAGAAATTAAGAATCTGCAGATCACACGTCTTTTTTCTGTGTTTTATCTTTACATGGACTTTTGTTTTCTTAAAGTTAATTCAGCACGTCTTAAAGAGGTTCTTCCATTAAAAACGTTTTTTCTGAGGTTTCTCTTGAATATTTTAGCTCCACAGGTGTTCTTACCTTGTGGGTGTGAAAACAGGTCAACAACTTCTCTTTCAGTTTTTATCTCTCAAACTACGCAGGTGGAGATAAAACCCGAGTTCTAACGGCCTGTATCTGTTACATCACAACTCCTTTGTTCGTTAGTATTCATCAGCTCCTGCAGTTGAAACCACACCTAGCATGCTGCTGGCTAAAAGCTGTTAGCATAAGACATAACAAACAGGAAGACACGACGTCTGATGTTGCCATGTACAGTGGAGCAGGAAAAAGTATTCTTTGCTCTCATAGGCTAGTTTGTTAGCCAATCAGAGTCCAGCAAATTCGAACAAAGAATATGAACGAGCTGCTGCTCGAGGCCTGACGGAAGGAGCCGCAACCACCCGAATTTTAATGCAGACAGATTGAAAGGTCTGTTAATCAGTGTTTCCTGATGTTTTTTAGATATAAAATGTTTCATATTACTGGTTAATACTTAAGAAATAACCATAAAGTCCTGAAATGTGTATGAAATGGACTCTTTAACTCAGAGAACTTAACACAGTATTTAACCTGAGAGCCATATTTGTTTGTTTTGTTCATGTAGACATTTAGAAACCAACAGACATTACAAATACACATTTTAATTGAATATTTCTAAGTATTATATTTTTTCGGTTGTTTTGCATTATAAACATCATCCTTGCATGATGACCATCATTCACAAATCTTTAGTCAACAAACACTGACTTATTCATATTTACACAGTGTAGGATGAGTAACCCAGAGACCCACTCAGTCATGTGCAGAAGGTTTCATGCACAAACTGTTCATGCTGCTGTAACACATGCACATCCAGTATTACTGTACACTTCATCACATTACAACCAGAGAACATCTACTTCTTATAGTCCCTTAAGTTTGTATTTAAATACTAACAAATGATAGAAAAATCCTAAACAACAGTCCGAGTTTGGATTGATTTGACATGCAGCTTGACGTGTTGGTGTTATTTTAACTCAACATGTCTTGCTGAACCAACAGAACAAAAACTGTTTTCTAATGGGCAATAAATAAAGTAAGCAGTGGCAGCAATATGAGTTTAATGTCATACCATTTATAGAAGAAGATGTGAACTCTTGATAACTTTTAACACAAACCTCTGACTTTAATTAGCTTGTTAGAGCTAAAACTTGCTCAAAGGGATCATTAAAAAAGGTCAGTCGCTATCTAGTATGAGTCACTGTTCATGGTGTTTCTATTATACCCAAGAATTAAAAATGAATGACACTAAAGGTCTGCTATCATTAGCGTCGGCTAAAAGCAGACCAGGATGCTGCCAGTTGACAAACTTCTCGGCACATTTCAGTTCAGGAGAACTTGAGGAACCCGTGGGACTTCTTCAGTTCCAAAACGATACTCAAACTTCTTAATCTTAAATCAGTCTGTGGATAGTTCTGCTTCTTAGAGGTTGTGCAGAACAAAGTCTGCATTGTTGAAGGAAGTCATAAATTACAAAAACACAGAAATACACGTCAGTACGTCGAGAAGAAGGAACACAGTTCAGGCTGGTGTGAAACATGAGTCTTATGAACAGACTGTCCACCAAAGCAAAACGGTCGTATGTCCAGTCATCAAATTACGACCAAGGGTGACGTATTTAAAGCGACCTCTGGCGGTGGTTATGCTGACTGCAGTTTCTCGCTGGCAAAATGAGAGAAACATGGCGGCCTTCCCCTCAATTTACGGCAGAAATTGTTCTATTTCAAAATAGACAGTGGCTTTAGACTTGTTTTGATAACATTTCTAGCGAGAAATATCAACTTTATTTTCCTAATATTTGTTTGGTTTATGGAAACGGTACATAGTTTTTTCGTTTCAACGTACATTTTCTCAGGGTTGAGTGGTTACTAGGTTGTTGCTAGGGACGCCGGTGGAACAACGGGCCGGAAGAAAAGAATCAAGCAGCAACCCAGCTCGACCTAACCCTAACCCTTTGTTAGCTCATTAAGGGCGGAAAGCAAGTTTTCTGTTGTTCTGTAAAAGTATCTGTTCCCATTTTACCGAAAGGGGGCGCTGAGGGTGGTAAAACCATAGAAAACGCTCCATGGGGTCGTATTCGAGTGCATGGACAAACGTCAACTATGGGCGTATGAGTTGGAGGACTTGTTGCTTATGAACAAATGAAGATCTAAACCAGCCAGAGAAATAAATTTTATAATGAGCAAAGTTATGTTTGAAGTAAAAAGGTTCTGAAAGTGTATCAGTCACATTTTGGGTTTGTGTTGTTGGTATCGGAACACAGAACTTTTCCTGGTACAGAAAAGAACAGGTTCTGTTTAACAGCACCAAACTGTTGGATCAAATATTATGATGGAAAACAGAAACTTCTATAAAAACATGATGATCATAATCATACATCACAAGGGACTAAACTCTTATCTTGACAACATTAATGTACAGACAGATGCAGAGCAGTCCTGTCTAACAGAACTATAAGGACAAAAATATCTGGAAAAGTAGTGAAAGATTCATCGCAGCAGCAAAAACAAACACAATAAAAAAGCAGCATGAGTAAAGCTGTTAAATTAGTTAAATAAAAGACTTACAGTTGTTATCATTATTTTTTGTTATACTGAAAGAAAAAAAATCTTAAAAATGTTGTAGCAAATACATCATATTTGATTTCAAACTTTTTAAAAAATCGATTATCCACTTGTCACTAACAGAGATCTTAATCAAACGTCTCAGAAGGATAAATGTCAAAATGTATTTTTCAGTAAAATGAAAATACAACAAATGATTTATCAGTTTTTTTAGACTGGTGATGATGGAGCAACTGAGAAAAATGAAGGACACAGTGAAACAAACAGATACAGAATTATTCTTTTTCATACAGATTTCATATTTGTTCTTCTTGGTGCTCGACTTTAATGGGATCCTCAGCAAAACAGGGTTGTTTGAATTCCTTGCGTCAGTCCAGTCCAGGATGCGTTTGGGCTTCTTGAGTTATTTCAGATCAAAGTCAGTTTCATTAGCACATCACTACAGTAAATCCAGACCAAAAGGGTTCATTATTCTAATTAAATTCTGAGTCAGAAATACACTTCAAATGTCACAACAGGGGATTATTCAGTATTCACACAAGAATAGTTGTAGATTTTCAGCTTCATGTAAATTAAAGCAGAAACATTAAAAACCGAATCCAAGAAAAAGAACATCTCAGTTAAATAAACCTGCAGTAACTATAAGATCTGATGTCTTCCAGGACTGCATGAGGTGGGATGAAAGACAGGATTCAAAACCTGACTTTAGGGGAAAAATGTTTAAAGCTGCTATAATTAATTTGCAGAACAAATTAGCTTAACATGTTCTTTTTCATGCTCATTAAAAACATTTTAACACAGCATGGAGAAAAATATGTTGTGAAGATTAAAAAAAAACCCAAAAATAATTAAGTGTTTCTCCCGTATTTGTCTAAAAACATCAACCAATCAAATGGTTCGGCCCAGAAGGAATGATTGGACAGTCTCTCCAGTCATACGGACTTCCACATTTATTTGGTTTCTGTTCTCCTAAAAAACTGAGACATATTACCGCAGCACACCACTGCTGGGAGTGTTCGCCGCTCTAACATGTCACAGCAGGAGAAACAGCCGCCGGCTGGTTCCACGTCAGGTTCAGGAACAAAGTAACAATTAATGTCAGTTGTTCGTTGTTATATTGTTTTCACTTACCGGTAATTCCGTCATGTTACGGTACTTGAATGAACTGCGGACCAGTGTCTTGCACTCGGTCGTCTTCTGGGGCTACGCGTGTTTCCAAACCTGGGGGGGCGTGGCTTAGGAATTCTACCCGACGGGAGGGGCTGAGAGTTCTGTGACTTTGTTGACAGTCTAAGCTTGGCTATCTGAAATCAGGGATATCAACTTTAATAAAGAATGCGCAGGTAGGGTAGGGTAAATTCATTCAGGCAGTTACTCTACTCACCTGTCAGGATAGATCAGCTTTTGTCATTCAAATGACTTTTAATTATATTCTTTGTAAAAGATTGAACACAGAGCTGGAAGCATTCAGTTTCTTATAAGAAGGTTGTATGACATGATGCTGCAGTTTTAGAGGCAACGCTGTATTATTCAAATCTGATCAGATCATGTGGCTGAAAATCTGGAGACTCTGGAGGTTGAGTCCAGAAAAGGGACTTTTCATTTTCATAAACCTGCCAGAGACTCAAAGAATTTTCTGACATCTAACTGAATGTAGCTGTTATAAAACTGGAGGATGCTGGGACATTTAAATGATTCATTTAAATGACTTAAGGACAAAAATTCTGCATTTTATTACAAAAGATGCCTAAAGATCTCAGACTGACGTGTCTGAATTACAGGATTAGGACAAGATGCCCCAAAGTTTGAGCGTCTGAATCAGTCCCGTCTTTGTTCTCATGTTTTTCATCAGGTTCACCAAACAAACACCCTGATCTGGTTTCAGACAGCTAACAGCAGCCTCGTCAAGAGGAAACTATTCTAAACATCCTTCAACTTCTACATGTTAGATTCAGTAAATGTAAATATATATATATATATATATATATATATACGTATATCACTGGTTCAATTTTACTTGAATTTGATTGTGTTTTTGCAACATCTCAACTTAAAGAGTCTCTTCCATTAAAAACAGTTTTTCTGAGGTTTCTGTTGAATATTTTAGCTCCACAGGTGTTCTTACCTTCATAGTGGGTGAAAACAGGTCAACAACTTCTCTTTCAGTTTTAATCTCTCCCGCAGTTGAAACCACACCTAGCATGCTGCTGGCTAAAAGCTGTTAGCATAAGACGTAGCAAACAGGAAGACACAACGTCTGACGTTGCCATGTGCAGCAGGGCAGGAAACAGTATACCTTGCTCTCATAGGCTTGTTTGTTAGCCAATCAGAGTCCAGCAAATTCGAATAATATGAATGAGCTGCTGACGAAGCCTGATGGAAGGAGCCGGAACCACCCGAATTTTAATGCAGACAGATTGAAAGGTCTGTTAATCAGTGTTTCCTGATGTTTTTTAGCTATAAAATGTTTCATATTACTGGTTAATACTTAAGAAATAACCACAAAGTCCTGAAATTTGTATGAAATGACCTCTTTAAAGACATTCATATAATGAAAAACTATTCTAAGATGTAGTTTTCTAGCACTTTGTGCAGCTCTGGGTTAATTCAACCTAACTGGGATGTTTAGCATGTAGAAATATATTTTTATCACTACATTTAACTACTATAGAACTTATTTTATTTTGTAACAATTTGTAAATTAATATGTTTTTCTTTGTATATGTTTATTTTTCTTTGAGTTTGTCTTCTAGTGGTTAGTTGGACTTTTAAGCATCAGATAATTAACTTATTTGAACTGGAGACAATGAAAAGGACCGACTCCCTTTTAACAGGAGGAAACCTCCTGCAGAACCAGAATGAGGATGAGCGGCTTCCTGCCTCAACCCACCGGGGTCGGTTCAAAGAAGAACTCTGAGACACACTCAGGGAATCTGAAGAACTTCTGATGAACAGCACTTTTTAAAATTACAGGATAGTTTGACTCCTTGGAAGCAAAAAAACTGGATGACAAAAAACTCGAGGATCGTGCTGTTCGTGAATTTCTCTGCATGCAGTTGGTGATTATTGTGCTGATAATTCAAACCTTTGATTTGTCCCTAACAAACTCAATCTAGACTTATTTTTTTTTACCTTTTCATGCCTTGAAATTTAAAGTAAGGTTTCAATTCAATATTAGACGACAATCAGTATGTGGTGATGTTTTCACAGCTGACGTTTGACCAACAGATCTCTCTTGCATTATTCCACACCTGGATTATTTTGCATGCTACAATTTTTGATCACCAGTCTCCAAATTAATGGAACTTGTCTTGATAACCTGGGCGGAGATGCTATTCATGCACTCGGCCATTAAACCTCCCACCTTTCAGGGCAGCTGAGTTCTTTTTAAAATTACAGTCATCAAAAAGAAAATGTTCTTCCCAACGGCGGCACTGCGTTTCTGTAAAAGCCAGACAGTGTCGAGGCCGCTTGTTTCACATCAAAGCCTTTCATTTGACTTTTCTCTGCATTCCAAGGGTTATTGCCAATCACTGGTGCACCTTTCTGTGTAGAGACAGAACAGGACATGATAATTACTCTGCTTTGAAAGGAAATCAATTCTTTGCAGCTCTTTCTCCCCTTTAGAGTGCTAATTTTGTCTTTTAAAGAGATTTTAAAGTTAACTTTCTCTTTTCAAAGAGTGATAAATAGATTCTTAATTAAATGACATAGTTCAAAAATTTCTTTTACAACTTTTCTCAGTCTATTATAACTTGTGACAGTGATGTTTTAAGGCCTTACGCTCATAGTTTTCTTTTTATCTTGAAGGTCTAAGAGGTTTTCAGAAGACTTTGAAACAGATTCACCTGCTGAATACAAATGACAGGCAGTTTTTCTCCCATTAATATCGACAAGATCAATTTAATGACAAAAAAATGAAAAGTGATGTTTCATGGGTTTGAATTATTTCCTGATTAAAGACTTAAAATGACATAGCCAGGGCCGGTTCTGGGCATAGGCAGACTAGGCATTTGCCTAGGGCGCCCTCTGCTGGAGGGGGCACCACATTTTTTTGTATTTTTTTTGGACAAACCATTCATGTCATGTAAAGAGCAAAATAAATAATAATTAAATATCTATCTATCATCTCTACTATTAATTTTAGTATAAATAAATATTTTTTGCAACGTAATCCAGTTATTGAGTTACGTTGTTTCTGTTCTGGGCAGTAGGGGGCGCCAAAATAATTTTTCGCCTAGGGCACCATGCAGCTCAGGGCCAGCCCTGGACATAGATATTTATTTGTTAGCAAATCTAATGATATTTGATGCATCTATCCATCCATTAAGCATTTGTTTAGAAGACAACAGACAAGAGGTGGAGCCTCTTGTCCGTTGATACAGGACAACAAACATAAAGACGATACACACAAAGTCCTCATTTGTTCACTATGCACACCTGAAATCTTTTTCTTGCGAGCTGACAGATTTATAACGCTTCCTGTTTTATTATTCACAGATCATCAATAGAACTAATGTTTGTTCCTCCAGAACCCGCTTTTTCAATGCAACTTTCAGTAAATTAATACAATATTATTAAAATGTTTAGAATTTAAATATAGATTAATCAGAATGGATAGATGCAGTTTTTAAACACAAGATACAAACTGTTGTCATGTATTTATTGTTTTTAGAAAACTTGTTTTTTTCAAAATGTAAATCTTTTTCACAAATGTATATTTACATATATACATTTGGATCTACCAAGTCTGCAGAGTCTTGAATAAAGCAAATCACTTTCCTTTTGTTATTATTCAATTCCCGAGACTTTCCTTTAGTTTCCTCCTGCATTGTTCAGAAGAAACATCTGTCAAGATTCAGGATGATAAAGGAATTGTATTCTATGTGAGTGCACTACTACAGCAGATTATAAAAGAATAAAGTCTCAACCATCTGATTGACAATAGCCCTTCAAAATGTTGATGCAACTCTGAAGACAGCTGCGTTGTTAAAAAAACCCTGCCTGTCTCATGTCAGATTTAAAGCACGGACTGGTTAAAAAAACATTTTGTACGCAGCTATTCACAGGTGATTTTATCCAGCATGCTTTGAGCTGTGCTGCATTACTCATCAGCACACTGGCAGTCTGACAATCCTCTATTTGTAGCAAGAAAAATAAACACTGGAGGAGGAGATGGAAGCCCCTACAGATATTATGTAACACAAGCTAAATCAATATCAGTCACTTGAGGCTAAATACAGGTGGATTGTGATTCATTTGCATGTTTTTTCCACTGATGTTTGCAGCTACAAAAAGTTAAAAGAACAATCTGAGATTGTTCATCAAATATATCAGTCCAAATGAAGGAGAAGATTCTGCAGCAGCAAAAATGAAGAAAGATATGTGTCTGAAAATGATGTTGGCGTATGAGTGACCACAGCAATGTCAGAGCAGAGATGAGTATCAAACTGTATGAACAGAAGATGTTAAACATCTGCTTCACTCTTCTGACAGCTGCTCTCACTGCAGGAGTTGTTTGCAGCTTGATTAGACAAGTAGGTCAAATATTTTCCTCAGTTATGACAGAAATATATTAACATATGTATATATTAATGTCTGTGTGTATATGTGTTCACAACCCTAATGTAAATCAAAACAGGATGCAATAGTTCTCAAAGTGCATAAGTCCTTATTTTATTCCCAAATAAACACAGCAGATGTTAAATCTGAGTTTCAACATCGTATAATATTCCCTTTTCTTTTAACTGTAAACATCTGGAAGTGAGGAGACCAGCTGCTGGAGTTTTAGGAGAGGAATGTTGTCCCATTCTTGTCTGATGCAGGATTCTAGCTGCTCAACAGTCCAGGACCTTCGTGTCTGGACGTTTCATTTCGTGATGCACCAGATGTTTTCTGTTGGTGAACGATCTGGACTGCAGGCAGTTCAGTTCAACATCTGGACTCAGGTCCTGCTGTTGTGATTGATGCAGTAGGTGGTTTAACATCATTTTGCTTTACGTCGTCTAGATGGAGCAGATGTTGTGCTAAAAAAAAAACAAACTCTTCTATATGCTTTTCAGAATTGAAGGAGCCTTTCCAGATGTGCAAGCTGTCCACACCATAGTCACTAATGCAGCATCATATCAGAGGTGTCAGATTTTTAACTGTCTGCTAATAAGTCTTGAGTATCTAATTAGCAAATGTGAGTTTGACTGGGGGTAAACAGCAACACTTATTTAGAGATGATGTCATCAGAAAGAGACAAGGTAAAAAAGCAAAGATCAGAAACAATCAGACAAATATGATCCATGATGTCAAAATAAAAAGTGAGTCCATAGGCGTTGGACACAAACATTGTGACTTAAAACAGTTGATGAGAGCAGACTTGAGCTGTGGTCAGGACAGACAAACAGGAGCATCATCAACAAGTTCAACATCGAGATCTGAAGAGGGAAGAAAAACATGCCAGAACATTTTATTATCAGAAAACTCAGTAACAAGAACAAAAAGACAATCTAGAGACAAGGAGAGGACAGAACAGGGTGTCAAGGCTTCAAAACACCAGGATCCAGTTTGACCTTTGACCTTGTCCCTTGTGCATAATTATTCCTCCTGATTCCCTAAATTCTTCCTAATATTATTCACAGTTAAAAATATTCAGTTTTACACTGCGAACATTTTTAGAAAAATGTAAAAAATATAAAAAAGCTAAAATAAAAATTGAGAAGCCAAAGCAACAACAAAAATGGATAAAAGCTGTGAAATTACAGCTAATAGAGGAAATAAATATAATGTATGAAATAAAACAAGAATAAAAACCTAAAAGAAAACTAAACAATTTAAGAAAAATTATTAATTATTAATATATTTTGTATTAATTAATAAATAATTATTAATAATAATTATTTTCAAAGCAGGTTTGATAAGTAAGAAGGCTAAAAACATTTATAAAAAACAAAGAACCTACATGAAGATCTCCAGAAAGATGTTCTGATTCAGAGAAAGTCAGAATGGTCTCTAGATCCCTCAGACAAAGCTTCGACTGCTCGTTCTGCCAAATATCTGCAGATATGTTTGAAAAGCATCACGCCAGCTCACTTTTATTTATTTAACATTTAAAAATCTAAATTACATTGAAAGACAGGCTTATCTTTCCAGGGTTTAATTACTACGTAATTCAATGATTTCTCAGAAATAATTCATGTTGGAAATCTCCTCGGAGGTAAACAGTGTAGGTGGGAAAGGACTCAGAGCTTTATTCATACTGCTGCTTCAACCAGTGCAGCTTCTTTATGCATCACTAAGTGTTTCACTACATGAAGTAAGTTTAAAACACAAGCTGCTCCTTTCTTGGATCAAACCTTTTGATTATAAATCTGCAAATGCATAAAAGAAACATATTACATGAACTTTCACATACAGCTACTGCTGACACTGAAACTGCTTGTTAAAGAGGCCCTTCCATTAAAAACAGTTTTTCTGAGGTTTCTGTTGAATATTTTAGCTCCACAGGTGTTCTTACCTTCATAGTGGGTGTGAAAACAGGTCAACAACTTCTCTTTCAGTTTTAATCTCTCAAACTACACAGGTGGTGATAAAACCCGAGTTCTAACGACCTGTATCTGTTTCATCACAACTCCTTTGTTTGTTAGTATTCATCAGCTCCTGCAGCTGAAACCACACCTAGCATGCTGCTGGCTAAAAGCTGTTAGCATAAGACATAGCAAACAGGAAGACACGACTTCTGATGTTACCATGCGCAGCGGGCAGGAAATAGTATACCTTGCTCTCACAGGCTAGTTTGTTAGCCAATCAGAGTTCAGCAAATTTGAATAATGAATAAGAACGAGTTGCTGCTGAAGCCTGACGGAAGGAACCGGAACCACTCGAATTTTAACGCAGACAGATTGAAAGGTCTGTTAATCAGTGTTTCCTGACGTTTTTTAGGTATAAAATGTTTCATATTACTGGTTAATACTTAAGAAACAACCACAACGTCCTGAAATTTGTAAGAAATGGCCTCTTTAAAGGAAAATTGTTTTTAGGTTACCTTAAAGAAATCAGTATTATATTTTATAATCTTACATTAGTAATGCCTGTAAACCTTTACGCACCTCTCGAGTCTCTCGCTTGCTGTGAAAGTCCACACAGCTCCTCTTCTGTCCTTCTTCCCTTCCTGCTGTCTTCTGCAGTGTCTTTAAAATAATATAATGAACAAATTTCTCTTGCAATCTCTTTCGGTTGACTCCATCTTGAACTCTCTACTCTCCCTGTCCATCAGTAACCATTCATAAAAACCAGTCTGTAACATTTTACTCAAGGATTGAGTTTGTTGTGAAAAATGCAGTCAGTCAGTTTGATTTTAACCTAAACAACAATATTGAACAGATGTGTAAAGTTATACCACATATCAAACAGCTTTACACACGGTTGTAATCCTTGTGTCTTTAGTAACTGACATTGATCGATTCATAGTTAATTGTGAACGACATAAATCTGCATTACTGTGTTGATAAATATCAGGTGACTGTTTACAGAATTAAAAAAGACAATTTTAATGAAAAAACAAACAATTAACTAATAATCTTATGACATTAATACAACCAGCACTGATAGGAGTGATACTCAACATTAGTAGTACAAGTTAAACACAAGTACAGGAACAAGTACACTGTCACTGACAGGAAGTGAGTGATGTGAGGACTGCTGTCGGCGTTTAGGGTGAGTGGGAACCTGAAACTGATTAAACCTGTTCTTCTTTATCCAGATGTTACAGGTTCCAGTTGAACTTTTTATGATTTTTGCAAACTGTGTCAAATACGTTGCAGCCGTTATTATGATTATTTATACATTATACTCAAGGTGGACGTGGTTAACACAGTGACAAACTGACTGGTTAATTGAAAAAATCAAACACCTTCGAAAGCAGATGTTTTAAAACAATCCCAGATGTTCAGATGGATAGCATAGTAGCAGATTGTTCTGAAAAAAAAAAAAAACTTGGTGCAGCATCTTTTCTAAGTTTGTAAATTCTGAAAGCAAATACTTATTAATGCCACTTCCTAAATTTGGAAGAGTGAAGCGCACTGATTGTGACGCTAATGGTCCCACCTGTGACTGTCATGTTTTCAGTGTCACCTTTCCAGATTTTAAACAATTTGATTTTGGTACTTTCTGTTGATATATATTTAGCTTGATGATATTTGGAGGAGATTTTACTTTTGGAGGAGAACTTGACAATTGCTGCAAAATGTCTAGCACAAATAGCATTTGTCTATTAACAGTAATATGCAGGTTTTTATGTTTGAACAAGTTTAATATAAAAAATGCAGGAAAAGCTGCTCATTTCTATGAAATGACAGAAAACACAGAGACATTAATCGGGATGTGAAATGCTGATTACTGGTGTAACTCTCAAGTCTCGCTGAGCTCCACAAGAGATTACAGCTGTGTTTTATGAACATCCAAATTATGGCATCACAGCTTTATTCTTTGCTGATAGCAGGGCTGAAATATGGGAAGTTAATGCGACATCAATCAAACTGGTGGTAATTGGAATAAGCTAACTGGGATGAAAAACTCTCTCCATCCTCATCTTCATCATTTTAACTGAAATGGTGAAATTAAAGATTTAACATCAATGAAAACACACCATCAGATCTCATTTCAGTCTTTGTTTTTGTCCAGAATCTGAACCAGTTTTACTGACTTGAGCTTTAAGAACTAAGTGAAGCTGTTGCTAAGCTGTAAATGTTTGTGCACCGATGCATCAGATTGTGGCTGCTGACGACAGCACAACAGGTGGTCTGAAGAGTTCCACTCAGTACATTCCTTTTTTACCTTGAAAAACAGATCTCTCTCAGACAGGTGACCTTTAAATGACACAACAACCGAGGAGGATGTTTCTGGAAGTGTAAAGGTCATATGATGCCAGGCTGGCTAAAAATACTAATAATACCAGGGTGGAAGAACAGAAGTGAACTCATAAAATGACTTGATGTTTCCTGAACGTATCAAACTTTCATGTCTTTATCTGACTGTAGAACTGAGGAGAAACAAGCATCTGAAACAACAGTAAAAACAATGTATGATTCAGATAATAATAATAGTAATAAATCAAGGTAATGTCTTCAAATGTATACGTTGAGTATGCAGTTTAAAGAGGCCATTTCATACAAATTTCTGGACTTTGTGGTTATTTCTTAAGTATTAACCAGTAATATGAAACATTTTATATCTAAAAAACATCAGGAAACACTGATTAACAGACCTTTCAATCTGTCTGCATTAAAATTCGGGTGGTTCCGGCAAGTTCCGTCAGGCCTCGAGCAGCAGCTCGTTCATATTCATTATTCGAATTTGCTGGACTCTGATTGGCTAACAAACAAGCCTATGAGAGCAAGGTATACTGTTTCCTGCCCCGCTGCGCATGGTAACGTCAGACGTTCTCTCTTCCTGTTTGCTACGTCTTATGCTAACAGCTTTTAGCCAGCAGCATGCTAGGTGTGGTTTCTACTGCAGGAGCTGATGAATACTAATGAACAAAGGAGTTGTGATGAAACAGATACAGGCCGTTCGGACTCGGGAGAACTCGGGTTTTATCACCACCTGTGTAGTTTGAGAGATTAAAACTGAAAGAGAAGTTGTTGACCTGTTTTCACCCACTATGAAGGTAAGAACCAGGGCCGGCCCTGAGCTGCATGGTGCCCTAGGCGAAAAAGGATTTTGGCGCCCCCTACTGCCCAGAACAGAAACAATGTAACCCAATAACTGGATTACATTGCAAAAAATATTTATTTATACTAAAATGAACAGTAGAGATGATAAATAGATATTTAATTATTACTTATTTTGCTCTTTACATGAGATGATTGGTGTGTCCAACAGTTTGTTAAAAAAAAAAAAAAGAGAATTTGGCGCCCCCTCCAGCAGAGGGCGCCCTAGGCAATTACCTAGTCTGCACATGCCCAGAACCGGCCCTGGTAAGAACACCTGTGGAGCTAAAATATTCAACAGAAACCTCAGAAAAACCATTTTTAATTGAAGGGCTTCTTTAATGAGTTCTATTTTAGTTTATGTTCCCATTAGTCTGCTGACTAAAATGTTAATTTTGTTTTTGTCTTAATTAGTTGCATCTAACACAAAACTGCAGTACTTGATTATTTTTATGCTTTTAGTTGTTTTTTATCTTAATGACCTGACTTCAAACACCTCAACCAGCTCAAATAATCAACCAAGAATTCATGAAATGCCTCCAACTTTGCACCTCTGAAAAAGTGAATTAAACAGCAGTAAATAAATCTATGGAACCATGGATTTTTTATTTATAGTGGCACGGATCGCTAAATTTCACCAGATGCTGAAAATGTTCGAGCTACAATAAAACCATCTAAGACTTAATTAATAGAAAGCGTTGTCCAGTCAAACTATAGTTCATTTAAATGTTTCTGTTAGCAGAAACTGTTGAGATGGAAAAGTGTTTGAGAGGTTAATGACTCATGTTTAACATACAGTGTGTGCTGAGGGGGGGATGAACGCATGAGACTCAGTGTTTTATATTAAACACAGCTGTCTACTTGTTAAATGAACTAAACTAAAAGTGAAATCAGATGAATTTGACTGCTGTATGATCAGCTTTGATAGATCAAGTTAGACAAAACCCCAGAACCGTCTCTGAACCAGCGATTACCTCATCTTGACTCACTGAATTAAACCTTTAAGAGTCTTGAAAGAAGATAAAAATAAAAAAA
Organism: Pachypanchax playfairii; assembly: GCA_006937955.1. Classification (NCBI taxonomy): domain Eukaryota; kingdom Metazoa; phylum Chordata; class Actinopteri; order Cyprinodontiformes; family Aplocheilidae; genus Pachypanchax; species Pachypanchax playfairii. The sequence continues at coordinate 4,804,494 of SSNP01000027.1, forward strand.
CATTGTTTTGTTTTCAAAAAATCCTCTTGAAAATATAAATAGCTAGCCTGACCAATCAGATCCTCCTGCATTATGTTCAAATGCAGAAGGGTCTGACACCAGAGCCACACCCGATCATTTCCACGTCAAATTTTAGGACGGACCAGTTACATATCACCTTTGTTGTGCGTCATCCTGAAAACACGGAACAAGCGTTTTCCACCCAGAGCACAACATTCAACATGGCGGACTCGGCTGTGGATGAAGTGTTTACTTCTGTGTTTGCACAGTGTTTGCTTGGGGCGGTTAAATACGTGAACCAAGTGTGTAATGACGCCTCGTATTCACAAGTTTTTGACACAAAAGTGACAACTGTCATTCATATTCGTCTTTTCTCCTCTATTAAACATGGCTCTGTAGCTACCGTTACGGCTCTGTAGCTACCGTTACGGCTCTGTAGCTACCGCTACGGCTCTGTAGCTGCCATTACGGCTCTGTAGCTACCATTACGGCTCTGTAGCTGCCGTTACGGCTCTGTAGCTGCCGTTACGGCTCTGTAGCTGCCATTACGGCTCTGTAGCTACCGTTACGGCTCTGTAGCTACCGTTACGGCTCTGTAGCTACCATTACTGCTCTGTAGCTGCCATTACGGCTCTGTAGCTACCGTTACGGCTCTGTAGCTACCGCTACGGCTCTGTAGCTGCCATTACGGCTCTGTAGCTACCGTTACGGCTCTGTAGCTACCGCTACGGCTCTGTAGCTGCCATTACGGCTCTGTAGCTACCGCTACGGCTCTGTAGCTGCCATTACGGCTCTGTAGCTACCATTACGGCTCTGTAGCTACCATTACGGCTCTGTAGCTGCCATTACGGCTCTGTAGCTACCATTACGGCTCCGCTCGCTAAACCTTTTGTTTTTGTTCCGCCTTGTGTGTATCCGCTTTAGCGTCACATATGTTGCAACACTTCCAGGTTTCTGTGATTGGTTCTCTCTCAACTGTCAAAGACGTGAGGGCCTGGTTGATCAGGTAAACAAATAGCCAGTGCAGAGTTGTTTGTAATGGATGGTTGATCCCTTCGGCACTTATTTTTCTAGATGTTTCTGTTGCAAAGTAAAAGTACCATGAATGTCTCTGACTGTGTCTCCTGCACCCCCACTGACATCAAGTAACTACCATGAACACAATTAAACACAGCAACACAGTAAACAACTCTCTGAATATGTTTAACATTTTGTTAAAACTACAATTTGAGTTGATTGAAATATTTTGCTTTTCGGACCATTTTTATTATTAGTATCAAGATTAAAAGTGAGTTTACTGTCATTTACATGTTCCTGTTTAATTTGTTTTTGGGACCAATGCTCTCCTGTAACTAGGAATATGAGTCATTTTATTAATAGAAAAATAGGTTCATTTTTTGTTTTGTTTTTAGGTGATAGCAAAAAGATTTTTTAAAACTTTGGTCTGTATTTCTAAATGTCAAATACGCAAAGAAAAATGGAAGAACACATAGGAATTGATACCCAGTCATGGTAGACCCTTTACATAACCCTTTTAAATCTATGATGTTTCTGTTTCAGGTCCATAAATAGGTACAAAGGAACCAACCAGTCACGAGCCACTCTGCTTCTTTAACCTCTATAGGAAATCAAACGTGTCTTTCCGCTGCTGCTGTTTACTTTTCCATTAGATCAATAAAACAGCCCTAATGGACCAGGATTTTATATTCACCACCAATCAATTACTACCACTGTGTTCTCCTCATAACGTACATCAAGCCTCTCTTTTTGCTTTTTTTTGTCATCTACTCACACGGGTCTAGTTTCACACTGTGATAAAAAGAAATTATTAGACACAAATTTTGTCCCATGATGGCTGCAAACCTGCAGCTCAAGCAGTTTCTGTTGCACTTGTGCAGACAGAGTGAATTTGGATAGTGTGCATCATGAAACTTGCAGAAACTGCCATGTTTTACTTTTGAGAGCCTGATTTCTTGCTTTATGATTGTGTTTTGAGCAAAATATTTAACCCTGATCAGGTGTTTTCAAGCTGTCAATCAGACATTCAGCCTGTTTAAAGGGAACAAACAGGCTTTAAGGCAGTTTGGTATCATTATTTGCACCACACTAAACAACAAACAGAGAAAGACCAGAAATCCATGTTCATGTGACCACAGCTGACAATCTTTTAAAAAGGTATAAGGACTGTAGCAGGACAACCTTCCAGGACTTGGACATGAGCAAAGAGAAATTAAAAAGCAAACATCCAAAACAATTCACTTCCAAAACACGTCTCTTTCTGAGTTGCTTTTCATACCTTGACAGGCTCCATGGAAGATACTCCAGGAGGACTTCATTATAGACAGACTTCACCAACATGCATGTTGACTAAACCCAAAGTTTCTTGGAGAATATCCTGCAGACTGAGGAGACAAAGCTGGAAGTTTTAGTCATTTAAACTACATTGATACTACTTGTGACAGGCTGACCTTATGGAGGTTCAACTCTTACAAATTTGGTGCAGATGTCAACTTAGCCGAGACCCAATTACTGGCTCTATTTTTTTGCGCAGTCTCTATTCTTGGAATCCCTGCAAGCCACATTTGTACTGTGAGTCTGCTGCAATTTAAAATCTGTTCAGACCTTCCTGTGAAACTAATTTCTAAAACAAGAGCTCTTTATTGGAAAAATTAACATATTTGTTCTATATGGTTCCATCTAAATTCAGATCTTTTGATAGCCACAGGAATTATTCTGGCTTGAGAAACTCTCGATCCGTCATGGAGTCATGAAATATACATGCTGTTCTGAAAAGTCCAAGAAGTGACAGTGAGATGCAGAGGTGGGTTAAGATTTGGTGAGTCATCGAGCCCGAACACGTGTTCTTCTGTGTTCTGGCTCAATCTCAACATAGTGAGATATTTATACCAGTTTAAATTACAGTTACAATCAAGCTTGACTGGTACTTGAAAGTCAGCATGGCTCCTTTCATATAATGTCATTAGAGAACAAGAACAATTATATAATACAGAAATTATGTAATGACCACATAATTGTAAAAGGAAATGAGGAAAGTGACTGACACTTTCATCAACACTTAACAGCAGCAGTGCAGTTTGGTACAATGTACACGGTTGCAGCTACTGAACCGTATTAATGCAAATTTTTAGGCAACAAAACCTTTCTGAAGATGAAAGTAAACGTTCTGCTGGCTGAAAGCAAGCCAGCTTCAGATGTAGCCGAGTGAAAAAAATCCCACTTGAGGGTAAAAAAGGATCTTTTCTCTCTCGTATTTTCCCTTTTCCTTTTTTATTTGTACCAGAGAAGCACATGTGGCTGTAGCGTGCGCCTCAGCTGTGCTCAGTCCAAGAGTAGCAGGTGTCCCTATCAGCCTCCCACTGGTTGCACACAGGACTCAGGTAAGCAGCCAACTTCACACAGGATAAATCTCCCTGTACACTTAAAGACAAGTAATCTCCCTCCACCTGGGGATCTATTGACCTAATGGAAGACGTTCTGTTGGCAGACTGATACCTGATGGCGCTACACATCAGTGGTATTGATTATTTATTAGATTAAACAGGGTTTGTCAGGAAGGGTTTCAATGGCAGCTGTGATTCAGCAAGTAAATCAGCTGAACGGGGCTCTGGCACAACCAACAGTTAGAAGGAACTACAATCAACCCTATAAAATCTGTTACAGTTAAATCTGTCTGTGTGCTGGAGGTCAACAGCTGCCTCTCCTCAGTCAGGAGATCAAGCCAGCTGGGAGAGATTACTAAAGGGCACAAGAGGATTAACAAGTGCAACAAAATGCAAAGACAACATGTCATTTGGTCTGCTGCAGAATATCTACACATTTTAAACTAAGAAAAATATTTGACTGGATTATCAGATACAGTTTAAAACCAGATTATTCACATGGTAAATCTGGAAATGAGGATAAAACCAAAATATATATTTTTTGGTCTGGATAGATTTGCATGTGGGACCTTCAGTGACCTTTTTTAAGGTCAATTTTAATGTTCATTCATCATAGTCAAGTGTTTTTGCATGTAAGACTTGTAAACAGTATTCAAGGTATTATGCATGGGTCTATTTAAAGAAAGATTTCTTTCATCTAAATTAGGTAGTATTCAAATTATGAATCTATGAATAAAAAAAAAACGATAAAAGGAAAGATTAAGAGAAAAATACAAACTATAAAAAGTATTCAGTTGGATAATCAAATTATTTTCTCAAATTGATCCACAGATTACCAGAAAATAAAGCCGAGGGCTGCAGGGGAGAGAAAAAACATTTTGTTTTTACAATTATTTTGGAATTAAAATTCTGCAAATTTAAGGTTTTTGTAAATTAAATAGTGATAAAGGTTGAGTCCATTGGTTTTTTGAGTTTCGAAATATATCAGAATTGTTTCTGAGGAAAGTAAAAGTTCAGTTGTGTCTGCTACCAGTTGGATTTCTTATGCTTGAAATAATTTGAATGAAAAGCCAAAGTCTTTTATAATCAGCATGTGATTTAGAAACCTGCTCAGTCTGACATCCTCAAGCAGCTTTCAGTACAATGAGAACTGGGTATTTATTAAAAACCACAAGGCTTAGTGGTTGTGTTAATATAGAAAAGAGATTATTGTGAACAGAGCCAGAGGAATGTTCTACAACACAAACTCACATAATGAGAAGAAAATGCTTTCTTATAGCTGGAGGGGTTTGTATTACCCATCAATTGTCAAACAGCTAAAGTTGTTAAAAAATTGTAGGAAGAGTTGACAAGTCTGGAAAAAAAGAAAAAATGTTGCAACAGTTTCCTAAAGATGGAAAATCAGTTTGTCAAGACTCAAACATCACCTCTATGGAAGATATGATGGGAGAGGATTCTGTTTAATTCAACAATTTATTAATCCCCAAGGAGAAATTACATTCAAATTTTTAAAACTCAGTATCCAAATAAATAAAAAAACAACTTAAGACTAAGCTCAACTCATTAATTCATTTAAATTGCAAACCCTATGGGATATATTTGTGTCTTAAAGATCAAACAAATCGCCTCAAACTAAAATAAGAGTCTGAGAAAAAATAAACTGCAACAAGATTAAAAAGTAAATCCAAAAGCAATATTTATCAACGGCAAATAAAATTTTAGTTTTATCACAAAATTCTACGTTTTTTTATTGTGACATGGGATTTTTTTGTTCTAGTTTATTCTGTTTCTTCCTAGGTGATGAAACTTTGTCCCATGAGGGAGGAACTTTTCATGGCTTCATGTATGGTGAAGGTAACATAAAACAGCACTTAAAAAATTAAATCAATCTATTATAATCAAATGTATGTAAAATAAAAATAAAATAAAATAAAATAAAATAAAATAAAATAAAATAAAATAAAATAAAATAAAATAAAATAAAATAAAATAAAATAAAATAAAATAAAAATTGAACTCCAGAACTCTCCTCTTTTATCGTTTCCTTTACGATTTCGTTCGTCTGTTGGTTCATATAATTTGTACGTGATTCCCTTGATAAATTTTGTTGAGCTAAACAACATAAACTTCACTGGGTCTTTGCTTTCTGCTAAATGTGAGTTAACAGTTAACCGACAGATATAAGTTGCAGATGGGTGAGACTCAGCTGATCCCAGAGGTTTCTATGGGATTCAGATCTGGAGGAAGTCCAGGTCCCTCCATTCCAGGTCCCCCAGTCTCCAGCAGCTGTTCCCTCGTGATGAGACCTGGATGATCTGGATCCTTGTGGTCCATGAAGATGAAATGAGAACTGTGTTGTTCATGCAGGGACACGATGATTCATGATGTTATTCAAGTAGTTTGGACTCAACACAAAGAGTAGGACGATTCTGTATCAACTAGATAAATCTATCCACACTGAGACACCTGTCCTTACTGTAACACCTGTCCACACCTGTCCACATTGTAACACCTGCATCACCAAAGGCTTGTCTGGTGACATCAGTGTCTCCTTGATGTCTCCAACATCATTGGTGACCATAATTTCTGCTCAACATGAATCTACTTCCATCAGAGAACATCACTGAGGTCCACTGGTCCATGAAGACACCTGTACCTGGTGGTATGTTCAGGTACCCTGCAGGTGGTCTAACACACAGACCACACTGATGTAAACAGGTTCTAATGGTCTGATGTGACACTTGGTTCCTCTCAGTTCCTTAAATGTTCCTGGGGTTGAGGGACCTTCATCATCTGGTTCCACAGGACTCTGTTCACAATGAAGCATCATCAATGTGGGACGTGGACAAAGGATGTCCACTTCTATGTCTTTCTGTGACTCTTCCAGTCTCTGTTGAACCTGCTGATGACACTCTGAGCTCAGCAGCCTCTTCCATCTGAGAACATCCTGTCTGAAGCCTCTTGATGTGGAGGTGTTGATCAGCTGTTAGGTGAGTAGTGTTTGTATTCTTCACTGTTTTAAGTCTCAACAGTGCTTGTTAGACCAGATCAGACCAGATCCAGCTGACAGTTCAGTTAAAGCCTTGACAGTTTATTGCCTGAAGTGGCTCATAGATTGCATCAAGCTACTGTGTGGTCTGAATGAAATAGAAACATTTTAAATACAATGAATCTGACAACAACAAAAATGTGAGCAAGATCTGACAGCTCAGTGTGTTTTTTCTTTTTGTTTTCCTTCATTTAAATTCACATATTATATTTTGTTTTGTTTGAACTTTTTACACTGATAAACCAGCCAGAGTCTCGGAGCACTGAGAGACCAGAATCCAACCTACGATTCATTCACTGTAAAAACAGTTTAATCCAACAGATTACAATCCAGCTAACACGCCAAAATATAATAACATTTGTATCTCTGATTCAACAGAAAAATAAAAAAAATAGCTTCTAAAACATTAGATTTATTCAGTGGTAAAGATTATGTGGTTTCTTAGTTAAAGCTACATAACTCTTCTCTTGGGAACTGTTAACATGTAAAAACTGAACATTTGCATGATTTCTTCATTTAAATGTTTTTTTTTACTTCAGTGAGGTCTTATAAATGATAACTTTATTCTCTTGATAATTTAAATCATCATTTTAAAAAGTCATTATGTAATTACTCAGGTTATGTTTATCTGATATTAAAGATTGTTTGATGTTTTGGCAAATGTGAGTATGTAAGAAATCGGGTTTCTCACTGGAAGACCGGGCTGCTCTATCAAAAATGTCATGGAAACAAATACTTATCGCCACCTAATTCAAATGACTAAGAAATCAAAGACTGAGCATCTGTACAAGTACAAGTCTGGTATAATTTTACTATAAATAAACTATACTCTGTTCTCACTGTGGAGACAATCATGAGAAATAAATGTCTAATGCATGATCAATCTTCAAAAAGATTTAGAGAAGAGAGAATGACTTTTACATTATGCTGAAAGTGTCATTCACAAACACACATTTCATGTGTGACAGAGCAACAATTTACTCTGCACAGATCTTCATATCATTTCCTTCAGAGGACATAAAGTATCAGTTCAGGAGAGCATGAAATTGAGTTTAGAGACAAATGGACATAAGTGATGTTTTTTCATGAGCAAACACCCAGGCCATTAGCAAGTTAACAAGCCAAACACTCCTAATAAGCTCCGCTTGTCTCTTTGCTTTGCGTACGACAAAGCACACAGGATTTAATGATGAAAAGGATAAATGTAATGACTGGACAGGAAAAGAGACAATAAAGCAGGATGACAATATAACCAGGAGTCAACTTGTTCAAGTACATGACTTTGTTTCCCAGCTGTAGAATCAGTCATGAAGTCGATCAATAATACTAAGCAAGCATGCTAGATGGACTTTTATATTAATTAAATCTGCACCTGTGTTAGTCACAGCAGCATAATGCTGGGGACATGAATCCATCATGAAAAATCGTTTGCATATGCAAAGTCAGATTCTGATTGAGATATATGAGATACAGGCAGAAGATTTCTTTTTGCCCCCAGAGAATAAAACTGGTTCATTTAGTTTAACAAGAGCACAGGGTTTGTATGTTATTATAAAAAATATGAATATAAATGATTGGAATTTTTTCCAAAACAAACTATTACTCTGTGGGGACATGATTCTAGAGGAATCCTTAAAGCTGCTATACTTAATTTGCATGACAAATTAGCTTAACATATTTTTTTCATGTCCATAAAAATGATTTAACACAGCGTGGAGAAAAATATGTTGTGAAGATGAAAAAAAAAAAGACGAAAAAAAGACTGTGTAAAGGGAATTCTGCTATTTTCTTCTAACCACATTATAAACATAATAAATGTTCTAAACATGTGAAAAACCTCCCAACAATTAAAAACTGAATTGTGGAGCTAGCCTTCAAATTGCGTTTCAAGAGTTTTCTGTTTCAGGATTTTATGGGCGGGTCTAAAAGGGCAGCCACGTGTCGTCACGCGGCTGCCCTTCAGGATAACCCCGCCCCCTGCTGCTCTCATCATATAAAACCGTACAGTGCGGTAGCTTCAGTGGTTTTCCCTCTCCTTCATCCGAGGGATGACCGTCTGAAAAAGCTTTGGGTCGATTTTGTGCAGAGGAGCCACACAGTAGACAGTAACTAAACCAGCATGATAGGTAGGAGCTACTTCTGCCACCTGCTGCCTTCATATGCTAAACAAAGCTCAGAATGGCGTAGCAGCACATTCCGCTCCTTCACTGATCAACAAGTCTGAAGCATTGCGGTTGTGTGGAAATATTTCAACTCCTCAAAAAGCAGCGATGCGCAGTTTTACATGTGGGTAGAACCTCAAACTTAACGAACCAGCCGGAACTCAGAAACGGAGGAAATGCAGTGATGTGGGGAAGAGAAGGAGGTGCTGCTAGAGGATGAGACAGACAGGTTTCAGCGCCTGCAGCGGACACGCCCCCAGCGTCTCAGAGCAGAGAAAACTCATCCTTTTTTCATTATTTTGTAACCAAATTTCATATGCTTCACAGTGTTTTTAATCATTCAAATTTGGCTGGATGACTAATAACTAATATTCCTGTGCAGTGACAAACTCAGAACACACATTTGTTGTTACTTTACACGGGCTTTAAGTGTTTCTCCCGTATTTGTCTAAAAACATCAACCAATCAAATGAATCTGCCCAGAAGGAATGATTGGACAGTCTCTCCAGTCATACGGACTTCCACATTTATTTAGTTTCTGTGCTCCTAATAAACTGAGACATATTACCGCAGCACACCACTGCTGGGAGTGTTCACCGCTCTAACATGTCACAGCAGGAGAAACAGCCGCCGGCTGGTTCCACGTCAGGTTCAGGACAAAGTAACAATTAATGTCAGTTGTTCGTTATTGTTTTCACTTACCGGTGATTCCACCATGTTACGGTACTTGAATGAACTGCGGACCAGTGTCTTGCACTCTGTCGTCTTCTGGGGCTACGCGTGTTTCCAAACCTGGGGGGGCGTGGCTTAGGAATTCTACCTGACGGGAGGGGTTGAGAGTTCTGTGACTTTGTTGACAGTCTAAACTAGGCTATTTGAAATCAGGGATATCAACTTTAAAGGCCATGCTGTTCCCAGCTTAACCCCCCTCTTAATAAAAAAGGCTTTGGGTGAAATATGAAGAAGATAGCAGCTGGCGTATCAATGACCCATATGTCTGTAACTTCAGGGCAGAAGCCTTAGAAAGTTAAACTCAACCATTTGAACTTTGAAGTCTGAAATAAATCTCTTAAACTTTGACCGTAAAATACCAAAATAATAATCATATAAAATCAAGTCTTTCATGTTGCATCAGCCTTTAAGGGTGCTCCGTATGCAGCACTGTGTTCTTCCACAGAGGTCAATTCTTCAATATGTCAGAGGGTTTCTGTGCTATTTCATCCCATAATTCATCATTGATGCCCGTTTTCTGTCTTTGTATATGCATGACACATACACAAAGCTCTCTCTGCTGTCGCTGTTGAGAAAACTCTTAATATCAATATATTGACATTGGCACAGCACCTCAGTCGTCGGCCGAACAAAACAAGAAGCTTACAGTGCAGGAAATGATGAGTTCTGGAAAGCTATTCACCGTCCCGTAATTACATCTCTGAAAAGGAGATAATGATGTTGAATGGACCACAAACAAAAGGCTGAACTGACAGCTTCACATTCGCAGTGGTGCCTTTCAGATAAAATATTGTTCGCTTGCTGCACTGGTAACAATAAAGTCTTATCTTGACTGTCTGTTCGCTGTTTCAGGTGTCGCTCTCCCCACAGGTCTTTGATTCTTTACAGAAACAGAATTTGGGTAAAAAGGGAAATTTATCAGCACACAATAGAACATGAATTCCTGGTTGCATGAGAAAATAAATGTGCTTTAATCAACAGTTGGAGTTCTGGGCAGAGAAGCTTTTTATATATTTGTTTTTTTCCATTTTTCTTTCTTCCTTTTACAGATACATCTTGAACCGACCCGCTGCTTGTAAGCCCCGCCCACTGAAGCGATCCACGCACACTGCTGCTGCGTCACACCTGCAAGCTATCAACTCATCTATTTCAACGTTTGCCGTTCTTCAGCACCAGAGCGTTTAGTGATTGTCTCGGCCAGTGAACAATTTCTTTGAGCTCTTTTTATGAAAAAAGTAATTAGTCTGTTGTTTCCCCGGATCTCATTGGAGTGAACAGAATCTAGTGAGTCACTTGGGAATTATTCTCATTTGCAAATTATATAAAATCCAACCATAATATATAAAAACCATTCCCACACATATAATTCAAGGAAATGTCGAGGCAGTCAGAAGCAGAACAAGAATGAATCACTGGAGGTAGATAGTGTAGATAAGCACCTTTAGCAGTTTTTGCAACTTATTCTTCAGCAAAGAATGGACAAAGGAGGAGCAGACTTTTGAAATTATTACAAAATAAGATTATTGATTATTGAAAACATTAAGTAATTAACTAAGAGAAGTTTTGCCCAAATTGTTTTGTAAATAATCTGGTAAAAATGTGACGACCTGCAGGAATGAGGTGAATACAGTGAGCACAGATTACAAATCCAAATCCAACTTTTTTTGACTAATTCATGTCCACAAGAACATGTTTTTATCCTTTGAGAAATGTTTCTAAACTAATAACGTTGATGTCAAATATAAACTGGAGATGGTTATTCATGTTTCCATTTCATCTCGTTTAGATTATTTCAACAGAAAAAACCTTGATCACATTCAGTTGGTCCAAAACTCACAAAACTTATTGAAACAAACAGAAGAGCTGGTTAAGGTTTTCCTGACAACTAGTTAATTAATCTTTAATTTCAAGTGAACATCCTGATTTTACTTTCAGTGCTCAGCATGGTCAAGCTCCTCCTCCTGCTTCAAATCAAGCCTTCAGTTTCAGAGACCAGATATAAAACATGATGCAGTCGCTGTTTCCGGTATGTTGCTTCTCATCTGAGGAATGAGCTTCCTTTGTCTTCACATGGGACTGACACGCTTGACTCCTTTAAAAAGCAGCTAAAACATTCAAACATGCTTTTACTTAAGACTTATTTTATTCCATGTTGTATGACAGGGCCGGTTCTGGGCATAGGCAGACTAGGTAATTGGCTAGGGCGCCCTCTGCTGGAGGGGGCGCCAAATTCTCCTTTTTTTTTTTGTTGAACAAACTGTTGGACACACCACTCATCTCATGTAAAGAGCAAAATAAGTAATAATTAAATATCTATCTCTACTGTTCATTTTAGTATAAATAAATATTTTTTGCAATGTAATCCAGTTATTGAGTGACATTTTTTCTGTTCTGGGCAGTAGGGGGCGCCAAAATCATTTTTCGCCTAAGGCACCATGCAGCTCAGGGCCGGCCCTGGTTGTATATGCACTTTATTTTATCTTTTAAATAAATTTCCTTATTTCATTTCTCCTCTCTTGTTAAAGCTGGTTTTGTGAAGCACTTTATGATCCTTGTCTGTAAAAGGTTCAATAGAAATACATTTTATTTATTTATATATTTAATATTTTGACATAAGATTTGAGGACATTTTAAATGTTTCTCTCTTTCTCCACAAGATTTCAACATTTACATGAGATAAGAAATTATTTATGGTACTAACCATGTGGCTTTTTCAAAGACAATGAAGTAAAATCTGGAGGCCATGCAACATCTTAGAAAAACAAGAAGCAGCAGCAGATATAACCAAACAAAAATGAGCATCACTATGTGTTGCATATGTCTCAGATAAAAGAGCAGAATTATGACATCATCAAGTTTAATCCTGAAATATATGGAAGTGTCTAACAGAGAGCAACATTTAAACTGGTGTTTACAAGACAAATAAATCATGTAGCAAAATTATAAAGTGCTGGTTTATGTAAGTGATGTATATTTATGTGTCTATCTGATGTGTCATCGGTCCAAGTAACATCAGAGAAACATGAAAGCTTTAAAACATCTTCCTACACAGTCTGGCATGAACAATCAATGACTTTAATTCAAAACCTTTTAGGAGAATAAAAATGAAGACTTTCATTATGAGTAACGCTTCATTCATTTTGACTCATGTTGGTTTGGTTTTTTAACACTGTGTGAGTCTGATGCTTCGTCTCCTTCAGCTTTTGGCTTTAAAACTGTCAGAAATGTGATAAATATTTCACACTATAGAAACTAAACACTAAATTATGTTTACTTTTTAAATCCCAAACTGAATTACTGTGTAGGAGGTGTGTGTTTGCCTGTTGGAGGTTTACAGCTGCATGCTGTGACCCCTAAAATGTTGCTAGCAGTGAACCAGAAACGTGTCATAAAGGGGCAGTTTGGAGTTTTAGAAGCAGCGTTTTGTGAAAAGGTCATAAACAATAAATATCTTGCCTGTAACGGACTCAGCTTGATGGTGCGTTCACACCGGCCGCTTTGTCAACGTCAAGCAACGTTCAAAACGCTTGAAAGTTGAAGCTCGTAACGCCTGATCGTTAAAAAGAGCGCGTAGGCGGGGCTTCCTTTGTTATCAGATGTTCTGAGCTATGGCGGATCATATAGAGAGAGTGGCTTGGCTTTATTTACTCCGTTTGTGGATACACCACATTCTTCAGATGCGTTCTGAGTTTGAGGAGTTAAACCATTCGCTACAGGAGCTACATATGGATGAGGTTAGCTTCCAGCGCTACTTCCGTCTGTCCCGCGCCCTGCTTGAAGACTTCCTGCTTCATTCAGGTACGTCACTACGATGAGACGCTCTGATTGGTTGACACGCCGCTTCAAGAGCGTCAAAAGTTTAGCTAGCTGAACTTCTGCGTTGTTTGCGTTTCAAGCTTTAACGCCTGAAACGCTTGAAGACTTGAAAGTTGATGCTGCTAACGCTCACAAAGCACCGCAGAGACTCTGACGGACTCCACCATCGACTTTACATGTAATCTTGACGCTTCTGATGTTGACGGTTGGGTGTGAACGCACCATTACTCAGTTATATTGATACTCCTTATTTATTATTCTTATACCTCCTAATTAAATAACTCTTCTTTCAAATAATAAAACTTAATTAAAGACCAATAATACATGACAGTGTTTGAACTGCCAAAACTCAGTCAAAACTGTTTGTAAAATATTCTCCATTAAATAATTTGCCGAACATTTTACCCTGAAGCGTTTAATATTTCCCAGTTAGATCCTGTTTTTTTGCCTATTTGAAGCATGAATTATTTTAATATTATCATTTTATATTCAAAATCAGGTTGCCAAATTAACAGAAAGCGTATTTTAAAAGAGAAAAACTTTATTAAATATAATTTCTTAGTTTCTTGACACAGTGATTTGAAGTAAAGTGCATAACTTCCTGTCAGTGTGTGTTAAATAGGCTGTTTGAGTCTCAGGTTGGCTCCAGACTATAAAGAGGATTACAGCGTTGTCCATCTGTCCTCTCTCTGAGAGAGAGAGAGACAGAGTTTTGTCCTGGACATTCAGGCGTGAACAAGCAGCACTCATGAACAGTCACATGCTACATCCTTCTGATGCTCGTAGACTGTAACACTGTCCTTAGATTAATTTAGCAGCTCCAGTTGAGACACAGATGTGTGAGTCTTCATCAGTAAACTGGTTGTAACTACTGCTCAGCAGCAAACATGTAGAAACATTATTCATCTGGCCTACTTTAATGTGCATCAAATGCCAAATCTGACATAATCAGGACAGTGTTTGTTTTAAAAAGGCTGTAAGTATAATTTAGTTCTCTTTAAATTAAATCCTGTTATATCAGTATCACAGTAATGATTCAGTATAACATCAGTACTGATGTGAACTCAAAGCAGTACATTATACTAAATGACTCATTCTCAGTTTGGGTGTGTACTTTACTTATCCCTCCAATGGATCCTCTATAATTAGATTTCCTTCATTTCAAACTATAAAACAAGGTTCATTTTATTATGATAATGAGAAGAATTGTAATGAATTACCCGAGGCTCTCTAAGCTCCACAGCGTGTCTGTTGGTGTTATTGTAGTTTGTGTTATGACCTTTTTATTTAATGTTGTTATTGTAGTTTGTGTTATGTGATACATGTGGTCTGTGTATCAGATGGGTTTGATATCTGGTGAGTTAGGAGGCTCTTTGTTGTACTTTATCATTTCATTCCATGTTTAATCAACTCATAAATGAGCTTGTAATATTTTCTCATGATCAAATTTTTCTGCTTCTTTACAGGGTCTCGTGAGTTACTTGCTGTGTAATGAGAATGCAATAGAATGCAGCCTCTTCTGTGGTGGTCTGAGGACAGGGACAGGGTCAGCAGACAGGGTCTGGGGACAGGGTCTGGGATGCCTTGTGCCCAGGGGTTGCCATTAGCTTGTTGCGTCCCCTCTGGTGGGTTGTGTCTGGGCCCCCTTGCGCCTGTTCTTGGGTGTGACAGAATGGGTGTGTGAGATTGAGTGTGGGTGATGAGAACTAGCAGCACAGGCTAAAGAAGGTAAGACCTTCACATGGTTTTACTCAATGTGCAACAAAATGATCTGGCATTTTGTTTTAATGACATTAAAATTTAATGGTACTCACAAAAAGTTTGTGATTTTCAACTTTCAGGTCAAATTTCAAAAGAACCTAAACTGACCAGTGGAACGCAGTGATGTTCTCTGTTGGAAGTAGATTCATGTAGAACAGAAATGATGGACACCAACAATGCTGGAGACATCAAGGAGAGCCACCAGACAATCTTTTGGTGATGCAGGTGTTACAGAATGGACAGGTGTGTCTAGTTGATACAGATCTGTCCTACATGTTGTGATGTTACAGTGACGAGTCCAAACTACCTGAATAACATCAGTCATCGTGTCCCTACATGAACAACACAGGCTTCATTTCATCTTCATGGACCACAAGGATCCAGATCATCCAAGTCTCATCATGAGGGAACAGCTGCTGGAGACTGGGGGACCTTGAATGGAGGGACCTGGACTTCCTCCAGACCTGAATCCCATAGAAAACCTCTGGGATCAGCTGAGTCTCCGTGTAGAGGCTCGTAACCCTGAATCCACCTCAATGACCCGATGGCTCTGACACTCTTGGTGCCCTGTGCAAGATGACTTTTTGTTGCCCCTACTGCATCGTCACATAACGTTTTTTTCTTAATTAAACTAGTACACATGAAAAGTTTGGGACTTTTTTTCCTCCTCCTCTTTTCTTCTTCCCTGAAAGTCCCTCTGAGGGTTCAGGGATTCTGTTCATGATGAAAATATCATGTTATTTACACCTTTTATGTTATTTGCAACCTGTGAGCTAATTCATGCCTCTGCCTCTCGTGCTGCCGGACACGTTCAGGGGCAGGTGAATTAAATGGGAAATGACAGGTGTTGTCATTGTTGCTTATTTTCTTCTACGTTTATTATCTCTGTTATATTCTAGTTAGCACAACAAAAGGGTACCAGGTTGACCAATAAGCTGTAAATATGATATATACTATTATTTTTTTGATGTGCTTGCCGTGGTGCCTCCTCAGCAGGTGATACCCTGGGTGACCAACTAGCCTGTCTATGCCAAGAGCCTCAAAATCACATGAAATGTTATCGAGATGCTGACATGTTTTTGTGATGATTTACTCATCACTGTTTTTAGCTTTTGTTTCAATTAATTGTTTGAGATGATGAAACCCCGTCTGTGCGTTTCTGCCCTACTTTCATGATGCAACTTCACTGTAGTGTGAACTTTTGTTTTTTTCCATACATTTCACCTATAAGCCAAACATCCCTAACATTTTGTGAATAGTGTAAAAGTATATCAAATAAAAAATACAAAATTTGAGTTTGACATCTTTTAAGTTTTCCTCTGATAAAATTCTAATTAACTTCAATCCCAGCTGATGCTAAAAAGGAAGTGAAGTTAAAAGACTGAGGAACTGTGGACAAAGTAACATGCAAGCAAATGTACTGCATGCTAACATTTCCTGTTAGCATGCAGTACATGCTAACAGTGCATGCTGCTTTAAAAGAGACATCAGAGCACGCAGGACTCAAAAAGAGGTACATGTGTTTACATTTTATAGAAATCAGTTTCAGCAGAGTATTTCTTATTCCCCGGCCACCATCTTTATCTCTGCTCAAAACACACCAAAACACCAGAGAGACCAGAAAACACTTAACAAAACATCAGTATTCTAGCTCATGCTCAGCGATAGAACCGAGGCAGAATGAATTTATATCAGGACAGAAAACTTGGTCCCTTGTCACCCAAAGCAGACTCAAGCATATCAGGTTGCCCCAGCTGTGACCATGTACTCTTATCATTTTACAGGCATGTAATAATTCCCACATTTCTTTTTTCTTCCCTGTGAACTTGAACAGCAACTCAAATTAATCTTATTGTACGAGACATAAAAATAATTGTGTACTTTAAGGTCACAGAGAGAAAATCCTTGAAGTTCTTGTTCCATATTTTCGCATGGCAGCATTCTGCTTTTCTGAGTACGCAAGATAAAAAAGAACAATTTTTCACTTACATGAATATTTCAATTGTTCTTTTCCAAGAAAAGTTCATTGAAAGCAAGATGGGAAAAACTGCATCTTTTGTCAAACAGTCAAGTTAAAAAATAATAATGATAATTCTATTTTATTCATGTATAAAAATCTTTGAAGCCTTATAATAAGTAATAAACAAATTAATCAACCCATCCCATCATAAGGTTAGGTGTTTATTGAATGGTCTCTGCCCTTTTGTAAGTCGAGGATTAGATGCAGCATGTTTAATGAAGACAAGTAGAGACCTAAGCTGATCCTTTCCTCGTTGCACAAAAGGTCAGGGATCAATAATTCCAATAAAACTGGAAATATATGTTCATGCTTGTAGAGATGATGTAACGTTTGTTGTTAATCCATCTGGGATGTTCAGAGTGAATTTTTCAGCATGACAAACATTAAACAAGGTGCTGATATCAGACGTCCTCAGAGACGCAGATATTTAAAAGCTGCAAAATCTCAATCTAAATGTAAAAATCACACAAATCTGACAATAAAATAACATTACTTGAACTTAAGATTGATTCAGAATCCTTTGTTGTGAGTAAACTGAAATCAAATATGTCTAACAAATATAGTTTATATAATATTCTTGCATTAAATTAAAATACTTTCACAAAACATTTGATATAACATGGTAAACTACAACCAAACACTAAGAAATACAGGTACAGAAATGGTTTAATAAATGTTAAAATATAACTCTAACTCTCCCCCTAGCAAAACGTATAGTATACTTGAAGTCAAAGGTACAATATATAAGAATTAGACCTTGCCATCAAATCAGAGTTCCGCAGTTCATGTAGAAAAAAAAACATCCGCTCTCAGCGGCTCACCCCCTCCCCTCCCTGATGTTTCTGTTGGGTTGCCAGTTCTGATGTTGATTCTCCTTTTGTTTCTCTTGTATTTGTTCAATTTTTGGGAATATCTGAAGGTCTATTTGTTCAGCGTTGAGTTCTCCTAAGTGCATTTGAACGCCCCATCACGTGCAGCTCAGCTGATCAGTTGGAAGGATGTGGTAATTTCTTACTTTTTACTGCTGCTCGTTGTGGAATTCCAGCTGCTTGTGTTGAAGACTTGGCAGCCTTGCAGACTCACATGTGATTCGTTATGGAACCAGGAAGTCTGGACGTGTAAATAATGATTCTGATCCGGACCAGAAACTAGAGACCACCCAGCTGACTGAGATCCAGATCTGTTACAATGTGACTTTATTTCAACATCAGTGGGACATTAAACTGTTGTGTGATTATTTACCTGTACCTTTAATTTTACTAAGTATGTTTGAGTATAAATATAGCAAGTATACTATTGTAATACTTCTTCAGGCTAAAGTGGAACATTTTTAATTTTATAAAAGTATACTTTCAAGTATACAAGTCCACCCTTCCATGTACTACTAGTGTACTGGTTATATACTTTGGGTCCACATTTTAGGTTATTGAAATATACTTTAAGTGTACGTTTAAGTGTACGTTTAAGAACTTAGCATTACTAAAACATTCACAAAAAAATACATTTTTTTTTGCAGTTTTACAAGTTTACTTGCTGCACGGTGGTGCAGTTGGTAGAGCTGTTGCCTCACAGGGTTCAAATCCAGGCTGGGATCTTTCTGCATGGAGTTAGCATGTTCTTCATGTGCATAGGTGGGTTTTCTCTGGGGACTCTGGTTTCTTCCCACAGTCCAAAGACATTGCAAGAGGTTAATTGACAACTCTAAATTGTCCCTAGGTGTGTGTGAATGGTTGATGTGTCCCTGCAATGGACTGGTGACCTGTCCAGGGTGTCCCCCATCTCTCACCCAAAGACCGCTGGAGATTGGCACCAGCTGGATGGATGGATAAGTTTACTTGTAGTTATACTGTAAGTTTGATGAGAATATTACTTGTAGCAGACTATTTATATACTTAAAAGTATTCTTAAAGGTAACTCATACTGTATGGAAACTAGACTGACCAAAGTAGAAACACACTTGTGGTTGATTTTGAAATACACATTAACCTTTAAGGAAAGTTTTTAAACTGCAGTAAAAACTGAAATAACCAAAGAAAATCCAGAAACAACTAACAAGCAAACTTTGGTTCAAAAAATCCCAACTGAGATGCAACATCTGTAAAGGATGCAACATCTGTACAGGATGCAACATCTGTACGTGATGCAACATCTGTACAGGATGCAACATCTGTACGTGATGCAACATCTGTACAGGATGCAACATCTGTACGTGATGCAACATCTGTACAGGATGCAACATCTGTACGTGATGCAACCAGCAACAACTACAACTTAAACACTTAATTCTGTTTTCTTTGGTGAAAGACAAAAAAAACTCCTTCTGCCCCCTTCAGGACAAAAGGAGTTTTGAAGTAATCATCCTCAAGAGGTTCTGTAGTTTAACAGCTGGTTTACCAACTGAAACATAATTTACCTGAAAATCAAAACAATTAAAAATCTCCACACAATTTAAATATGTGGAAATGAAGAAATCAATCAAGCAGGGGATTATTTTGAAAGGAGCGTGAAGCTTTACACGGTCTGAACTTGGGTGCGAGTGTGACTTCAGAGGAAAAGGATGGGACTATATACGCTGTGAGGTTTTATATTTCTCAGCCAATCCATTGTACTTGGCCCATTTCTGGCTGCACAGTTTTATCTCAAGAGCGCCAAGAAAAATCTAAAAAAAGAATCTGGGAAATTGAGATGTCTACCTCAAGAAGACAGAGTCGAGCATCATTTGGCTTTCATGTCCATACAGTATACTGCTTAAATTGGGCTTTTTTCCAATTGGAAAAAAAGACTGTCTGACCTTGTAGTTTAAACCCAACAGGAAGCTGCAAACTGAACAATCGGGTGTATTTTTTTGTATGAACATTCACTAAATATCTCCACAGGTATGAAACTGTGAAACGGCTAAATTGACAAGATATTTTGAGAAAAGAGCGTATCAAAGTATAATCAAATGCAATTCATGCACATCAAATAATAAATGCATGACAAATTGGTTCTGCAGAACTCAGAGGAAGCTGGATCCCCTGAACCTCAACACAAAAGCTCATTGAAATTCTTTTCTTTATGACTGTGGCACTACAGAGAAACGGAGCTAAAAAGATGAGAGTAATGATTTCTGATAAGCAGCAAAGGCTGAAAAACTCATAACACAAAATTATATGCTGCTCACAAAGAAAGAAAAAACACAGACACACATACAATGATTGTTTAGTAATTTATTTACATGTTATTTTTTCCTTAATTTCATTTAGTATGTATAGTCTTAACATAAAAAGAGCTGACCAAACATGTTTTATTTTCTTTTAAATATATTCAGAGAATTCAGAAAACTGCATTTACTTCTCCCTGCTGCAAGTATAAAGCCACATGGACAAGAATAGCTTTTTAAACAGACGTGTTAATACCACAAGACTCAAAGAGAAAGAGAAGCATAAAGAGTGATGCAACATTCAACTATAATAACTATAAAATCTGTCTAAATGAAGTTGAAAAGCAAGAATTTCCTCTGGAAGCCTGAGGATGTATCTATTTTGTTTTTACTTTAGTAAATTCGTGGTTAAAACATTTCAAAACTACAGAATTCAGAATTCTTGGACATATTTTTTTCAGTTTTACTGTTTAATATTATAACAATATACAAGACGATCACATGCTGGAAATAAGACCCTGTAATAATTCTCATCAATAAGTCAGATGGTGTGTCCAAACCACAAGTCCCGGTTCGTTTGTAATGGCTTATCTGTTCACTGTAAAGTTCACGGGTTGTTGTCACAAGTGGTCTCCTCATCAATCTGCTGGAGCACGCTCACGTCACATTGATGTTGGTTGGCCAACTAGAAGACAACGAGCAGCAGCAGTTACCTTTAACAAACAGAAACATCTGCGAGGCTGCAGCTGGATCAGCAACTCACCTTTGAATCGCATGTAGCAGGAGTTACAGTACAGCTGTTTGTTTCGTATTCTGACTTCAGCCCCGGCTTCAGACCCCCCGAGATCAGACTTGCAGTCGAAACACTGTGTAAATTAAAAAAAAAAAAAAAGATGGGAGAGTTAAAGGTCATGAAAGTGTCCACAGGCAGTGTGATGAGGACAGACAAGCAAAAGGCCCCGACTGTGTGTAAAGAAAGAAACGTAGAAGAAGTTTCAGAAGGATCAAGGCGGCTAAGAAAAATGAGAACTGGAGAGAAAGTTATCAGGAAATGAAAGTTTGGCACTAATCTATATCACACAGCTGCAAAAGGATCCAGACATACACAATCATGTTGGAAATATAAATACAGCCAGAAAGAACAGGAAGTTTGATGTGAGGTAAGTCTCTGAGGATCAGCTGATACGCCTCCGCGCCGACAAGAGGCCGACTCTCACCTTAAAACAGCCCAAATGATAACAGAGCCCGAGGGACTCGATGATCATGGCGGCTCCTTTTCCAAGCGGGATGTCACAGAACGTACAGATTTTCTTGCCACTCACTGACCTGGATTACAAAATGTACAGCTGTGATTTGACAGACAGGCATGCGTGATGCACGAGTGACTGCATGCACACATAGACACACTCAAGGCCGGTTCTGGGCATAGGCAGACTAGGCAATTGCCTAGGGCGCCCTCTGCTGGAGGGGGCGCCACTTTTTTTTTCCCCCTCTTTTTTTGGACAAACTGTTGGACACACCATTCATCTCATGTAAAGAGTAAAATAAGTAATAATTAAATATATATCTATATATATCTATCATCTCTACTGTTCATTTTAGTATGAATAAAAAATTTTTGCAATGTAATCCAGTTATTGAGTTACATTGTTTCTGTTCTGGGCAGTAGGGGGCGCCAAAATCCCTTTTCGCCTAGGGCACCATGCAGTTCAGGGCCGGCCCTGAGAGGTTGAACGTGCATGTGCACGTTCATGTGGTAAGTTCTGGTCATTTGTTTGGACTGGTACGGAAATGACCTCCATTTTTTACATCCAAAGAGTCATTTATTAAATTCTTAGATACAAAAATGAAATTATGGCGAACAAATAAAAATGCAAGTTTTGATGCAGTGAAAGTGGAAAATTGGACATTGAGAATACAAAAAAAATCTAAACAAGGACCCTTTAAAAAATGTTCACAAAAGATCCCAAGATGCACCTTGAAACCACTTCCTGCCCTGAAACATAACATTTGACACCCGTTATAGCAGTAATTGGTTAGAAGAAGATTTTTGGGAGTTTTGTTAGTTTTACCTGCTTTGCTGCTGATTAGCACCTGTCTCTGATGATGAGTCTTGAGACTGGGCGACTGAAGGATTAGAGATGGAGGACTGCCGGGACCAAGGGGCCGAGTGGTTTCCTGCCCCGCCTTGAAGAGAGCCCGTGGAATAGGAAGAAGGCAGCGTGGAGGAGGCAGGTCGCGGAGCTCCTGATCCACCACTGGAATAGAAAGTGTTGCCATAAAGGCCCGATTGAGGCCGAGAGTAGTCTTGACCAAAAAAGCTGCTTCTGGGTGTCCGTGATGACGAGCGCCAGGAGTTAGAGGAGGCATCCAGATTGTCAAGAGATTCCCCTCTGCAAAGCACCCCCGCCCGTGTTAGAGAGTTAGTCAAAGCAATAAAACTGTCTGGCTTACTATCTGCACTCAGGATCCTTTATTCATCAATAATCCAATCCAAATTTACCAAAGCAGTGTCAGTGTAGTAGCCAGACCGTTAAAGGTTGAGCGGTTACACCTGGAATATTAGTAAAACCCAACCAACACCGTCACACGACTGAGAGGAGACTTTCTACCTTCGCATTGGAGGAATATCACTTTCTTTGAAGGTGGCCATGCTGGAGGAGCGCTGACGGATCCAGCTGCCGTCTCTCAGCAGCGACGTCTTTTTCTTCATCTCCATCAGGATCTGCTGCCGCTCCAGCTCAGCCTGCGACAATGGCTGCTGGTCCTTCTTGTCAGTGAAGCTCGTTCCTGTCACTATATCAGAGGAGGAACGACAATAAATAACTATGTTTTGAAAAAGACGAAGGAAAGTGAGAAGGAAGAAAATTTACTGCCCAGTCTGACTGGGTTATATGATCAGAAATTAAAACTTGTGGGGAAAGAAACACATTGATCTGACAGGGAATCAGTGAGTAATTGATTTCCTTCAAGCACAATCATTTTGTAGTCAGCTGACTGATTCGTTTGAGGGGTCAGCTGCAGGTCAAAAGGCTGTAAGTTTGGATTCAGTGAAATGATTCAAGCTAATCAGCTGATCATTATGAAACAGAGACGGAGCTTCGGAGACGAAGCCGACCTCTCTCGGGTTTTCTGGAAGTCACGGCGTTCCGGTCATTTCTCCACTCAGCTTTCCAACTCGCCGCAATCCTCTGATTTCGGATTTCTTTCTCACGTGCAATCCTCAACCTTTCTTTCAGCAGCCAGTGAGTCGAACCCTCTGGCTGCATGTGTACACCTACAGCAGGGTGGAGCCCACATACATGCAGTTTGTGCTACAACATTCCTACATAGAAACATTCCTAACCAACTGATTTCATTCATAAAATACAACAAACAGACCTTTTCTCTGAGGCTTGTCTTCTTCATCCAGCTGAGGAGATGACTTGGATTTTTCCCTGTAACATAAAAACATATTTATTTTTTTAAAAATCACAACACCTCTAAATTAAACATTTCTAAAAAAAAATAAAACAAGACTAAGACTGTTAAATTTCTGTAGACAAAAACAAAGTTTTTACTGTTTACAGTTTTGAAAACTTGGACTGGTTCCAGATCAGCTCATCTCTCATCAAACTGTAGATCTTTGCAGTTTTGACTGTTTGGTACCAAAGTCAGGACTGAATCGTACGCAATAAAGATTTATTTCATAGACATGCTTTTTTATTTTACACTGCAAACTATGAGTTTATTTCATCTAGTCAAAATTATGATGATGATAAAGGAACAATAAAATGATCATTTTTATATCTAAAACTCTTTTCCTTTATAGGAATGAGCGTTATGCAGGTTTCAGTATAGATTTATTTAAAAATGCATTATAGTTTTGACATATAATAATTCTGATTGTGTAATAAAGTAGTGTGTGGTGCAAAACGGGGGGTGCAAAGTGTTTACCTCTTCTTTTATTTGATTTTTATCATATTTTTTACAATGTTTATTCTTTTATCTACCAGCTAACAGATGTAAACTGGGACTCCTCTTCTTGCTCAGATCTTAGTTGGTTTAATTAGACTTTTTTTTACCTGAACATTTATGTTTTATTGTGATGGGAATGATAACACTTTGTATAAATCCATCATCCAGGTTATTTCAACAATCTTATTATACTGTTTAATGACCTCTTTTATTCTGACGCTCTTACATAAACCTTTTCATAGTTAGGCATTAACGTTAGAATATTATCAGGCAAACATAAATAATGACATGCGGTTAAGGTTATTATGTAACTGAGACACTTGGTAGTAAATGCAGTAAGACAAACACGTTATGACTCTCCTGCACTGACCTGTCTGCAAAGGACAGTGGAGGCTGGACACTAACAAAGCCATGGGAGACATCAGACCTTTTGTTGAAGAGCAGAGTGAACAGACAGGTGAAAGGTCAAAGCGCATGCAGATGCATTAGTGGCACTTATGTTAATGCACAAACCATAAAGCATGATAAATGTGTTATTATCAGCATGATGACCACGTGTGAGGACATGAGTGGGAGGAGCAGAGGCTCTACTGACCACTGATGCTGCTTCAAGTCTCGTTCTCTTCGCTGCTGCTCTGCAGCTTCCTGTCGCCTCCTCTCCTCCTCCCTCTCTTCCTCTCTCCTCCTTTGCCTCATCAGCTCCTCCTGTTCTTTTCTCCTTCTCTCCTCCTCCTCCTGCATCTCTCTCCTTTTTCTCTCCTCTTGGAGGCGCTGCAGCTCTCGCTCCTCCTCCTGCCTCTTCCTCCTCTCCTCCTCCTGCCTTTGGCGCTCCTGTTCCACCTTCCTCTTTCGCTCTTCTTCTTCCCACAGAGGAGACGTGGGCTGGGGGACAGAGGACGGGGACGAGTGTGGAATGATATTGTGGCTGTTGACCTGCCAAAGAGAAGGAGAACAGAAAAGAGGAACCACTTAAAGATGTGGTGCCACTCAGCAGCTTCACTTACATCTAAGAGGAACATCCTCAGCTGTGGAAAACTCCCTACATCCCTTAAAGTAACTAGAAAGTTAGTTGTTAGCAGAATCTCTATGTTACAAAACCATTAAATGACTGGACACCGTCCTGCTTCTGCTTTCAGTCAGTCTTTATCTTAAAACTTCCTGCTTTTAGAAAGTCAGATTCCAGATTGTGTGGTAACATAATCATTCACGTATAATTACAGTGTTTAAATTCATCACAGCTCTCTGGATACATTAACGTGAGTTTGAGCAGTGACTCACAGCTAATTGCCACCTTTTAGCACTCATCACACAGTATTTCAGGTATTAGGTCATATCTAACATGATTTAAAATACTTTTGTTATCTCCCGTTGACTTGTATCGATCTCCTGCTGAGCCTTAAGCCACTCCTCCTGCAGCTTCTCCTGGTCACGCTTATACTTCTCCTGGAAGTGGAGAGAGAGGTTAAAAGACATTTTATATAATGTACACTATGCAACACAGTTCAATTCAACACAGACGTGCACACATACAAACAATGAGAAAAGAAAATCGAATTTATTTGAAAATTTATTGACTAATAGTTAATTAATTCTAAAACTGTTTGGGCTTGATGAGGATGTTTGACTGGCCAATAATGAAATCAGCTTGTTTATCCAGAGGGAAAATAGACTGGTGACAAAAACGAGCCCTCTCAGATGCATCAGCACTCTGAGGAAACATTTATCTCAATCCTCCGAAAACAGTTTGGGCAGATTCCACAAACTTTAGGTGTTATGGATCCTGGACGGGTATTTTTATGTCAGACTGTCCTCCAAAGCAAAACGGTCGTATGTCCAGTCATCAAATTACGACCAAGGGTGACGTATTTAAAGCGACCTCTGGCGGTGGTTATGCTGACTGCAGTTTCTCGCTGGCAAAATGAGAGAAACATGGCGGCCTTCCCCTCAATTTTCGGCAGAAATTGTTCTATTTCAAAATAGACAGTGGCTTTAGACTTGTTTTGATAACATTTCTAGCGAGAAATATAAACTTTATTTTCATAATATTTGTTTGGTTTATGGAAACGGTACATAGTTTTTTCGTTTCAACGTACATTTTCTCAGGTTTGAGTGGTTACTAGGTTGTTGCTAGGGACGCCGGTGGAACAACGGGCCGGAAGAAAAGAATCAAGCCGCAACCCAGCTCGACCTAACCCTAACCCTTTGTTAGCTCATTAAGGGCGGAAAGAAAGTTTTCTGTTGTTCTGTAAAAGTATCTGTTCCCATTTTACCGAAAGGGGGCGCTGAGGGTGGTAAAACCATAGAAAACGCTCCATGGGGTCGTATTCGAGTGCATGGACAAACGTCAACTATGGGCGTATGAGTTGGAGGACTTGTTGTTTTATGTGCATGAAGACTTTCTTGAGCCTGTTTAGAACCTCAGTCCATATTAAGAACTCATGTGTCCATCAGTTCTTTGCAAAACCTAAATCTTTCTTGTCTATCATAATAATAATATCTCCCTGTTCTTATTAGAGCATAAAAAAATGAAATGAAACTTTGTGTTTGAGGCATAATTTAAAAAAGGTAATTAGACAAACTAATAATCTAATAATAAATAATTCTTGATGATATCACAACAAAGCTAAGGTTATTAAATCCAGATGCATTAAAAACATAATGTACATCCCACTTGTGTGTACCTGTAGGAGGCGCTCTTGTTCCTTCTGCCATTTCTCTTGTCTTTTGCGCTCCTCTTCTGGGTCCCAAGACCAGCGGCTGGAAGATGGAGTGATTGCAGGAACAGGTATCTGAGATGAGGAAAAGAAAACTGTTACATGATTCCAAGTCAGTGTTGCTTTTGAAGTTTTTCTTTCTAGAACTCCCAAAAACAGTTTCTGAGTAAAAATTTTGCACAGAGTCTCCATTTTGTTATGAAAAGGGATTTTAGAATCCAGGTGCTTTAACAAGGTGTGAACTGCTTCTATTACATGTTGGTGTGAGTCACTCTTTACTTAAGCTGCTACAATCTGTTCAGAATGTAACAGCTCATCTTTCTACAGGAGAGAAAATCCTGGGCATGTCTCCCTACACCGGCTTCTGGTCCAGTACAGGATCCAGTTTCAAATGTTACTCTTTGTCTATCAGAACCTCCCAGTCCTGTGAGAGGCACTGATCAGAAACCCTTAAAGAGTCCCTTCCATTAAAAACGGTTTTTCTGAGGTTTCTGTTGAATATTTTAGCTCCACAGGTGTTCTTACCTTCATAGTGGGTGAAAACAGGTCAACAACTTCTCTTTCAGTTTTAATCTCTCAAATTACGCAGGTGGTGATAAAACCCGAGTTCTCCCGAGTTCTAACGGTCTGTATCTGTTTCATCACAACTCCTTTGTTCGTTAGTATTCATCAGCTCCCGCAGTTGAAACCACACCTAGCATGCTGCTGGCTAAAAGCTGTTAGCATAAGACGTAGCAAACAGGAAGACACGACGTCTGACGTTGCCATGTGCAGCGGGGCAGGAAACAGTATACCTTGCTCTCATAGGCTAGTTTGTTAGCCAATCAGAGTCCAGCAAATTCAAATAATGAATATGCACGAGCTGCTGCTGAAGCAGCCTGACGGAATGAGCCGGAACCACCCGAATTTTAACGCAGACAGATTGAAAGGTCTGTTAATCAGTGTTTCCTGATGTTTTCTAGATAGAAAATGTTTCATATTACAGGTTAATGTTACCACATCCAGACTCAGAACCAGAGGTGACTCCTACTCTGTTACACCATTGACCTCTACAAGCTACTAATCCACTGAAATCCTGCGTAAGATTTATTTCATCTTATTAGGTTTATGTAGTTTCTATATTGTATTTGAGTCCCTTTGCATTTAATTGAATGGTTCTGCATGATTTACATTTTGTACTCTTTTAAGTTTATTGCCTAAGAAAGTTGTTTTTAAACATGTTATATAAATAAAGCAGACTGTGGTGAGGAATCTGGCTAACTTAAAGCAACAAATGAAATCTTAAAGTTATTCAAATTGGGTGTTACACCAGTGACTGCAATCAAGTAAAGTAGAGTATAAAAACAACTGTTACTAAAACCAGTGATGCATTATCAGGACAACACAGCACTGTAGAAACTATAACTGTATATTACAATCAGAAGTAAAACACAGACAGGACAGGAAGACAGAATGACTGATCAGAGTTTAAACTACAGTGATGCAAAACATCAGAAAAACTAACATCATGCTTAAAATAACCTGAGCTGCCTTCAGCTGTTAACATCACTACTTAGACACGAGATTGAACAGATTTAAAAGGCTTTATTTAAACTTATGCAGCTTAATGTTTCACTAAAAAAATACCAAAAAAACAGGGTGTGTTCCTAAAACTTAAAAAGGCCATTTCATACAAATTTCAGGACTTTGTGGTTATTTCTTAAGTATTAACCAGTAATATGAAACATTTTATATCTAAAAAACGTCAGGAAACACTGATTAACAGACCTTTCAATCTGTCTGCATTAAAATTCAGGTGGTTCCGGCTCCTTCCGTCAGGCCTCGAACAGCAGCTCATTCATATTCACTATTTGAATTTGCTGGACTCTGATTGGCTAACAAACTAGCCTATGAGAGCAAAGAATACTGTTTCCTGCCCCGCTGCACATGGCAACGTCAGACGTCGTGTCTTCCTGTTTGCTACGTCTTATGCTAACAGCTTTTAGCCAGCAGCATGCTAGGTGTGGTTTCAACTACAGGAAATTATGAATACTAATGAACAAAGGAGTTGTGATGTAACAGATACAGGCCGTTCAGACTCAGGAGAACTCGGGTTTTATCACCACCTGCGTAGTTTGAGAGATAAAAACTGAAAGAGAAGTTGTTGACCTGTTTTCACCCACTATGAAGGTAAGAACACCTGTGGAGCTAAAATATTCAACAGAAACCTCAGAAAAACAGTTTTTAATGGAAGGGACTCTTTAAGAATCAGACCTGACTCAGAGTTGAACTGTTTACATGTGAGAGGCTGATAATTGGGTGTTGTAATAATGACCATGTTGTCATGGTAAAAGAGCAAACATGACACAGATAGGAGAAAATGATCTGACACTACTCACATCTGGCACTGCAGACTCTGATCCTCCTGGGAAAAGAGTAACATTCAGTCAGTAGCTGTGACGTGCACAGGCACAACTATTCCACGCAGAAATACACAAATCAACCCCGAGGCTTCACACAACATTTTAAAAGATTCTGCCCAATTGATGAGAATGTTTTTAAATGAAATATCAACTCAAAACAATTGATGTTGTCAGCAAGCCTCAAGTGACAAAGGTCAAATTTAACTTATTGATTCTCTTAATACTAAATCATAAACATGTTGACATTTGCTCCTGATGTAATCTCAATACTTTTGAGAGGAAAATCAATAAATTGATTGTGAAACAGGATCAAACAAGCTGAAATCAGCAGCATGCATGCAGTAACAACACGGGCACACATCAGCCGAACTGAAGGACGAATATACGCTTCAGTGTGTGCATATCAAGACAAAGCTTTGGACTTCATGCAAGTGAAAAGTGTAACCATGTGTTAAGCTTGGACACAATCCAGTATCACCACAAATGCAAATGGATTCAAAGAATTGCTTTTGTAGTTGGTCAGCTGGAATAATGTCATGCTGCAGCTTCTGGAGCAGAATGTGGTGCTTCGATAATTTCAGATTTATTTTACACGGTGAAAAATTGCAGTAAATGTAATCATCCAAATTTGTTTCAGCAGCATGTCAGAATCCCAGGCTGCATCAAGAAAAGGGGGAAAAGTTACTGCAAACTCAGCCATGTTTACCACAGAGAAAGACCAGCGAACTGACACTGGACCCTGAGTCACCTGAGGGAGGGAAGGGGCACAGCACAAAGGTTTAAGCATCAACACCATGAGAAACACCAGGAAAACAAACAGAGTGTGGAACTTGCAGGGAGTTCCTTTCTTCCTGACAGAGTGTAAACAACTGATTTACTTATCAAATGAACACATGAAAACATGCAGCTTCTATTTGGAGACGTGGGAAATTCAGAGAGATGAGCGCACAGAGAAACAGCCAATCAGAATACACAGGAGTTGTTAAAGGACCGCCCACGTCCCTTTTCTTTTTACCTTGTTCAAAAAACTCTGACCTCCGTTTTAAGTTTTTCAAAGAAATTGGTTCTGACTCTACATGAGAAAATAAAAGACAAAATACAGTAAGACATCTTAGGAGACTGTCTTTATGTCTTTACGTCTCAAAGTGCAAAACTTCTGCAATGACCAGGAAACACTTTATGTTTTGCTTCCAAATGAACACTGATGAGTTTTACAACCTTTCTGACTGCTTCTTACCTTTGTTCCTCATGGTTACTGGTTCCTGTTGGAGATCCCCATTAAATTTGTTTGAAGTCTGCAGGAAAATGTCACGTGTATCATTAAAAAGTCATTTAACCAGATGAAGTAATGAAATAAAAATGGATCCCTTACCACAGAAGGTTGAGCAGGAGACTTCTCAGATGGAACTGTTTCTGTGAAACCGAGTGAGGTGAAATCCAGACTGGACTTGACAGGCTTCGTTTCAGAGGAACCTAGAAGTATTGGATGATCCGTACTGGTCAGATTGATGGTCTTATGGCTTTTAAATGGCAGGGAAGGCTGATCTCTGTCCCAGTCTGCATGCAGTAAATGTAACGGGCAAAAAAAATGACTCTGTACTTGCACATAAACGCATGTTTTGAGTTTATGACAATTCTTTGCACATGAAAGCCCAAAACTTTGACAGAGTTCACACAAACAAAGCAAGAGATGGGAGTGCTGTTACGGTGTTACTGTAGAGAGCAGAAGGGGATGACAGAGAAACCACCTTCCCCAGCCATGCAACCCATAAAGCCTTCATAAACCCAAACACCACTTGGAACAGGTGCAACACGTCTGGACTTTAGTCAACAGTTTAAACAAGGAGTTTGTGTTAGTTAGAGTACACGCGTGTTTATTTGTCTGAGTCGTTGGAACAAAACAACAGCGTGGACTTGAACAGGGTTAGTTCTAAAAAACACTGCATAGAGAAATGAACAGTAATGTGGCTGAGAAGCCCCCAAAAATTATACATATACATATATATATAGATTATACATGTACGTATAAAGGCCCGACTGATAATATCAGCCGGCCGATATTATCGACCGATATGGGGGTCCAGGGTGATATCGGCTATCGGTAAAAAATTTCCGATATTTTCCAATATTTTTTATTGATTTATTTTTATCATATATGTGTTTCTGGATCTCCATGAATGAGAATGGCCAGTAAAAAATGTAAATAAATGTTCATAAAATAGATAAACTTGTTTATTATTTAAATTTTTTGGAATCAGTGAATAATTCAGATAGTTTATGGTGTCTAACAGGTAGACATGAGCTTAAGAATGAGATTAGAATGAAGTGCTTTAACTTTCAGTAATATTTTTTAAATTTTTTTCTGGTGGATGGATTTATCGAACATTATATCAGCTATCGGCCCGCTCTAAAGTCTTTATATCGGTATCAAAAAATCCATATCGGTTGGGGTCTAGTACATATACACACACTGCCAGTCAACTGAATGAGAAGTTTTGGCTGGTAATGTACATTACAGGAGAATTTTTAAAAGGAAGAGATAAAAAAATCCCCCTGAGGCCGAGGCCAACCCCCCCCCCCCACCAGATGAGTAAAGTAAAACGAACAGGTCTTTGATCATTCAGCTGTCATGACATCATTCATGGATGACTTCACAATAGTTTACAGACCAATTTAAATTGTCACAACTGTTTAGTGATGCACACAGTTTAAGCAGCATTGTCAGTCCAGGAATGTAACTAGAAAATGTTTCATTCACATTCAGTCTCTCTACACACACACACACACACACACACACACACACACACACACACACACACACACACACACACACACACACACACACACACACACACACACACACACACACACACACAAGTGTGTTTTGTTATCCTTATGGGGACCGTCCATTGACTTCCATTGATTTTAGTAACTAGATTTATACCTAACCCAAACCCTTTTCCTAACCTTAACCATTACTGATCTATAACTAGCCCCAGGAGACTAACTAAAAATCTATTCACACCATACCTATAAACCTAACCCCTAACCCTAAAAAGGGAAGTCCCCCTCATGGGGACCAGGCTTCGGTCCCCACAAGAACCCTTGGACCCCAGAAAGATAGTAAAAGTCAGGAAACGGGTCCCCAGGAGGTCAGAAATACAAACCCACATACACACACACACACACACACACACACACACACACACACACACACACACACAGTGTACAGATGACTCACTTTTCTGGCCGTGACGGCGAACATCAATGACCAGGCTGCCCGTCTGCAGGGCCTCCTCCATGACAGACTTCCACTTTGTGTAGCTCATTTCTGCCACCTGGTGCCCGTTCACCGTCAGCACCTCGTCCCCGACCTGAAGCTGACACATTTCAGCGGGGCTGCCTGAAACAAAAAGGTCAGAGGTCATAAGCAGGAGAAAATCTGATCATTTTCACCACTTCAGTAACACGACTGACTGTTTAAACTTCTGTAACCGAGACGCGCAACATCCTCATACAAGACAGAGATCGCCGTTTCAGCTGACGCCGTTTTGTTTTCTGTTCAGCCTTTTGCAAGATTTAACGATCTTCTATGTTCTTGAATCATTTTCTGGTCCTCTGAAAATCGTCTTGTTTGTAAAAAAATCTTAATGAAGTAAAGCTGCCGACCATGTGCAAAAATACAGAAACAAATACATGTTAACATGTACAAACAATTAGTTCACCAGTAGCTTCTGTTTGGTTTCACTAACATAATTGGTCTACTGTACGGTGCAGGTAAGGGAATGTCAGCAGGAAGAGGCTCAGACCCAGCAGATCTGACCCAGATAGATGCTGTCCTACATAGTTCTGGCATTAACGCTGCAATGGACTCAAAAACATGCCGACAACTAACAAGCAGCATTAAAACACGAGATAAAACTCAACGCCTAACATGAACACAACACGTGAATGAAACGTGTTCTGCAGATGCAACCCAGTGAGTTAGAAGGTAAATGTACCTGGTTGGATGGACTTGACACAAGCTCCTGTTGAGTCCCAGGCTGCATGAAAACCAAAGTCTCTGCTGCTGTTGGGTTTCTGGTTCAAGCTAATCCGCATCTCACAGAAGTTCTCCTACAACAAACACAGATGAGTAGAGATTAACTCTGGTTTTTATTCTAACCTGTTGCTCCA
Source organism: Pachypanchax playfairii (assembly GCA_006937955.1). Taxonomy (NCBI): domain Eukaryota; kingdom Metazoa; phylum Chordata; class Actinopteri; order Cyprinodontiformes; family Aplocheilidae; genus Pachypanchax; species Pachypanchax playfairii. The sequence goes on from SSNP01000027.1 coordinate 4,837,826, forward strand.
CGATACTCTTTATGATTAAAGATAACGTTTCTAAATTCTTTTCCATCATTTCTCTTTTAATTAAAACAGAAAAGATGCGAGGTTATCACAACAGGAGGACAAGTGAGTACCCCGCTGGTTTCTTTAGCTGGATCTGAGCCGACAGGCGCTTCACTCTTCATATGAGGCGAGACGGAGGACGAGATGTTTGGAGTTGACTTCACGCTTTCGGATTTCTTCTCCTCCTCCTCTTCTTCCTTCTCGTCTTCACTGCTGTGTGCTGAACTTGAGTGAGCTTCATCTTCAGATGTCATGTACTGTTGAAATCGACTTGGCACTGATGTCCTCTTAGAAACATCAGCACTGCCATTTACACGTTTGTGGGAGTCGTCCACCTGTCCGGGATTAATAATACAGTGACTGAGTGTGGAGAACAACAGAATGTAAGATGAAAAGGAAAATGACAGGAAATGTGATTATAAAATAATATATTTCACTCTCTAAACATGTTTCTTGACAGGTGAGTTGAACTACATTCAAAAGAGAGGAAAGAAATATAGAAAGTCTGGTGGCTGACTTGTTTACAGTACTCACCATAAAGGTTCTGGGAAGAGAGCTCATGCGGGTAGGCTGGGTCCCGAAGGGCCTTGGTGCAACAACCGAGGTTAGACGGGCGCTATCCAATCTCTGGTAGCTCCTGGGGAGGGAGGGGGAAACCCGAGACACCGCGGGAGGCTTCGGTTCCATTGAGCTGAAAGGTGGTAGTTGTTTGTGCAGAGGATCAGAGGAAGGGGCCTCCAGCTTAGTCTCTGTGCCCGACAGCCAGGGCTTGGGCTTGTGGACTGGCTCAGGTTTGGGCTCAGGCTCCGGCTCCAGCTCGGGCTCTACTTCAGACTCAGATTCAGACTCAACCGGTCTGGAGCTGAAAGAAGAGGCAACACTTGTGACCTCCTTTGTGTTGGTCGTCCAGGAGTGTTTCTCTGCTTGACTCTTCTGTTCCGCTGCAGCTGCTGGAAAGTGGGAGTTGCTGATGGAGGTCTGGCTGGCAGGAGTGATGGTGGAGACGGGGGTGACACTGGAGTTGCTGGTTGCAGGACGATCATCGGCTTTCACATCCCGAAGACTCGATGGTGGAGCAGCAGGTGGTTCCTCTGTTCTCAGAGAGTGGTTAGAAGTTTCTGAAGAATAGTAAGGAGTGTCAATTGTGTAGCTTCTAGGAGGAAGAGTTCGACGATGTGGGGAAACAACAGGTTTGTCAAATACGTCCTCGTCGTCATCTAAGAAGGACAGAGAACTGAGACGATTGCCGATGCTGCTCTGTCCTTTGCTTTCTCTGTGGATGGAGACAGTGGGGGGTGGGGGGTGAATAATGAGTTTAAATGCAGTAGTGATGGTGATATACATGATAAAAATGGATGGAGGTGATCACAAAGGGTTCCAACAGCAGAACCGGAGATGTTTGTGGAGCAAATATAAAAAAGCAAAGCCATTATTTAATAACATTTAAACACGGACAGAAGGGAAACATCACAACTCTTACTAAAACAATCATATAGTCTAAAACAATGCAAACCTTTTCTTTGATTACCTTAAAGTGTTCTCCTCAGAGGGTAAAAAAAGATGCACAAGAGGAACAAATTCAGTATATAGAACCTTGATGTTTTATCTCAGCGACCCCATCAGAAGGACATGTTCTCACCTGTCCTCTTGCATCTCCTTGAAGGTCTTAGATCTTCTGTCACTGCCGTAAGTTTTCTGCTCTATCAGCTCCCTTTCCTCTTTCTTCTTCACTATGTCAGAGTTCACATTGCGACGCCGGCTCTTCCATTTGGTCAGATCCTGCAGCAAAAAGCAGATCGAGTTTATCTCATGCATGACATCTGAAACAATGAAGCTTGGATTTAGATGAAAACAGACCTGTTGTCTTGCACTGCTTATTGTGCAAGTAAAGGGAGGGAAGTTAAGGAGAGAGGAAGATGAAAAGAGAGGAAAAGGGTTACATTTGAAGGTGTTCTATTTGTGAGCTTTAAGCTCCGCCCAGCTCATTTCCCCTGTCTATTGGGGACTGAGTGACCCAAATGCTGCTTTAGGACTCTTATTCTGCCATGACAGCAATCAGAGAGCAGACAGGCTCCACTGTATGCATGATCATTTATTTTATCACTTGTAGTTAATAATTAGATAATAGATTAAAGGAAATTCAGTTCAGTTTTCTTTATAAAGCACCAGATCGTAACAAAAGTAATTTCAAGGCACTATAGAGAAATTACAAGTCTGATTCACATCAATAATCAGCTGTTAAATTGATGTACGGATGGAGTTGGTGATGATTTTTTAGTCATGGTTGGAATACAGCACCGCGTTTTTCACCCGTCTTTCATCTCCTCATTTAATCTCATTTTAATATAATTTAATCTGAATTTGTGCCAACACAGACTCCCAGATGAAGACAGACAGTAGCCAGAGGACAGCTCTGCACCAACTGGTTCCTGTCTCTCCGTTTTCACCCCGCGGCTGTCAGCTCCTAAAAACTAATAGATCATTTCCTGACTTTTTCAATTTAACCTCATCTCTGCTGGAACCAAACCTCTCATTTATTTATCTCCCACGCCATTCAACTGCACTACTTTTCAGATTAAGATGCATTCGAGAGTTTATGAATGGTACAAATATCAGATAATACTCACATCCTGCCACTGATCCTCGCTCTGTTTAATCTGCTCGCGATACTTCTGAAGTTCTTCATAGCGATTCTGCCGGCTGACAGAGGAACCCTCCAGGATATCACTTGTTGATTTACTCCTGAGGATGAAAAAAAGTGCATCGAGTGTAAAAAAGTTCCTTTTTTTATTTTCTCAGCAGGTTAGTTGAAAAATTAAATTAGTGTTTATTCACCAGCAGACACTTTGCACACAGGAAAAACATGTTAAACTTAAATATTTCTATATAAAAACCACTTCAGATACACATGCACCATGACAGAGTCTTCTGTAATGAAGTGTTAGTTTGTATACACAGCACACAGGTCAGCCACAAGAAGCCCAACAGGTTAGTAACATAAATCCCTTTATTCCCTCGAGGATCATGCAAAACTCTGCTAAAGTTTGTCTTTAAAGATTTCTACATGTCTGATTAACGAGTCAGAACTTTCACTGGAACATGCTGCAGTTTAGATAACATATAACTACTCTAACCCACCCCTAATCACCCCTCCACCTCACCCTGACCTTGGCCCGGGGCCATACACTACTCAGAGCTGTGTGTCAGCATTTAGCAACTAAAGAGGGAGAACAGCAGAACACAAAGCAGGAAGCAGCAGAGGGCGACTGGAAGAGGCCAGAACCAATGCAAACGTGCCACATTTCTGAGAGCCTGTATCAACCTACCCGTCCATACTTTCCAGCGTGTGGTGCTGTCTGGAGAACCGGAGAGAATCACAGACAACTTAGTCACATGTTTTTGTTTGGTCTTGTTTTTTGACAGACAGGTCAAGAGTTACAAGCAAATTAGAGAGAATTAAAACCCAACAGCTCATCCACTGTCAACGGACCCAAACTGTAACATGACTCTTCTTGTCTTCACTTTACAGTGTGTGTGTGATATGCTCATATCACTGCACCACATTTCCTTACCTTTACACCTGGCTGTAGGGGTGTGTGTGAGTGTATGGATTTATACTGATCCCTAAATAATATTGCTTTTCTCCAGCATGTGATCAGAGTGAAGTAACTCCAGATGAGCTCCACTCACGTTAAACGGTTACGTGTTCTGGTTTCTGTGCACATGTCACACTTACTTTCAGAGCTGTGAGGAATTTCTACAGTCTCTGATGTTGGCTCACTTGTTTGGTTTGGTGCTGTCAGAATGATGTTATATTTTGATATTTCTCAGTCTTTTGATGTTATCCTGCTGTGAGTTTTACATGTCAGTGTAAAGTTCCTTTTACTGTGGAAAACATCAGGTCATCAAATGGCCAATTCTATATAATCCATTGCAAAGTCACACAGTTGCGTAGCTTTATTTATTTATTATGTTTTTCTTTAAATCACAAACAAGAAAACTCTTTCATACAGTAAAATACAACTACAGATAACAGAATCTGTATCTACTTTGCAAACAATCGATCAAATCCTTTGGTCAATGAGAAATTTGAAGCTTTTGACTAGAAATCAAACTACATATCGTAGCAGAAGGTTTATTGCACATCCTGGGAATCCAAACTCAAAAAACATACCATGCATCTATGATGTGAGATACTCGATTTGTACCATATGAGATCATTTTCTGAAGTATCAGAAAAGAACTTCAAACCATCCAAGTTGTTGCTGTAAATGTCACCACAGTTCACTGACTGTGATTTATGTCAACGGAGTCGTGAATGCACCAGATTATGTGACATTTCTTTTCCAGAAGCCGGAGCCTAACTAGCTGAAAGTTCCAGCTCGGACTGTGTAGTTTCAACATCACACAGGAAATATTACAGTTTGAAGTGAAACATTAAAGTAAAAGAGAAGAAAAGTTCTGGTAACAACACACAGTTACATTTACAGATTCAGAGCAGCTAGTCTCTCCAACATGAGCCTCTTCTTATATCTTAACTGACTGGCTTCTCTGATGGCGTGCCACTTCTGCAGGTCCTCTTTGCTGCAGGAGGAAGGTACAGCGGGAGTCGTGTGTGCAGCTGAACGGTCTCTCTGTGGAGGCTGCACGTGATCAGAGGAGACTTTAAGCTTACGAACTAGCATGTCATCTGTTTCAGGATGCGTCTCCTTAACTTCACTCTGCTTAGCTACTGCTGCTTTCTGAGTCAGAGGACACGGTGGGCAAAGAAGTCTGGCCTTGAGTGCGGGAGGGAGAGCCCATGGTTCTGGGATGTGCATGGGGGCGTAGTTGTCCGGAGCTCCAGAGAGTACTCGATGCTGCTGAGCCTGAAGAATTTTCTCCTTACGATAAACAACATCATCCTGCTCGATGTCTGGATAATCTGCCTCCTCGTCGTCTCCATGACGGTGTTGCTGAGTAATGATATTGAGCTGTGGCTCCGACCTGTGTAGCCGACGCTTGGCTGAGAGCTGAGTCTTCCTCATGGCCAGGTCAGTGTTGGACTGAAACGACAGGGTTCGTCTGGCAAACATGTCATCGTTCTCCAAGTCGGGATCAATACTTTCATAATCAAAGGGATCGGGGGGCTCTCTGGGATCTTGACGCCCCAGGAGGGGCCAGTTCTCACATTTAACCAGTCTGGGACCTGAGGTGGGGTCCACGGGGGTAAACACCAGTGGAGGGGTTGCTAAGGAAGGGGACTGTATGATGGGGAGCTGTGTGACAGTGTGTGGTTGGACATGAGGACTGCAGGACGGGCAAAAGGAGAGAAAAGGACAGAGAGGTGATGAGTGCATGCACGTGAACTGGATCAAGGAGCAAGAAAAAGAGGAAAAGATACAAATGGAGCTACTGTTGGGACATTTGAATCAAACAAACGTTGATCAAATGATGATTTTACTATCAAAAAATATTACTTTGAAATAAAACAGAGGAAGTAGCTATAAAGTCAAGAACAGGCTGTAAAGAAACTAGAAAATACTGAGTTACAGCCTTTTTCTGAATCACGCAGGCAAGTTGTTTTGTTAAAGCATGTTAGAGGCAACTCAAGTAGCTTATTGGTGTTATTAGTTTATTAGTTAAAAGCTCATCTGAATGTCAAACTCAGCAGGGGAAGATTAAATATAAGATTAAATATAATCTTATTTAAAACAATTCTGTGTCGTCACAGTCATGCAACTGTATCAACCTTTTCCCAACAACAAGGGTGGTTTGAGCCGAGGCCTCATGTGTGTGGGAGTGAGAGGGAGGTGGGCCGGAAGGAGGAGGGGCCGAGGAGAGCCAGGGGCTGATGTCACACTCTGAGTCTTCGGATGAAGAGCTGGACTTCTGATGGCTACAGCCAAGAACACGAGGACAGATGGAGGGAAAAGGAGGAGGAGGAGGAGGAAACATGGAATGCAATCCGTGGAAAAGAGAGAGAAACATAAGTGCAAGGAATTTGTAGCCCACAGAAAATGCAGTGAACCATAGAAATCTATTTACATGCAGTTATTTAAAGAGGTCCTTCCATTAAAAACGGGTTTTCTGAGGTTTCTGTTGAATATTTTAGCTCCACAGGTGTTCTTACCTTCATAGTGGGTGAAAACAGGTCAACAACTTCTCTTTCAGTTTTAATCTCTCAAACTACGCAGGTGGTAATAAAACCCGAGTTCTCCCGAGTTCTAACGGCCTGTATCTGTTTCATCACAACTCCTTTGTTCATTAGTATTCATCAGCTCCCGCAGTTGAAACCACGCCTAGCATGCTGCTGGCTAAAAGCTGTTAGCATAAGACGTAGCAAACAGGAAGAGAGAACGTCTGACGTTGCCATGCGCAGCAGGGGAGGGAACAGTATTCTTCGCTCTCATAGGCTAGTTTGTTAGCCAATCAGAGTCTTGTTTGAATAAATTTGAATAATAAATATGAACGAGGTGCTGATGAAGCAGCCTGATGGAACGAGCCGGAACCAACCGAATTTTAACGCAGACAGATTGAAAAGTCTGTTAATCAGTGTTTCCTGACGTTTTTTAAATATAAAATGTTTCATATTACTGGTTAATACTTAAGAAATAACCACAAAGTCCTGAAATTTGTATGAAATGACCTCTTTAAATACAATAAAAGACAGAGAGAAAGTAAAGAAACATGCTGGCTGAGATGTTCCAATCATCTAAGAAGGCATGTGTGTTTATAATGGTTATATGAGCATTACATGAGTAAGTTAGGTGCCCTGTCTGCTGCATCTTAATGTCCCCACACACCTGAAGCCTTGCATCTTCTTGTACCAGGGCCTCCTCTGAGAACCCAGTTTGATCTTCTGCACATGGACATCTTCTTCAGGAGTCCAGAACTTGGGTAAAAACTTGTCATACGATACGCTGGTTGCAGGTTGGGGTTTGATGCCTATCTTACGGGTATAGAGATCATCTTGCACAGGGTCGGCATAGCCCACCTCATCATCGTCATCCTCAGAGTCATCGTTATACATGTCCCTGAACAGGCTGTCATTGTTCACGGCTCGGTGATGGTCCACTTTCACAGAACCGAGCTTGGAGGAGTGCATTTTCCCACTTTTGCTGCTCAAAGAGACAGCCAATGACAAGTGTCAAAATATACGTATTTATTTACAGTAGAGATGCTCACAAGCCACGCAAAAAGGAGCATTTTGTTTGAGCACAACAATGATAAAATAAACGATGTAATGATTAGTAAACCAAGCAAACACAAGGGCGAACTGTGCGGTAAAAAGGATTCAATGACTCAAATCCCACTTCAAAGCTCAAAAGACTCAGAAAACACATGATGCACAGCAGCTCCAATCTCAAAAGTAAAAGGAAGCCAACAAACTGAAGTGGCTGAAGCAAAGTTAGAGGCAGAAGACTTGGATCAAATAAATGTTGCTCATGGTTGGATTGAACCATGCAAACTGAGGGTAAGAGAAGGAACATCACACGGCATCTTTATAATCTCTGACCTGTCGAAGGTCACGTTTTGTTGAGGAGCAACACTGGGAGGCAGAGTGACCTTAGGCCAGAGGCCTTCTTTACTCTGAGCCACCCTTCCTTCTGCCGAGGGACTGATGGGCACAGCAAAGTTGGTGGGCAGGGCTGGGGAGGGACTGTAGAAGCGTCTGTTGGCCAGATCATCCAGAACAAGATCTGGGTCTGGTCGATCTGTGTCCGAGTCGCTGCCACTTTCATAATCGTAGCTCCACTGGTGATGAGCTATTTGCAAGGCACTCTGGGTATTACGGCTGAGGCCATAACAATGAGTGGAAATCATCCCAAAGCACAAATGAAATACAAGACCGTAAATCATTCACAAACAACACAGTGATGAGCAGAAAGTTAAGAACAGCCACATATGGACACTTCTGGCAAACACAAGACAAACCAGAAGTTTTCAAGTCATTATTTTACAGAAAGACTTCAAATGATTAAATAACAAGGAGCAGCGCATTTAAACAGGCAGATAAAAGCATTAAATGATGTACCTGGTGACCGGGACTTCATCGTCTACATAACTGAGGCTGCCCAAGCTCCGCCGGTTGTCCTCATTACGCTCAGCCCGTTTCTTCCTCAGTGGACCGGGTACGTAGCCCGACGATTTATCCTTAGTGGGCAAGAACTGGTTAAACGGGCCACTGGCTTTAGGTGTGATGACAAGCGACCGGCGGTAGCTGAGATTGTTTTTGTTGTCAGCCATCCTGACGAAGGAGTCTGCCTCAGCGTCACTACAACAACCTAAAACACAAAAGAGGACAAGAACAAAAATGGGTTTAAGACATGGGGGGGACAATAGAGGCACATAAAAGGAAGACAAACAAGACGAGAATATAGAAACGAGTCAGGGACGTGTCTAGAGGGGGGGGGGGTTCTTCATTTACAAGCTGCTGCGGATGACTGTGGTATGTCTCACCGTGCTCAGAGCCAAAGATCCCTCAAAAAACACCAACCAGCATTTTCTTCTTCTAATATGATTCATCGGCTCACTTTCGCACCGATTTGCCTCCTTTTTAGTTAAATTGTTTATTTTGATCATTTAACTGATTAAACACACCACTAGATGTCAGTTTGTTTTCATAAACTGAGTTATTCTTTCAATAAACTCAACTATTTTTCAATTTTAAGACCGATTCAAGCAGATGAAGAAGAAGAAGTTCTAAACCAGGGGTCACCAACCTTTTAGAAACTGAGAAGGGCCACACATTTGATACTTATGTCTTATCTAAACTTCATGTAAAATACACAAGTTTTACATTATTTATTTAATATATATTCCCATTCTTACATTTATATAAATGCAAACTTGGTAAAAGACAAATAGCTAAAGGATAAAATTACATTTTAGAGACAGTTGTGCTATTTTTAGAACAGGTCCATGGCTACTCATGTGGTCCTTGGGGCATCCTGGGGCCCGTGTTGGTGACTTCTAATGATCAGCATGAGAGGCAGTTTGAAATAACATGTATCCAAAAGTCATTTAAGTTTTTCAAAATGAAAATATGAAAACAAAAATCAGCAACTTCTGCTACTGTACCCTCGCTGCTGCCTTTAAGAGTGACGTCAGATGAGATGCTGTGTGGTCGGGAACTGACTGAGTCTAAGCTGTCCAAGGAGTCGTCTCTCCTGTGACCTCCTCCTCCTCTCAGATGAACCAGGTCCTCTCGCTCTGAGTGCCAACTTTCTCCAAAACCGCTGTCTCGGAGGTTATTTCCCTTCCGCCCGTTTGATTCCTGAAGAGCCTTTACACACAAACAGAAGTCATGCATTTATAAAACAAGTGTGTGTCTGAGTTGCAAGATGGTCTCAATAAAACCTGAAGTCTGTGTTTTCTTGTCTTGTATACACAATATGCTGTCGAATATACTGTGACCCATAACTTCATGGGGTTCACAAATACTTCTGTTTTGTTATAATCATACAAAAATCTGACTGTAGAATATTTAGTAGTGAATAATTTCATTATTAGAGGTTTAATCCCATTATGCTTGAATTCTCTGAGCTCCTGAGTCATCCTGCAGGTCCAGGTGTCACATATTCCATCATTTACAAGATAACATCTGTATGGCTTAATTTACAACAGAAAACCTAATTATTTCTCTCTTTTCTGTCATCTCTGTTAAAAAAACACAGTTGGAGAAAAAAAGAAGGAAAAAAGGAAGAAAGAAAACCAAAAAAAACAAAAAAAAACAACCAGTTGCCTGATACCTACAACCTCTTAATAACCATAATTACCATGAGAAACAATTATCACTGCAAATAACAACAGAGAACTATCTAAACAAGTCAAAACATATCCGCTTCTTTAAAAAAAAAGTATTTTTAGATCTTTAATCTGAAGAATCCTTCCAGACAAAAATCCGAAAATTAAAGCCAGCAAAACCCAGAGTGAATGAACTGGGATTAACGTGGCTACTTGTATAAACCAGGATCTAACCAACTGCTATTACTGACAATCCCTGCAGTCAGATGAATTACAGAGGACTTGCACACCACTTATAAATCTATGTGGATGCAAAGTACCAAGATCAACACTGGGACAAGCTGGTGGGGCGGGTGAGAGGCCGGGATTCTATTCTTAAGAAAAGGAGCAACATTTACATGTGAACTATGCAGACTGAGTGTCGTGCAGTAAACAAGGTTAGACTAGCTGAGTCAAGACAGAGACATGCTGAGTGCTGACTGTAAAGGAGGAGTTATATATATGATAAACTAAGCTTTAGTTTTGTGAGTGAGTGGACGAGGCAGCATTTAGAGGTATTCACCTTGTATAATGCTGTTCCCAATAATCCTTCAAATGCCTTGAGGTTCAGGTAAGGTCCATTATAGAGACGATCCCACTGAGCTCTTCTACCCAGCCAGTAAATGGTGATTAAAACCTGCAGAGATGGAAATAAAAGTTTAAGGTGTGGAAAAATCAACCCCCCGGGGGCCACACACACACACACACACACACACACACACACACACAAGTGTGTTTTGGTATCCTTATGGGGACCGTCCATTGACTTCCATTGATTTTAGTAACTAGATTTATACCTAACCCAAACCCTTTTCCTAACCTTAACCATTACTGATCTATAACTAACCCTAAGACTAATTAAAACTCTATTCACACCATACCTATAAACCTAACCCCTAACCCTAAAAAGGGGAGTCCCCCTCATGGGGACCAGGCTTCGGTCCCCACAAGAACCCTCGGACCCCAGAAAGATAGTAAAAGTCAGGAAACTGGTCCTCAGGAGGTCAGAAATACAAACCCACACACACACACACACACACACACACACACAAGTGTGTTTTGGTATCCTTATGGGGACCGTCCATTGACTTCCATTAATTTTAGTAACTAGATTTATACCTAACCCAAACCCTTTTCCTAACCTTAACCATTACTGATCTATAACTAACCTTAAGACTAACTAAAACTCTATTCACACCATACCTATAAACCTAACCCCTAACCCTAAAAAGGGGATTCCCCCCCATGGGGACCAGGCTTCGGTCCCCACAAGAACCCTCGGACCCCAGAAAGATAGTAAAAGTCAGGAAACGTGTCAGTAAGATCATCCCTAAAAAATGCTGCATTATTGGAATCAGTAATAATTTCACATGAAAACAATGTTAATGCACTAAAGCGTTCATTTAAAGAGGCCATTTCATACAAATTTCAGGACTTTGTGGTTATTTCTTAAGTATTAACCAGTAATATGAAACATTTTATATCTAAAAAACGTCAGGAAACACTGATTAACAGACCTTTCAACCTGTCTGCGTTAAAATTCGGGGGATTCCGGCTCCTTCCGTGAGGCTGCTTCAGTCAGCAGCTCGTTCATATTCATTGTTCGAATTTGCTGGACTCTGATTGGCTAACAAACTAGCCTATGAGAGCAAGGTATACAGTTTCCTGCCCCGCTGTGCATGGTAACATCAGACGTCGTGTCTTCCTGTTTGCTACGTCTTATGCTAACAGCTTTTAGCTGGATCTGCTGCGGGATCTGCCGAAAACTAACGAACAAAGGAGTTGTGATGAAACAGATACAGGCCGTTCGAACTCGGGAGAACTCGGGTTTTATCACCACCTGCGTAGTTTGAGAGATTAAAACTGAAAGAGAAGTTGTTGACCTGTTTTCACCCACTATGAAGGTAAGAACACCTGTGGAGCTAAAATATTCAACAGAAACCTCAGAAAAACTGTTTTTAATGGAAGGGCCTCTTTAAAAATACTGTGTGTTTTCAGTAAGAGCAATGAAAATTTAAACAAAGTTCACACATTTAACAAAAAGAGACTTAAATCATTTTTGTGTTTTAACTTTGTTCGGCTCATTTTCCTGTTGGACATTAAATAAACAGATTTTTAGAGGAAACAGTTGTTTTATTTAAAAATTGATTTTCTTTACATAAATAAACTCTGGAGAACAAACATGATATACTTTTAAGATTATTAATTAAAAAATAAAACTATAGTGTTTGTAGTATGAACCTCTTTCCTTTAGGGTCTCTTTGTGTTTGTTTAATGGGATTCAGGTCCAACTGTTCCCAATAAAGTTCAGTTTAAACTTATATTCTCTTTTTTCTTATTACACATATAAACACTAAAAAATACCTTGACAAAACTAGAGCTCCTCCTCATTAAATATATTATACTGGATGTTTTAGCACTAGCAATTGATATCAGAATAAAAATTGACAAACACTCACATTTTTCAGCCTCCTGTTCGTCTCCTGGTGCCTGTGAGAGAAAAACGATCAGAAAAATCAGGCGCGTGAAGAAAATAGCAAAACAAGAACAGAGAGAATCGTTGCTGAAAGCTTTATGTGTTGAACAGTGAAAGAGCTGGAAACAGAGTACAATCCAGACTACTGCCAGCCCTTCACACACTGTCACACAACAACAACAGGACAAAAACAAACACACACTTCTGGAAAAGACAAACAGGTCTTATGATTTGAAGAGGTAACACTATCAATAACCATGAATTTAATATTATACAAGGTCTGACTCAGTAAACCACCTTCTAATACAAAGTTTGTCTCAGTTTAAGAACTCAACATGACCCTCACCTCTTCACCTGCATGACTAATGTCTGTCTAGAAGGATAAATAGTTCTAAATGAGGTAGAACAGATTTTGCAGCCCGGTCTGCATGTTATGCATTCTACACATTTCTGCTGTCATATAGTGATACAATAATCACACGTGCTTTGTTACTCGTCATTAACAATATTTCTTACAGGCTTGTTCCAGGTCTGCAATGTGAGCAATAAGCCTGCTGACACTTGACTCATATAGAGACTAATAACCTCTCCTGAAGTCCCAGAGCTAAAACTGGGTCTTGTCATTGTTTGGAAAGACAGTGTAAGATCTCATTGTAAGATCTATACATTTAATGATTGACAAAATTGCATTGTACAAATTGTAGCATAGGTTTCTGCTGAACAACAGCTAAAACGTACACTAAAAATGACGGTTATTATATTTAAAAACACATTTACAGCAAAAGATTTTTTTTAGATTTTTCACTCCGAGCAGATTTTTAGTGATCTGAAAGGCCTCGGCTGTGGAGACACTCAGAGTTCTCCAGAGATCTTCAGAGTTTGATTTTACACAGATAAACAATGAGCTCAGTGAAACAGCTGGTTGTTTCTTATTATGAATCTTGTAAATTAGATAAAAACTGTCACTCTTACTGAAGGAGTTACTTTTAAAGAGGCCATTTCATACAAATTTCAGGACTTTGTGGTTATTTCTTAAGTATTAACCTGTAATATGAAACATTTTATATCTTAAAAACATCAGGAAACACTGATTAACAGACCTTTCAATCTGTCTGCGTTAAAATTCGGGTGGTTCCGGCTCCTTCCGTCAGGCCTCGAGCAGCAGCTCGTTCATATTCATTATTCAGATTTGCTGGACTCTGATTGGCTAACAAACTAGCCTATGAGAGCAAGGTATACTGTTTCCTGCCCCGCTGAGCATAGTAACAGTAGATGTTCTCTCTTCCTGTTTGCTACGTCTTATGCTAACAGCTTTTAGCCAGCAGCATGCTAGGCGTGATTTCAACTGCGGGAGCTGATGAATACTAACGAACAAAGGAGTTGTGATGAAACAGATACAGGCCGTTAGAACTCGGGAGAACTCGGGTTTTATCACCACCTGCGTAGTTTGAGAGATTAAAACTGAAAGAGAAGTTGTTGACCTCAGAAAAAACAATTTTAATGGAAGGGACTCTTTATGGCTCTGATTCATTTGGTTCATTTTGGTTCATTTCTTGACTGAGATCAGCTCTACTTCCATTACACGTCGTCCCACAACAGGCATGTCTGACACGCTAATTCTCTAGAAGTGAAAGTTAAAGTGAACCTTCATCAGTTGGACATTAAATACGTTTATGGACCCAGTAAAACAGACACACAGGGGTGCGTCTTCTCTTGTGTAACTCTGAGTACAACTGCGTAAAAATAGAAAAGTAAATTTAGATGTACAACAGAATATTAATGCTCCTTTAATGGAACACCGACAAACAGAAAATAAAAGGGGTGTTTTAAACCTTCTGGTGCCTCAGGACTGTTACAGTCAGTTGAGTTTCATATGATGAAGGAAAACCCTTGAAAAATCCTAACAAGTCTGTACGACTTTGAAACATAACGTCAGAACTGTTATCAGTTTCACATGGAGGTTAGAATGTATTTACATTTACTAATTAATATTACTAGAACACATGTTCTCTTTTATGTTCTCATACTGTGCACGTTACAGGTAAGAACTTCTTCTCATGTGGGTTTAAAGGGGATGACGGCGAGTCTTGAAGATGCTGATTACATAGTAGGTGACATGATGATTAAACAGCTCTGAGAACAAACAATCCAGGCTGACAAATACAGACAATAGTCCATCACGATTACACAGACATTCACACCGCTTGGCTCTAAACAGGGACAAAGGGTGAGATAAGAGGAACCTCATCAGCTTGAGGCATCACCCCTCCTCCCCCATCTTTACTAAAAACCCACTTCAACTTGCAACGATGGAAAGCAAGTAATGTTTCTACACGTTTAACAATTTTACATCAAGTTTTCAATTAATCTGATTTTACACAGATTCAACATTTTTGTACAAACAGTAAACTGTAAAAAACATTTCAATTAACTAACTAAAACAAACATGTTTACGATACATCCTGGTCCCTGTGCTGTAAGTCATGCAGAATGACATGTTAAGATCTACAGTGATTAGAAAGAGCTGCAGGTGAAACGAGCTGCACAAGGACTGAAACTGAATGAGTCAACAGCAAACCTGCTGAACTTCAACACAATGCCATTGGAAAGATCAAGAAATCCAGTACCACAGCCTTAAATTAATGGGTGTGCACAGATAATCAGAAGCATACCTTTGGAAGGAGATCTGACACAGTCCATTACATCACATTATACCAGTCCATCCATGTTTCTTACAATCATAAAACTCTTTGAATTCATGCAGGCATCCAGAGAATCTCAGTAGAACTAAATAAATAAAGGAATCAGCTGCGGTTGAGACAGTCTTACACATGATTGTGTCATATTTATCCGACACACAGCAGCCTCTGTGAAGAAGGAGCTGGGTGAGGCTGGCATTTCTCTCTCCACAGCACAAACATAACCCTTGTTGTCGGCCTTTTACTGCTCGGGCTGCACAAATGGTGTGGAAACTTTATTGAGCGCTCAGCATCACTGCCTGTATGGTTTCACAATCTGTACAATCACACAGCCAGTGATGGCAGCGCCATATACGCAACATAAAACCCTGAAACCAGAGTGCAGAGTGCCAGCTCCATCAACCACACCCATAATACTAACACACATGGTACTGTGTGTGAGAGAGTGAGTGTACTTTTCCTTATGGACTTTGGACACTTACACTTTTAAACAGTTATTTTAAAGAGTCGCTTCCATTAAAAACTTTTTTTCTGAGGTTTCTGTTGAATATTTTAGCTCCACAGGTGTTCTTACCTTCATAGTGGGTGAAAACAGGTCAACAACTTCTCTTTCAGTTTTAATCTCTCAAACTACGCAGGTGGTGATAAAACCCGAGTTCTCCTGAGTCTGAACGGCCTGTATCTGTTACATCACAACTCCTTTGTTCGTTAGTATTCATAATTTCCTGTAGTTGAAACCACACCTAGCATGCTGCTGGCTAAAAGCTGTTAGCATAAGACGTAGCAAGCAGGAAGACACGACGTCTGACGTTGCCATGTGCAGCTGGGCAGGAAACAGTATTCTTTGCTCTCATAGGCTAGTTTGTTAGCCAATCAGAGTCCAGCAAATTCAAATAGTGAATATGAACGAGCTGCTGCTCGATGCCTGACGGAACCAGCTGAATTTTAATGCAGGCAGATTGAAAGTTCTGTTAATCAGTGTTTCCTGACGTTTTTTAGATATAAAATGTTTCATATTACTGGTTAATACTTAAGAAATAACCACAAAGTCCTGAAATTTGTATGAAATGGACTCTTTAAAGAAACAAAATAAATCCTCTGAATGTTCTACATTATTAGTTGTCATATTTATCCGTGCTGATGAACTTCTAACGATCTGCATGTAGCAATGCGTTAACATTTCTTCCCTTTAAGTCTAAACTTGCAGCCAGAGACATGTTGACTAAACGTATTTACAGCATTGTTTAGAAGGTGTCCTTGGCATTCTTTAAAGCAGGTATTCCTGTCTAGCTTTTGTAGTTTTTTGGGGGGGTTGGGTTTGGAAAGCAGTCAGGACTTGTCAATAATTTGCCTAATCAAAGAGTGAAACATGATGAAACTTTGAACATCTCTGTGGGGGGTTGTTTCATCAGTCACTGGAGGTCAATCAGCAGAAACTGGACAAAAGCTAAAGTTTTCTAACTCAAGCTGAAGAAACATAAATGTGTGAAGGTTTTACATTCAAAAGGCTCCAAAAGTACAAGAACAGCAAAGACAAAACATACAAAGAGTTGTGTTTGTTAGGGATTTCAGGGAAGTGGATAGAAGTTCTGATAAGTGAACGTACACCATAAATTCTTTCTTATAAAAGGAAGCTGATCCAACTGTAAAACAGCCAGTGTTAAGTTCACTTGTATTAAATAAAGTTATTTAATTAAACTCTAAAACTTTAAAGTTTCAAACAGTGATGAACTGGTTATTTTAACTTTTAGCAGTTTGTAAAATCAGTCATAATGTCGCACTGTTTAGTGAATTCATGTACATTTCTGACAGTTAATCCAAGAAGAACAAGTGATTGTGTTAGCACATGCATTTAGATATTCTCAGCTCTGGCAAACAAAGAAAAAACTATTTGCTGATGGTAAAATGTGAAGCTCGAGTCTTTACACGAGTAGCTGACAAATTAGAGGGTTTAGACTTTGACGGTTTGGTCTTTTATAGCTTTTGTTATTTACAATAATTACAAGACAGTTTTATCACTCATGGATTGTCTCCACTGGATGACTTGAGGCTAGCACTGCGTCTCTTTGAGTTCAGCAGGTCTTTAAAGGGGAAAACAACCAGTATTTATAGTATTTATTGACAGATTTTTGCTGCGTGTTTAGTAGTGAGCAGATACAGTTGTAGAATAATTTCCAACATCCTTTTACACATAATTTGTACAAATATGATGCCATGACTGAGCTGAAAGTAAAACCAAACTTTAACGTTGATGGTTCAGTTTAGACTTGTTATAAATTAGAGAGCTGCAGATACTTTCATTCAATTTTCTTGTTCCACTGCTAGTTGGACCTCGTTGCCTCGTCATCATTGCAGATTTAAATCTACAGCAAGAAGATAGTTATTGTAACTGACACACTAAATGAAGCTGAGCAGGAGAATTCCTCAGCAGATTGGGAATAAAACAAAATGTTTTTTTGTTGTTTTTTATAGTTCTGTAAAATGACTGTGCACCTTTGCTTAATAAAATATGAATACCACACATATACTGACTGCAATAAACACAAACCTTTCCGAGGTCAGGTCTTATGAAATCAGCAGATAAGAGCTGTTTTCTTGATGTCAGAAGAGTTCCGTTCCCTGTTTTACCTGAAGTTCCTGAAGTTGAATTCTTATAGTACAATCCAGAATGCAATGTTGTTAAATAACGTACCTCATTGACTCATCTGAAACAATCCTCATTTGCTGCGCAGCTGTTAAAAACTGGCAGGGTTGGTTGAAAACAACAGTGAATCATAGTTTCCTCTGATGAATTAGATCTCGTGTGGTCAGGATTCTTATCCAGAGGCACAACTTCTTTTTCTTTTTTTAACTTGCTAATGGTTGTTTTCACCCTGTGGTTGATGCTGAGTCCACTGGCACACGGCCTGACTCTTATCTGGTGCTCCAAACTGCAATTTTGATATAAAATATTCTTGAGATTGATAAAAGGTCTTTTATCGAAGCACATGTTGCGCAACACAAAACTACAACACCCTCCGAACTCAAAGGTCAGAAAAAGACTTTCAGTAAGCGTTTATGGCTATTGGAACGTTTACGCATGAATTAAACTGTGCTCTCTCAGCACACGTCGGGTCAGTCAATATCTGACTCCAGGTTCATATCACAAAACTCTGGCCTTGTTTTTAGGTTTGAAAGAAGAAGCAGTTCAAAATCAATAAGGTTTCTTGCTCTCTGGAAAAGTCTGCAATCCAGTTCTGCAAACACAAAAGTAAAAGATACTGTTTGTAAGATTAATGCGGAAACCCAGTAAGGGAAAAAAAAAAGTTCAAAGACAGCTGCTTTAGACTTTACACAAAGAAATGTAAAGCACAAACAAAAAACACCCACATGCTGTCGAAACAAAGAACAGTGGAGTTGAGTGAAGCACCTGTCAGACTGGGTTTTAAGGGAGTGGACGCTGGATAAACACTAAGAGGAAAAGTCAGCTGATAGAAACAACTTTCTCTCTTTCAGACCTAATTTGCCTAGGCTCTGATAAGCTACAATGTAATAAAGCCATTGGTGCTTGTCTGCAGCCTTGTTTGGGATTTTCTCCCTATGTTACTCTCTGCGTCGTCCCTTCCTGTTTAATAAATACAAACCGAAGCTGGACAGTTAATATGACGGATTAAACCGTCTCATCTCACATAATAAGACCATTTAAACTAACGTAACAGCAACAGGTTTTACTGACCGTGTTATCGTCTGGTAGCAGCGATGGACACGTTCCTGTAGGAGGGACAAACTCCAGCCCGGTTTTAAATGTCATACATAAACAAACACAGGTGTACTCTAAAGGCCACATGCACAGGAAGAATTTACAGACAACTATTAAAAGCTCCTCTGACATGAGTCCAGATACCATTCCTATCAGGTTAGCTGGTCAAAGAGATCCCAAGTGTTAAAAATAGGAAGCAGAGTGCTTTCACTGGCCAAAGCCCAGACACAGATAAACATGGTGGCAGCCCTGCAGCCATATTCAGAACATGTTTGCATTTTGTGATCAAACCAGCCAGTAACATACACTCTCAGAAATAGAGGTACGAGACAAGAACATTTTTGTACCTATAGGTAAAATGTTTTAAAATGTTCCCTTAAAAGTACAATATTGGTCTTTAAAAGGCCAGAAATGCCCCTTTGAGTGTTCAAATTGATATAAAGTACAAACTTGTACCGTTTCAACTGCACCTGCAACCCTGGTCAAGGCTGGTTAATCTCCATTTTATTAAGTTTCTTCCATCATTTTTAATATTATGTTTCAGAATGTTGGTTTTAGGCTGTACAAATTTAGGGTGAAAACAGGTCAACAACTTCTCTTTCAGTTTTTATCTCTCAAACTACGCAGGTGGTGATAAAACCCGAGTTCTCCCAAGTCTGAACGGCCTGTATCTGTTTCATCAAAACTCCTTTGTTCATTAGTATTCAACAGCTCCTGCAGTTGAAACCACGCCTAGCATGCTGCTGGCTAAAAGCTGTTAGCATAAATGTGGCATAATTTTACAGTTTTAGTGGAACAACTTCATAAGGTACAAAAATGGACCTGGACTACAGGGTACACCCCCAGAGACAAGAAGGGTACAAATTCTTGTCTCGGGGGGCGTACCCTGTAGTCCAGGTCAATTTTTGTACCTTATGAAGTTGTTCCACTAAAACAGTAAAATTATGCCACATTTTGAAGTCTAAAACCAACATTCTGAAACATAATATTGAAAATGATGGATGAAACTTAATAAAATGGAGATTAACCAGCCTTGACCAGGGTTGCAGGTGCAGTTGAAATGGTACAAATTTGTACTTTATATCAATTTGAACACTCTAAGGGGTATTTCTGACCCTTTAAAGACCAATATTGTACTTTTGAGGGAACATTTTAAAACAATTTACCTATAGGTACAAAAATGTCCTTGTCTCGTACCTCTATTTCTGAGAGTGTATGACTTACTTTCAGCTGGCTGCCATGAAAAGGAACATCATTTTCTGCTTTTTGACCATCATATTGAAAGTACTTTACAACCAATATCCTGGGAACAGGTTATGCAACAGAGAAAATATCTGTTAACTCATAGATCATAAAGTCCATCAAAAGGTTATCTGTATATTTATGACATGGAATCAAACATTTAGTGAGATATGTGAAGGTAGATTATAATCTGCTGTGGATAGAGGGTGTGTCCCGATAAATGACAGACAGATTGGTTGATTTACAGAGTGTATTCAAGCTCACATACACATCTAACCCCACAAATGCCTTTGTGACAAATCTGGTTTCAACACTGTTATCAGAGTGGGTGAAGAATGACTGGCAGTCTTGGGTGGATCGTGGGAAAATGCTCCATGAAGTTGTGCCCCAATCACAAAAGAATACCTGAAGTTAGTTTAGCTATGTGTCCACGTGAGACAAAAAAGAAAGTTCAAAAGCATCAGTGGAATGAAACTCTGGAAGTATTTGTCACGTAAACAAATTCATCTTATTTTTATCCATTAGAAGTTTAGCAACAAACAGTATATTACCATTCAAGTGTTCAGTTTTATGCTCAGTCTACCTCCTGAAGCTGGTGTCAGAACTAAACAGGTCGGTCTACATGTCTCTTTAATTGGCACGTAACTGAAACAAAAAAACGCTTCCAAGTAAAATACAACAGTAGCGTGTATTTAACTTTTTATCTAAACAAACTTATCACACGTTTGTTTCTGTAAAACTAAGAACTTGCATCTATAAGTCGTTTTTCTTTTAGTTCTAACTTGTATGTTTGTATAATTATTCTCTCAGCTCTATTCAAAAGAAACACATTGTCTTGGGCTACACATTTTCTCCAGATGTATACCAACAGAGGCGTGCAGACAAAAAATAGCCCTGACCTTCTTTAAATGCAGTTTGAATCATGCCTCACATGAGAAGACACGAGCCGCACAATACTGCAGAGTGGAAGTTACTGTTCACTCTTTATGTAGTTGAGTTAGAGACAGAAATGTGTTTTAATATCAGTTTTTTAAGTCCATCTCAGGTCTGAAGGTTTTTAAAGTTACAGTACTGACATTTATAAGGGTCACAAGGTTAAAACTTACTTGACTGTTACTCTTGTGGACAAGTCTTGAAGATCTCCGGGGTGAAAGAGCTGCGCCTCCTTTAGCCCGAGTCTCCCGCAGGCCTTGAGGAAGACGTTAAGGTTGTCCTGGACAGAACACAAAGCAGGGATGAAGCTTGTCCACCTTTTAGAGGCAAAGAGTTACAACTCAAGAGTTGTCTGACAGGGAAAAGCTCACTAACTGATTGCTTCCAAAGTTCATGTCACCAGGGAACAGGAGCGGACAGGGAGGAGCATGTTGGTAGCAAATAAGAAGTGACACATGAAATAGAGAGAGGGGGGGGGGGGCTGTGACAGGAGCTGACAGACGGAAGCAAAGCCACCTGTGGGCTTGGCTGAGGTGGGGACAAAACCAAAACAGGAAGAATGACATCAGAGCTTAGCACGAGCCAAACCCCAACCAGCCATGCAAGTGCACAAGTGACACGCATAAAAAAAACAACAACAACAGCAGCAGCACACCGTCTGCCATCTTCTCCTCACACCCTGAAACTGTACACACCCCTCCCACAGCCAAACCCTTCACTCAAGACTACCTGTGGAATCTGAGGGGTGGTGGAGTATTTTGGACACAGTTAGTTGCTATGAAACACGCGTTCTGGTGACACAAACTGACAAATATTTCCCTGAAGCTGTTCAAGAGAAAATGGGAGTGGAAAGACGTCGCACTTCCTACGCTGTGCCAATCATTCTGCTTAACGTTTGTACATGAGCTGAACAGCTGTGTGTGCAGTTTAAGTTTGGCAGAAACTCATCTTGGTGTATGAAAAAACACACAACTCACACATTAAAAGGAAATCATCGACCACAAAAGCGCCATTCCTTTTTGGTGTTGTGATTTTTCCAGTGGTGATCCCATAAGTAAATCTGCACTTGCCATTTGGACAGAACGGGTCACACATGGTTTCAAGATGGGCTGGAATAATTAAGGGGTAGCTGGTTCTATATTTACATGACAAACATGCTTATTAGCAAATGCTAGGAGAGAGGGTGACCTCTCAGTATTTGCGTCTAGCTTAGTTCCTTAGCTACAACTTAAAGGCTCTACTGTCACTGTGGGACCCTGCAAGCAATGGATCAAATATTTGTTATTCATTAAAAAACTTATAACATACTTCTTATCAAAATATTTAATCTTGCAACAGAAAACCTGCTCGTTACAACTTTAATTTAGTTAAAGTTTAGTCAATTATTACAGGCTTGTTTATAATTAGGCAAGACTCCACAGCAACATGAATACAAATCACATGCTGATCAGCTTTTTATTTAAAAAAAAATTAAAGACTTAATTTGATCTTTATAGTAATTTTTTTAATTTCCTAACACAAGCAAGTTTTTAACTTACAGTATACCACATGTGTTGCAGTCCAGACATATCCCAGAGATGTTCCAGTGGGGGGGGGCTTATACAAAACGTCCATGGAATTTATTCCCAACCTCTTGTGGACATGTTTACATCTAAACTTAAAAGTTATGAAGATCAAGACACTATGTATTAAAATAAATAAAGGTTAAGTACAAAAGTAAAGCTCTAATATTCCGTTCGGCGCTGCCAGAATGTGTTTATGGAGCTGGAGTCTGAGCAGCTGGAGTAGTGGGGCTCATCTACTAACCTGCACACAATCATGGCGTTTTTTAAATAATAACTAATTAAAATTAAATGTACTAGAAATAATAATTATTTGTGAATGTTTTTATTTTTCTGTCAGGAAAGTGTCCCATTCATTTGCACAACTGAACTGAAGTTTATACACGGTCCAGCCACTAGGAGGCGCTTGTTTGTTTTGGCTTCTGCTTTTCGATGTTGTTAATCTGTTTCTCTTTATTCTCTTCAGTCTTTAGACTCCGTGCATGTGGCTATAAATCTTCCTGAGGAAGAATCCTATTTTGTTCTCATTTCTGCTGAAATACATATGAAAACACTCAGACATATTGTGGTAATGTCATAAAAAGAAAAAAAGTTTCAGAACGTGTCACACGAGCATATTTATCTCTCTTCTATCACATCTATTTCTAACATCTATGCATTTATCTGGAATCTGAGGAGACAATTACTGTAGTTTAAAAATGTCCCACAAGTCCAGACTGCAGGTGAGACTGTTTAATATTCCAGTCCTTAATATTGGAATCTTAAATTTATAAGACATACAGAATGTCATTTGGGATTCTTTTGCTGAAATAAGTAAAACCTTCAGTCACAACAAGCATATATATACAGTATATATATATATATATATATATATATATATATATCATTTAATTGTATAGTGCATTGATAATCTCTCCTATAATAAGTCACTGTGCATGCAGAGATAATAATGTTGAAGGAATGTTATGCTGACTCGAGTTTGAACATAATCCTGCTAAATATGCTGCACCCATCCAACATTTAATCCTCTCCTGCAGATTTGAGGATCTGACTTAATCACTTCACACCAAGAAACGTTATAAAATGTTTTTATGGCTCAGTCGTCACATTAATGTTGCTTATTTTCTTCCTTTTCGTCCATTTATTGAATTTCTTAACAGACTTTGAAAATACCCTCACATGACCCGTCAAGCAAACCTCTGCAAGCAAAGCTGTGTTTAAAATATCAGGCTACACATTTTCAAATCCCGTGACAATAAACCAAAAGGAAATGGAATACTTGAAACGTTGCCCCTCCTCAGACAGGCTCAGAAAAGGGCCTTACTGTTCCCGATGTCGTATCCAGTCATAACATGTACCCATACAAGATAAACACAGTAACAAAACGTGGTCAAATGCCTGGCGTTGCACAGATGATTACACAGACATTTAGATGAGTAAAGTCACCCTGAGGAACACTAAAACTGCATGTTTCTCTCCTCCCCTAGTTCTTTTACTCACTAAGGAGTTGGTGTTTGGGGGAATGTGCCAGCACCATACCAATTACTGGGTATTTATGATGGGCAGAGGCCAACGGGAGGCTGGACCTGCCCAGCACAACTAAAAGCAGAACCAGGCCCACGAACTAGGCTGTTACGGCCCAAAACCCACAGCTCACACAACCGACAGTCAGTGTAGTGTGCTGACGTGAGAAAACTGTCCTTACACACGAGTTTAACCAAAAAATACACTCGCGTCTGGAGCCAGTGTTGCTAAATATTCCCATCCCACCGTTGGGTTTTTGTTCTGCCAAACCCAGAAGCTGGTATCAATTTATACGTGTTTAAAATGGTTCAGATAGCAAAGATAAAACAATGTTTGTGACTGTAGTGGAAGAAAATGTTAATATTTGAGTTAGGTCTGTCTGCAAAGCAGAGGAACAGCTTTTTTATTCTTAGTAAAGGGATTCTGTAAAAACCCGTCACTGCAGCACTTGAACTAAACATCTTTATTAACAGCATTTATAGTTGTTGATAGAGATGAAGTCATTCTCACAGCAGAGTGAGTGTGAGTAATGTAACACATCACCCCATGTGGTCGGCAGTAACTGATAACCTCAGGCAAACCAGAAGCCTTTCACATTTGCAGGAGGATTTATGATCAGGCGGTTTCAGATTTGTGTCCAAGTCTCAGAAATACCACACAGACACTACGATGGAGGAGATATTCGTTACCTCAGCAGGTGTTCAGCTCCGGTATGTAACGACACAGCTGGAATCAGGTTTATCTGAACACCAGTATGATGATACTGGGTTTTCTGTTTATAGTCTGTTTATGTTGCTGTTGACATGTTGTCTTGTACAGAGTGCCCACTAACACACACAGACACACATAGACTGCTTGGTTCCGAGCTGATTCCCACAGACAGCTGGACTCAATTACTCCCACAAGAGAGATCTTAGTGAGGGATGGGTTTAAGGTAGGTTTTCAAACCTCTACTTCCCCAGAACTTGTTTGCGGACACTCCCAAAACACCCATCTCCAGTGAGCCATGGTGGCCCAAAGCCTCAAATAAGAAGGCAGTGCTAGGCCCAAAAAGATTAAAAACAATAACAAAAAACCCCCCCCAAAACTAAACAACACTGCCTTCCATTTTTGATTAAAATAATCCAATTACCATGCCGTAAAATGAAGGATATTCTTTTAAGGATGTCTCCTTCAAAGCAGCTCCTCGTACCTGAACTTATCTCAACGGATATTAGTAACGACAAGAGGAAAACACTTCCCTTTCATTCACAGACCTGTTACCATCCGGCTCTGCTGCGCCTCATTCTGCTTCCTCTTAAGAATCAAAGCACAAACTGTCGATCAGATTCTTCACAAACAGGAAAAAAGGTTTAACAACAGAAGCTAATAAAGCTATAATAACTAACAGATGAGTACAGGTTTTTAGGTGTAAGTAGAAAGAAATTCAGACTTACGAGTCCAGCAATAGGTGTTGGAAGTCTGTTAACCCTTCTGATGGTACCAGGCTTGATCTTGTTGATCAGACTGCAAGTAAAAAGAGACGGAGAAGATCAGGAGCAAGTGAAAGGATAAGTGAAAGCCCTCAGACGTTGGCACGGTCCGTCTAACTATGAAGGAGTGAACAAGTCTAGTTCTGGTGTGGTGTGTTTATGACTTGGTTTAATGGTGGCCACCTGGCTTCAGTTTAGTAAATCACCAGTGCTGCAACATGGTGTAAACAAAGTGGACTCTCTGCTTCTGAAACATTCCCCCAACTACAAAACAACCTCAAACAAACCTGAACAACCACATTTAAAATCTAAAACCAGCATCGATTGGAGGATGATGGATTTTTACACGTTGCTTAAAGAGAACATTTCATACACATTTCAGGACTTTGTGGTTATTTCTTAAGTATTAACCAGTAATATGAAACATTTTATATCTAAAAAACGTCAGGAAACACTGATTAA